>OZ026621.1:38740148-38905148 GCA_964020975.1 Hermodice carunculata
GTCATTTAAAACAGCCGTCTGAGACTATTAGAAAAAAATGAGACGTGATCGTGGGACCCGGTGTATCGTACCAGTAAAACGTTGTATCCAGGACCACCAATCAAAACATCACCATGTATCACGCGATGACTTGTTTTGCCCGGTGTGAAACTCCCTTGAACTGGGGACAATGTTGTAGATATAAACCAAGCCCAGTGGATTTGTTACATATACAGCCATTTAAAACAGTTGACGAGGTTTCACATAAGCAAAAGAGAGATTTTATATCAAATGGCAGCATGGCTTAATAAAGGTGTAGGTTGAAACAAAATAACGGACTTAGCCATTGCTGTGGCCAAATTCGCAAAAGCAATCAACATGCGCCATGCAACTCCACAACACAATCTACTTGAACCTGCCAAACTCAAAAGCCATGAGGTGGTCTGCCTCATCAATTTAACCCTCAACTTACTATTGCATATAGTACTTAGTGTGTAAGCTGTGAAGCTAGTGCTCGGGGAGACTGGCAACTTTGGATCAATATTAGCCATTTATATTTTTCACAAGTACATTCAACCTGTATATTTACTTATTACTAAATATCCATAGATTTGTATCCATAGGGCTATTTCAAAAGAATTGGTTCTCTTTTTTTTTTTTTTTTTTTTTTTTTTTGAGATTTTCTAGCATTACTTCTAACTTGGTAGGATTTTCACATTTTTCTCGTTGAAGTTGAACATTTTTTTTCAAGATGAAATCCGACTAAATTTAAAATATGTAGCCATGTCCAAGATCGGGTTCAATAGTTAGTCCTGAAATAGCAGAAATAAAAAGTTATAAAATTTTTAACTTATTCCTGACAGGTTTCCTTCAATAAATGGCTTCAAACGCCACAAAAGGGGCTGTCAGAAAAAAACTCCTGCGAACCGCACCTGGATATGGTATTTTTATTGTGTTGCCCATTGATTTCATTGTAATAGAGCAATTCATATGTTTGTGAGGCGAGATACAACTTCCAGAGTTTGAGCAAAAAAAAAAAAAATTCCGAGAAAATCGCATTTAAAGAAAAAGTTGCCAATTCTGACGCATTTATGACTGTAAAATGACACATACTCATTTCTTCTATCCCCTGTTTTGATTATCGTGTGAAATAAACTGGCATCTTTAGCTCTGTCATGTTGTCATTTAAAAAAAAAAATCTAGACTTTTTTTAACTTTGGAACATCACACTTGGCTTGTTTGGGGGTGGGTTCATATGCGGGTTTCCATATTTGGGGCCCAGTAAGTGGATTGTACTGATTTGTTTTTACATCAATAGAGAATTTCAAAGTAATCAGAACAATGATAGTCATTAGTCTGAATTGGCCCATTCTTCTCCACGGTTAATGGTTTCCTGTTCCCTATGAGTGACCCTTGTCAATTGGTTTCTGGAGGTTGTGGACTGATGACTGTGCAAACAATGACGTGCTTAATTATCATGCCCATGCAAGCAAGCCCCATGTAATCGACACTACTTTACACTTTTCAGTGTTAACAAAAGTTTTGAGATCAATTTTCTGTTGTATATTTTATATTAACACATCTGAGTTTTCGGGAGCGTATAGTTTGAGTATCAAACTATTCAAAACTATGAAAAAGGGATTAGAGGTTATCCAAAGTTGCTGACTTCAGATCTTCCACCTTAAGATTATATGTGTTCATTGCAACTGTGCAGAAGTTTCTAACGACACTGCCTGTAATGAACATAGGATGTGCATACTAAGCTCAGAGTACCCACGTGAAATAAAATTGCCAAATGCCCCCCCCCCCCTTCCCGGCAATCAGCCTCTCATGAGTCTGATATTCATTTGTATGTGAACAGGAAAGGAAACATGAATTGTCCCAAACATATTTTTTTCCAAAAATACTCTTACTGAATTGGGCTGATTTGTTTTAGCATAGACACCTCTTTCCAAAATCGTTCATGAATGTTACCGCACCATATGCCTCTGCCAATTGGCATACCAATTTTATTTCTGTGCATATTAACGATTATTTCATCTTGATAACTGCCAGGGGCTCCTATACCTTTTTACTCTTTATTTTAAAGTTTGTCACCATATGTCTCTGCATTTTATCTATCTGCCTGTCCTTTGATCCTTTCACAGCTTCATTTACTCTGTATGGTTACCAAACTAGTCTTGAACCACAATGAAATACCTAACGTACTAGAAATATTGCACTGTGCAAAAGTTTACTATATGTTCAAAAGCAACGGACCAATTGCTGCTGGCGTTAATGATGCAGCAAATGATCTACAAAATGCCGATTTCAGCATTGCTATTTTCTATTTTGCATGTGAAACTCGTGATGATAATTTTCTTATCTTAATCTTTTAAAGCGGGTTTGGTGTTGCCGATAATTTGAAGACCAAGTAAAGGGGCAAGGTGTTTAAAGGTCCAATCTGGGTAAATATCCACGAAATTGAAATACTCCATCTTTTAGATGTTTCACTACAAATAGTGACCATGTATATTCTATATTTATTTCATATATTTGGACGTATCTCTAAAGTAACCAAGTAATTCTCTACAGGAAATGTCTGGTGTCAGACATTTGAGTTGTAATAGCAAAAGCGTGGAAAAACATTAAATGTATAAGGATATTTGGACATTTGTCAATTTGGGGAAACGGATTTTATCCAAAGAGTTCAGGACACTATAAAGGTAGTCATAAAGGGCAACCCAAAGGTTAACAACGAGAGCATTATATATAACATTGGCTCAGAAGTGTTTGTCTGCAATTTCCGCGTGATACAGATGTTTGCTTTTCACAGGCCTAAGTGACAACGCCACTCTTGTTTCTCCAAAGCAGAGAGACTGCATGGATTTCATGTACAAGTGTGGGTCAGGGGAGTGTATCTGGGATAGCTACATGTGCAATAATCATACTGATTGTCACGATGGATCAGATGAATGGAATTGTCAAAGTAAAGGTGTCAACAGTCGTTTTCTACATTCTGATTTCTCAGTAAGAATGACTTGAATAACGAATATAGTTAACAACGTTATACACCTTGGTCCCTATATTGATCACATATGAGAGCAGCAAGTATTAGATGGCTTTCATTTGCCCCTTTTCTCTTGCGTCGGCTGTTTTTACAACTTCCCAAATTAAAGTATATTCCCCTTGTATTTTAAAGAAATTCATATTACCTGTCCTTCATTTTAAGCCTTTCAAATTTTTAAACCAATGTTACGAGGAAAATAAGAAAGTAAGTGAACAGCGAAGCAGCGCCTTTTTGCTTGGTGCATAAGCCAGGGCAAGCTTAGCCTTTGATATATTTTGACTGATAGATAAAAATTAGGATGGCAAAAACTTAATTGGCAAAACTTACTGAGTTTGCAGGTTTATATGGCTTTCCTTGTGGTGACGGGAGTTACATACATATATCTTCGTACTGTGACCACAACCGTAACTGCAAAAACAATGCTGACGAGAATGGCTGTAGTAAGTTATATCATGCGTACGATTTTGTCTTTTGTGATATATATATATATATATATATATTATAATGAATGTTGTTGAATAATGATCACTGACGCATTGAAATCCGTCACAGAAATTGGAATTTCCTACTTCAATGACACACCATCTATGAAAATAGTGCCGTCTCGTTGGTTTTTGCCATCATGGATTCCATGGAAAAATGTGCCTATCACTTTTTACCGTATTTTAGCTGCCATGCTTTCATTTGAAACCAAAAATGCAATTTTCCCTTAAAATTGATCCTCACAGTTGAATGAGAAACCCTTGAAAACATGTGTACAACGTGTATCACCAATGAATTTATATCCAAATGCTGGTACTATTGCGTGTCTATTTTTGGTTGAAATGTCCTTCTTCCTGTCTTTTTGTCGGCTAAAGGAAGGTCCGTTTGTTTGACAGGAGCAGTCACTTTTTGTGTCAATTCATTGGTAGCATGGACAAGGGCTTTTGTTTATTCGTACATGGGGAACAGATTATGTCACTGAATTGAGACTCATCATATTATAATGTTTGTTCGTTCTTTTCTCCATAATCTTTTTATGATTGTATGCAAAGAACATGAATCCAAATGCAAATGCATAAATGCATACACGCATACTGGTGAGGTCCGTTTTATGGATGTCTGTGTTATTTTAGTCTTTATCCAACTGCTTGATGTGTTCTCATTCGTTTGATTACAATTCGACTCTTTTAAGGAAAATATATGTTTTCCAGTGCTGTGTTGATCATCTTTGTTAAAGATATCACGACGGTCGGAGAGGAAATCAGTACGACGACATCTGTGATTATGCCCGATCAAACTGTCGAATCCACCATATGTGTCTGTGTATGTGCATGCATATGCGTGCACGTACAGGGTTAGTATTATATATGATAGTATAAGTCTCATTACAACGACATAATCTGTTCTGTGTAGACTTTTGTGTGTTTTCCCTGAACTAAAGGTTCCGTTTCTTGCACTAAACATTGTTATGTGATACCTTTATAGAAGTAATATGTTAAGAATATAAATTGTGTCTCTGCTTTCATTCAAGTATACCAAACGTGCAAAGCCTCGGAGTATCGCTGTGACAATGGTAGATGTATCCCAGTAGCTAAGAGGTGCAATTTTGAAAGGGATTGTCTGGATGCGTCAGATGAGACGATGTGTGGTAAGTACGTGGTCACTGCAGTATGCATGACAACAACTCGCTGCTCAAACGTACTCTAAGTGCTTCGTTTGTTTGCATATTTGATGAATGGAAATCCCTAAAAATTGAACATACATATCGTCCCGCTTAGTAAATGTTTCCGGTGGCAAAGAGACTGATTCTCACTTCTATGAGAAAACTGTCAGCCTAGTTTCTATTTGATACGACTGTTATATTGTAAAACTTATCACAAACTCTTTTTGAAAGCTACGTTGCTGTAGATTAATGTCAGATAATTTCTTTGTCGGCATTCAGTGACAATAAACTACTAAAACATGTTGACTTAATGTATTCATATTAATTCTCTTTTTGTATAGATATCATACAGATTTTTATGCATTTGTGAAAAATGATTGATTCACTTTGTTACTAGTAACTATTATGAAACTTACCATGTATGAATACATTTATATTTTTTGAGGGGAATATGACACGGCTGTTACATTCACTTGCTATGACGGGTCCTCCATTCCAAAGAGGTATGTGTGTGATGGTGTTGCCAGTTGCCCCAGTGACCCACCTGAGGACGAAGACGCACAGACGTGTACGTGCAGCGGAAAAACCCAAACCGCATATTCATAAAAAAATTATAATGTAATCGTATATTTATGTTACATAAACATGTACATATAATATACTATTGACTCAGGATGGTGATTATTAAAACCAAAATAATTCATGTGTGGTAATTTATTATTTATTGCCGGGTTACGTATTTCGTGCCAAGCACATTTAAAATGGAATTTATCCACTTTACTTTCAAAGGAAAGGTAAGTGTGACATTGCATCACAATTTTAAACTTGGTACTTTAAAAGAAAAGCCAAGATACATGTTGGTGAAGTCACATCTTTCGAACATACATAATTGTCATTATCCTCACGGACACTTTGAATTATAATTATTGCAGCAGATGTCCCTTCGATCATTTCTGCATCACTGCCAAGATGGTTCCATCAAGCAAAATATAAACCATGATTACATATATATATATATATATATATATATATATATATATATATATATATATATATTACTTTGAAACTATTATAAACCTGCAATGTGACACTTGAAGAATGCTTCGTGTGCTTAGACTGCTGTTGATTTCTTGTGACTGATAATATCACATAGTTCTGATGTGCATGTATTTTTTAACTTAAGGCCCACTGTGCCGATAAGGGGACAGAATTGCAGTCGAGAAAGGGTAGTGCAGAATAAACATATTACATGACGAGATGTTTGCTTAAAAATATCATAACTGAAAATTCTAATCCCATTATTTTTTTTCCATATCAAGCGTGTTTGCAACAGTTTGGATACTAGAAACTCTCCACTTCTGTATTTTAGGCAGAAGTACCAGCTCATCTGGATTTCAGTGCAAATCAGCAACGTTCAGGATTAACAGTTCCTTGGTATGTCTTTATGACATTGATTACCTTGGGAAATACAGAGGATGCCGCGATGGATCTCACCTAGAGAACTGTGGTGAGTACTCCCTTATGGTGCTGTGCACTCACTTGAACTCGTTTTGTGCATCTTAGCTCGGTTGACCTGTCAGTCAGCTAACTCCAGTTCCTTACAGACGTCGCACGTCAGTAATTCACGCTTTCGACTTCATTCCAAAACCATGAGCCGGATCCACTAAAACTTAATGGAAACCCAGCTTGTATGATCTCAACCAAATTCAGGCAAGTTTAATTACGCTAATGATATTTAGATTATTTTATGATTTGGTTATTTGTTTTTGGACTATATCTTGCCTAAAACGGCCTTTCTCTTACGATTTGATTGGGTTTTCCCTATTTTGGACTTGTTTCTCCAAAAAGTCACTCAGATGGAAATAAAGCTCTTGAGAGGGCTCACGAGACCCGTTCACGGGGTCGTAGTACCCTGTATCCGCATTTCTAACAAAAATGTCAAATTTGGTATCTGTTAATTAAAGCATGTACTTCTAATGATAACTATATCAGCACATGGGGATATTTAAGGGAAATTCACAATTTTGAAGTTGCCTTCGAAACCATTGACCATATCCACTTTACACTTGATGAAATGGTGGCTTGGATGTGTTCCTACTCACTCCTTTAATTAGCTATGCTCTAGCTTCTACTGGGTTTTTTATCAGGATTTTTTCCTTTTTGTCAAAATCTTTAAAACAGTACTTCTCTGAAACGAATTGGTTGGTTGCTTCAAGTAACTTGCAAATGGATGAGTGCGAGGACCTTCGACCCACGTTTTTCAGGGGGTTGTGTTTTTCTATATTTTTCGAATGTTCGTGTGCTTTTGCTATTTTCAACTTTTATCCAAACGCGTCACTCAGAGTCTTGACGGAAATACAGTTTCTGCAAGGGTACATAAATTTTGTTCATTAAGTTGTGATACTGTGGGTCTTGATTGTTAACTTTTTTTTCCAATTTGTGTTCCTGTCGGTTAATGCATACATTCTTATTGGATTGGAATATGAGTTGTCGCAGTCAATGAGAATTGCTATGGAAATTCAGTCTATGCATGACGGGTGAACTAAGCATAGGACTGTCACATTCCTCGTGTTTCTTATTCCAATCAAGTAGTGAATATGAATACAGAAATATGCCACATGGATGCGTTAGGAAGACATCATTTTTTGTTTTTGTTTTGGTTTAAAAGACACTAATGTCCAATAGAAATATGCAAAAACGAGATGACCCAACCGATCGATGTACCCGCCACATTAAGTGTTGTAAACGTACAGTTTTGGAGAAGAAGTCCAAAATGTGAATAACCACAGCACTCCCCATTCACTTGCATACTCATCGATAGGAATGTATTGATTGACTGAAAAGTACCAGACTTGAAAAAAATATCGTTTTAAATCAGAGATCGACAGCAAAGCAACCTAGTGAACAATTTCTATGACTCTTCTACAAATTTCAGCATCATCTGAAGGACGATTTTGGAAAAGTCAGCAATGGCCAAAGCACAAAAATAATACAAAAACAAACAAACAAACAAAAAACAAACAAATAAAGAACAAACAAACAAACAAAAACAAAACAACAACAAACAAACAAACAAAAGATAGAAAGAAATTTTAACGTTACCTGTTTAACAATTGAGGTGTAGGGATACCCAGAAGTGTTGCTATGCATTTTTGTTGTAGATTTTTTACCAAATAATCAACAGCAAAAAAAAACAATAAAAAAAAGATAAATGTAAAAAACAAAACCAAAAACTAAAAAACCAAAAAAAAAAAAAAAAACGAAAACCCCCCAAAAATAAATAAATAAATAAATGAAAAAAAAAATAAATAAAATAAATAAATAAATAAATAAATAAATAAATAAATAAATAAATAAATAAATAAATAAATAAATAAATAAATAAATAAATAAATAAATAAATAAAAACACACAGACACACACACAAAGACAGAAACGTAAAAGAATCCAAAAATCCTGGACCGTGACTACTTTAACAGACTTGGTAGAGACCTGCCCAAGGTACATCCCCACCAAGTTTGAAATGAATTATAGCAGACGGCTTTGGAAGGGAAGCCGAAAGTGTGAAATACCACAGCATCGCCCGTTCATTCATATAGCAAAGAATAGGAATGTATCAATTGACGGATAAGTACCAGACTTGAACAAATCGTTAAAATTCAGGGTTTCACAGCAATGCCACCTGGGGAAAAAATTTGTGTGCCTTCTACAGCGAATATTTACACAAGTTTCAGCACAATCTGAGTGTTGGTTTTGAAGAAGACAAAAATAGTGTAAACACATATAATAAAATATTAAAAGAGCAATAAAATAAATAGGAAAGGATCAGAGCACCACCTTTTGAACAAAAATTTTACCCCAAAAATAACCCCCAAAATTCACAAAATAATAATAAAAAAAAATAAAAAAAATCAGTGGAACGTTACCATTTGAAAACGCTTGGTAGAAAGCCACCCTAGGTACACGCCCACCAAGTCTGAAGTGAATATAGCTGATGGTTATCGAGAAGTCGAAAATGTGAATTACCAAACAATCCCCATTCACTTATACAGTAATTAATGGGCATGCATGTATGGGTGACCTTGAGGATCAAGGTCACCCATGAACAAATGCAGCCAAGTGTTGACCTAGATGCAAACTCTGACCACCTTTGCAGGCAATTGAATAAAAACGTGGAAAATTATCTTCCGTGAGGAACATGATGGACACGATGGAAAGATGGGCACAGCACCTGTCCCTATTATTCCTATGTTCCCCTAAAGTACCTTCGTTGACGGGGGACAGTGTATAACTGAATATGATCTGAAACTGAGCGATCCGCGTCTCAGGAGTAATTGTGAAAGTACCGTGAATTAGATGAGAAAAAGGGATATGGGAAAATCGTATATAGCACCAAACGTGGGTACTTTGGTGACTGTGGTCCAAAAAATATTTCACATAACGCCTTTGGCATGAGTCAATAGAAGAAGAGTGTCTGATATAGACACCCTGTGCACGTGCTAAGCCTGTTGTCTGAACTGGCTGAGAAAGCTCCAGCACTGTTGATGGTTGTCGCTTTCGACCGTTGGAAGTCCAAGGGCGTGCATTGTGTTGATAGGTCAACATTAGAGGTTTTGAAATAAGAATTGGGACAGGAAGGCACTTCAGCATGCCTACATATGCAGACCAACAGGCATGCATACTTGAACCATTCCTTCACTGGTAGCCAAACTGTATAAATACACTCAACTTTAGATGTATTCCTGGCACGGTGTATAAATATAAATGTCCACAGCGAAACAATGGTCTACACGTAAACCCAAAGGTTTATGGCTGTCAGTCACTTTCATTTTCGGGTCGTTTAGTTTTACTGTGATTAACACTTCTCTTTGGAAAACTGTAGCATTCAGTTTTTTCTATTGTATTTGTGTCTTATTGTCCAGAACCACTTCCTAGTATTCATTACCCTCTTCTGCAGTACAAACCCTTTACTCTCCATAAGCTACATCAAGAACTATTCTATTTTCTCGTATCTAGTTAGTGAACGGCAACGAAGCTGAAGTGAGTCGGCTTAAGTCAAGAAAAAAATTATTTATGTGAAAGATGAATAAAAGTGCCCACAAGAGAGACCCGTGAAGCACATGAATTTTTAAAGGTTGCTGACTTTTTGTAATATGAATTACACCAATTTAGGTTAATATCAATGTTACATAACTTCTTTGACTCTTTCAGTGCCAAGTGCGACTGAAATTGAACTGCTAAGAAAGAACGTTGTGCTTGATAGTAAAGGCGCATTTTTTTCGGCGCATTTTGGGTTTATTGCGCCGAAAGTACGTCAAAAAAGACGTTAACTCAGTCCCAAATATAGCTTTAAAAAGTTGAGGAGACGCAAGTGACCAACAAGATCAAATTCTTTCTGCAGATCTATCGTGAGTCTACAAAATCCTTTGCCTTAGTCAATGTTTGACAGAGAAGTCAAACGTTAAGGAAGAATGAACGGCCTGGCATGTGGATCTGCAAGTAGAGGCACGAAGGAAGTGTAGGGAAAACATCAGAAAATTCGGTCCAAAAGCCTCCATTTTTTTAATGTGTCTCAGTACATTGCTTGTGGAAATATTTGCACATCAACACACCGAAACTGCTCATTGTTCACATTATGAAATAACTTATTTCGTTATCGTTAGAAATAATTTGAAATGTGGCCTCAACAACCATTGAAACCTGTCTGCGTGTCCACCTAAATGATAGGGCTGCTGCATCTAATATTATATGCTACTTTCAGTTGTACACTGGTCAGAATGAGAGCACCAATGAGGTTAAGGAGACCAAACTTCGAATTATAATAATAAATGAACCATTAACACGGTCCTTGTGTAAACTCGCAACTTTTTTAAACATGTTATGGGAATCTCTGTGTTGGTGAAATTCACTTTTCTTAGCTATCAAAAAGTCAGGGAGGGGGTGAGCAGCGTATGTTATGGTGTTTTGGATGTAGACTTACTGTACCAACAAATAATAACGCAAATATTATTCAGCCTCATTTTGGCATCCTTGATCACTTTGTAATTCTAAAACTATTATATGCATTGCAAAACTAGTGAAAACAATGCCCCATAATCAGCGTAAAAATTATTTGTCAGTTGACTTTGTATCGGGATATTGACTAAAAACACAAACGTTTTTAGTGTGCTTCAAATTTTAAATGCAGTAAGAAAGAAACATGATCGTTAAACATACACTAGTTGGACAGTAATTCTAGGTAATTCACACTTAATTTGAAGTTGATCAATTTATTGTGGTGTTTGATGCTAAATTCTTCACTCTGTTCACCAAATATGATTTATTTATTTGTCTTAAAAGCATAGAGGTAAAATTATCTAGCAGATAAGTGCTGCATTTGTCGTCGGGTCGAGGGACTGCCCGATTAGCTTTGAGGGGTAATTTTGCAATTATGTTTATGACGGCCCTTTTTCAAAGCCAACATTATCAATTTTAGAATCTGCTTTCCTGGCTTGACATGTATAATATTTGTGCCATGAAGGACTGGAATGATACTTCAGTAAACTGTATTGAGTTTTCTTATGCTTATTCAACTATATCCAATGCAACTATATATTTAGAAATTTGCTTTCACACTTTCAATAATATCATTATATTGTAGCTAATTTTATTTGTCCAAAGTCGTACATCAAGTGCCCCGGAAGCTATTGTATACCTGTTAGTAAAGTCTGCGATGGCGAATGGGATTGCCCAGTTAAGAACGATGAATTTGAATGTGGTGAGTCAATACACTGTGTAACTTTTACACACTACAATATCTTTGAAGCAATCATTGGGCGTGCTGCATAAGTCACTCACTAGTACTCCATTTCGTATTAAATTTAAAGTTGTTGATCTTGTTCACTTTCCAATTTACACAGCCGTGGTTAAGTGTTTATCCCTCCCACGTTTCTATTGTACCATCCATACATTTACACCTCTGGGAACGCTTATTTTCACCGCGGCCTTCGGCCTGTGTGAATCTTAGTGTTTTTTAAGTGCCTACAATCATGTTTTGACCCTGTTAAAAGTAAACTTGTATAACATTAACTGACTGGCAACATTTTGGAGATACCGTAGATCATATATCCTCAAAAATACAACACCTTTGCTGGCATTGGTAGCAATATTTGTGTAATGTGGCTGTTTGTTTAGAAGTTTTCTTTCTTTGGATACATTGTCTTACAGATGATTACAAATGTGAAGGCTTGTACAGATGTAAGAGGCAGAAGAACTGCATCAGTTTAGAACAAGTGTGTGACGACATTTTACATTGCGAATACGGAGATGACGAAGAGCTATGTAGTATTATTTGTCCTGAACTGTGTTCTTGCAAAAAAGCTGATTTCAACTGCAGTTATATAAATTTCATTAATGTATCATCACTGCTCATAAGCTTGGGTGCAGATGCCAGGAGAATAACATCTATAAGGAACAATATTACAGACCTGCATCAGATGTGGAAATATCTTTACCTATTTGAACTAAATTTGGCCTATAATAATATAAGAACAGTGATGCCTGGTATATTCTCCTTTGCAACAAATCTGCGTAAACTTGACCTCAGTAATAATTTTCTTCTGAAACTAGAGAGGAATACATTTCGTGGCCTAGGTCGGCTTGACACCCTGAATATTGAAGGTAATCCACTTCTAGCTGTGATCGAAGATGGCGCTTTCTATGGACTATTTTCAGTGCACAACTTAGAGCTTTTTCATCATACATTAGAAACATTACGAACTAATCAGTTTCTTGGATTATCGTCTTTGCGAAGTTTGCATTTAAAATGGGACAAAATTCATACCGTGGAGATTGCAGCATTCAATGGTTTATTTCGTTTAGAAGAGTTGGATTTGTCTTTCAATGATATTATTCATTTTGACAAATTTATTTTCTCTAGACTCACAAGCTTAAAAACGTTGGTTAGTTCACATTATAAGTTTTGTTGCGTAGCGCCACCGTCATTAAAAAAATGCCTACCAGAAGCTGATGTGTTTTCGAGCTGCTCTGACCTCATGGCCAGTGAAACCTTACGAGTTTTACTTTGGATAATGGGAATTTTGTCTCTTGTTGGGAACTGTCTTGTCGTTGCCTTCAGAGCCAGGTCTACAGTACAGACAAAAGTTCATTCATTCTTGATATCTAACTTAGGAGCAGCAGATATGGTCATGAGCGTTTATCTATTGACGATTGCAGGCGCAGATCTTGCATATAGAGGACGCTATATAGAACAAGACGAAAAATGGCGTGCATCTCCAACTTGCAGCTTAGCTGGAATAGCAGCATCAAGTTCAGCTCTTGGGTCACTGTTCATGCTTTTGGCTATTACTTTGAATATATTTCATGTCATAGTATTTCCATTTAGTGGCGTCAGATTGCGAAAGACAGGAGCTGTTGCTATGGTTCTTGTAATATGGTTTCTGGCTTTTTTCATAGCTGTGTTCCCACTACTATATTATCCTTACTTTATGGGAAAATACTATGGGCGTTCCACAGTTTGCCTACCACTTCATATCACTTCACAAGAATACAGAGGATGGTTGTATTCCTTTTTGTCTTTGTCAACAATACCCACATTTGTCACTGTAATGCTACTGATAGCCTATGCCTGTATGTATGCATCTATTACAAAAGCCAGTGCCTCTGCCAGAAAGAATACATCGCAGAATACCCGTGTATTTCGTCAAATGGTTTTAATAATTATGACAGATCTTTGCTGTTGGATGCCTGTCTGTGCCCTTGGTATGTACAATTCAACATATAATTTTGGGTATGGAAAGTTGATGTAATACACGTTTGTTCAGATAAAATAATTTCACTAAATGTAATTTGACTAACTCTGTGTAATGAATAAAACTTACTAACTCTTTCATGTACAGCAATGCAAATGGAGACGTTTACATCTCTTCATGAAATGTATGTATGTATGTATGTATGTATGTATGTATGTATGTATGTATGTATGTATGTATGTATGTATGTATGTAAGTCAGTGTTGGCCTTTATTTGATATGATTCAGTATCCTGTATGCTGTTCTGTACAGTGACTGTAGTTGCCACCATTCTTTGTTGTCCTTGACACGCCTGGGTGTCAATACCAGCTGCTGAGATATGGTAAATGCCTAATTTGCCTACTGTATACTAATTCCTTCTCATTTTTAACAATGACACAGTTACCTCTTAGTTCAGTGACATATCATCCTTCAGACAATGCTACAACAAGGTTGAAAAGGCAAATGCACGATAGAGACATGCATTGCAGAATAATTTCTGTTTTCGGCATAGCATTTCCTTTTAGTCTTTGTATTATATAATTATTAAGTGCGGAAGTCGACTACAAAGATGCCCCGACTATGGCAAATGCTATCATTAATGTATGATGTGCTTGTTTATCATACTAATTTAAGAAGAGAATATTAATGCTTTCTTTCGTCTTCCCCACACTTGTCTCTTTAGTTTCAAAATAAAAATACACCTTTCAAGAAACTTTTGATGAGAGGCATCCATTTCTACCTTGTTTAGCACATGTTAAATTTTTATGCATATACTTTAAAACTGCTTTCAGTTTATAATTATGTCTCCCCGTGCAACGGGGGAACCTTCTTCTTCTTCTTCTTCTTCTTCTTCTTCTTCTTCTTCTTCTTCTTCTTCTTCTTCTTCTTCTTCTTCTTCTTCTTCTTCTTCTTCTTCTTCTTCTTCTTCTTCTTCTTCCTCTTCTTCTTCTTCTTCTTCTTCTTCTTCTTCTTCTCCTTCTTCTTCTTCTTCTCCTTCTCCGTCTCCTTCTCCTTCTTCTTCTTCTTCTTCTTCTTCTTCTTCTTCTTCTTCTTCTTCTTGCGTGCGTGCGTTGCAGACGCGGTAACACAAGAAAGATTTAACTTGGCAAGTTGAATTTTTTGTGATGCTGTTTCTTTATATATCCTTGCTTGGGATTGCAGATAGGTGACCTTGACACATTTGTCAAGGTCACGTGTGCATGACATCAAAAATTGACGCGCCGCGATAACTCTGCAAAGATTTGACTTAGTAGGGTGAAACTCGGTTGGGATTGCAGATGGGTGACCTTGAACTATTTTCATATGGTCACTTTTTTAAAAATCGTTGCAGATGCACTCTAGAAATATTTGACTTAAAGAGGTTGACATTTTGTGTGATTATATTTCTATGTAAGACTTTTGCAAAACCTTGCTTGTGACTGCAGATGTATGACCTTGACCTATTTTTCAAGGTCACGTGGGCATCTCGTCTAAAATCAATGTGGACGTAATAACTGAAAAAAGATTTGACTTGGGAAGTTGAAATTTTATGTGAACATGTTCCAACATATGATCTTGCTTGGGCAAGCAGATGGGTGATCTGGACATATTTTTCGGGGTCACGTGGGCATGTCATTTAATACTGACGTGGACGCAACAACTCTGCAAGGATTTGACTTAGGAGGTTGAAATTGTGCATGATCATGTGCCATGATACCAGCTAGGTTGGGATTATAAATGGGTACCTTGACCTATTTTCAAGCCTACATGTACACTTTTCAAAAAATCATTGCAGATGCACTCGAGAAAGATTTGACTTAAAGAGGTTGACATTTTGCGTGATTATGTTTCTATGTAAGACTTTTGTAAGACCTTCCTTATGACTGCAGATATATTACCTTGACATATTTTTCAAGGTCACATGGGTATTTTGTCTAAAATCAATGTGGGCGTGATAACTCGGTAAAGATTGGAATTGGGAAATTGAAATTTTATGTGAAGATGTTCTTATATATGATCTTGCTTGGAATCGCAGATGGGTGACTTTTATCTATTTTTTTCAAGGTCATATGGGCATGTCATGTAGAATCGATAACTCAAGAAAGATTTGACTTGGGAAGTTGAAAGTTTGTGTGAAGATGTCCCTATAAAAGACCTTGCTTGGGATTGTAAATGGTGATCTTGACCTTTTTTCAAGGTCACATGGGTACTTTTTTCAAAATCATTGCAGACACACTAGTGAAAGATTTGACTTACAGATATTGAAATTTTCTGTGATTCTGTTTCTATGAAAAACTTGTAAGACCTTACCTGTGATTGCAGATGTTTGACCTGGCCTATTTGTTAGATTTTGAAATGTCAATAAAGAGGGTACCTTCACCATATCTGTAGATCATTGGAATTGGTATGCCTATTTATCAAAATAATGGTGACAGTATTACGGGCGCATGGGGAGACATTTGATTTTCTGTCGGAAAATCAGCCTGTGCTAGTTCTTATTACATGTTGCTCGCTATTGGTTCCAAATTATTATTATTCAAGGTTATTCTGTGTAGCCTGCCATAAGTAAGCGTTTGGATGCAAAATTTGTACCATTTCTGTTTTCGCCAGTCGGCTTATTAAATGCGCAGAGTTTTGGGGGTCTTTTGAATACTGTACCTCAAAATTGTGGAATTTAATAGGAAAAAGTTCATCTTTTGTGCACTATGTTACCCCAATACCAGAAATACAAGATTCAGATAACAAGTGTGATATTGCTGAACATAGTTACCATTTGTCATTTCATCAACCTCACATAAATGCAGTCGATCAAGATGTGAACGAATTTTGTTCACAATAAGCATGCCAATCAGATGTTCTCTTGCTTTTTTCTTACCGTTCCATTCTATTTATCCGTGTGGCGTAACCGCTGAATGCATTCCCCGGGAAATTGGAGACTGCCTGGAAATGTCATTAAATACACACACACACACACACATACACACACACACACACACACACACATATATATATATATATATACATATATATATATATACATATATATATATATATATATATATATATATATATATATATATATGTGTGTGTGTGTGTGTGTGTGTATATACAATTTTGTCATTATATATTTTTTCAACTTACTAAAAGATGTGACTGTAAAATAATTATTGGCAGCATGAAATAGAAATCTCATAAATAGCAAATAAACACACAGAGAAAATATGTAAAACGCATAGGTTTGCAGGAAAGATGACGTATTTTGTTTTTGTGTTTAAGCTTCCAAACCTCCACATTAACGTTTTGCTCATGTTTTTTTGTATTGAAGACACGCATGTCATTTCTCAAATACAGCCCGGCAAAACAACAGCAATGTATTCGAATGGTTGAAATTCCTCAGCTCGAAACACATATATATCCATCTATCTGATGTAAGAAAAATATCTATAATATGTTTTGTAGCTGGCATGACTATATTTCTCTTGGAGCGTGAAGTTCAAAGGGCAGTCATGGGAAATGCGTAAGGCTGTAATTTAATTTGGCTTTGTAGAATTATTTTACCTCCTTGAATAATGTTATTGTATTTTAGACTATTTCTGTATTTAGCGAAATATGTTGTCATCATTAAACATCAGGAGGCATTGGACAATAAATTACCACAAAGGAACAAGGAGAATATCATGAGTAATATATGTATTTGCTCAAAATAGATGGCTATAGTGCTGATATGTTAAATGGAATGTTTATAAAAGGAATGGTCTGGTCATCATTCCCGTGACAATTATATATGCAGCTAGAATGGAATAAGATGCACTTTGCTCATATCCACAATTGTTTAACTTCAGATAGAAGACTAAAAAAGTTTTCTCTAAATACATTTCCGGTCAAACTCTGCGATTTACATCAAAGTAAAAACGACGTGATCTTCCATGACAGATTCATAAACGTAAGGATTTCAAACAGCAATAGTAGTTTGTTGTACGTTCCTCGAACAAGGGGACTGAACTAGTCCCATGCTTTCCAACCTTTCATATGCCGGCTCGTACTTGCTACTACAAATGACACTGAGGCCTAATGGCCACAAGTGGGATTTCCAGACCCGTCGAGACTCTCTTCGAGATAGCCTATCGGCCAGATGGAATATCTGCATAGAATAGTCATATGGGTAGGATATGCACTGGGATTAATTTAAATTTGATCTCCAAGTGACCTTGAAGAATAAAGCGTATCTACACTCTTACATCTAGCTCAAATTTACACACAAATGGGCACATTTACTATCAACATGATGATAACTAATAATTCGGTATCTCAGGATATTACTGAAATAAAATAGTAGCTCTATAACTCAAAAGTTCTATCACAGAAGGGTAATTTTCCAAAATATTAAGTTTCAGAAACGTGACCAAAGATACACACCTGGGGACGAGCTTAAAGAGTTGTTGAACTTGGGAATGGCTCAATAAAAATAATTACATTTAAATGAATTTATTTTGGTTTCAAACAGAGCCTCGTTTTGGATTTTCAAACTTCAATATGACCGCCTCCTTGGCTCAACCAGAAGATGATATAAATGGGCATAGCTCCCCTTAAGTTTTGATATATCTTAATGTTCTTCTTTTCTCAAATGTATCTACTCTTACCAGCCCGGGTTGGTTGTACTACTTTTATTATTCCTCATGGCTTTGCCTGCCTGTAGCATTTGAATTACGTAAGTAAAAACACTAAATAGAAGTAAAAAGTTCTCTTTCAAGATTAATAAGCAAAATGTTTTAACGTAGTGGTAAACCATACATAAACATTAATTCTTGTTGAAAGAAAGAATGGGAGTCACGCAATAAATATTTAAAAAGTAGCGTTAAGTCTACACTGCTGAAACTTTGATAGATGTTTTGAAATTTCTTTTGGACAGTACTTTTGTCCAAAGTGGAACAATGATTATTCAACAAATAAAATACATTCCAATATATAGCAACTGTTCCTTGTTACTGACTGATATATATATATATATATATATATATATATATATATATATATATAACCTGGCTTGAATTTAAGTATATGGATAAATTGATGTAAAAGGAAAATCATCTAGCGACGAAATAATCAAGCAATGTGACGTTCATTTACGACATTGATTGTGTACATTTTCAAATTTACAATAAATAAGCTTCAGAAATTCATCCAAAATATATCCATTTATGATGTCACAATTCACATGTTTTCAGAAATGTGTTCCTCGACTTTGATATTCAGATTTGAAATGACAGGTTTAGCATGAAAATCTAACTTAAAATTTGTGAGTTTAACTTTAAAGTGGTCAATTATCTTTCTTCCCCTGACAGAAATAATTCAGAAACGATTGGATATAATACATAATTGTCTCGAATTTTAATATCTGGTCGTAAATTGTTTTACATTTCAGCATTTTACATCTAGAACCAAATTTATTTACAAATAACTTGAGTCAAAAATGTTCAATTATGTACTTTTATTAAATACCTCTATACATTTTGCTGTTAATATCCAGAAATTGATTTAAAAAAAATGGTTTTAACAATTTCGGAGATTGTTGGCTTGCCTATTTGTTCTTAAATTTGTCTTTTTCATCATTCTGTTTTAATATCCACTTTTTCGACACTGTAGGCTAGCATATATGTCCATATTTACTGAATGTAAACAAACTACGCAATAAGGCTGTCCCAGACAAAGGCCGAAAGTCAGTCAAAGGCTGTTCTGAGCGCTTGGCCAAAAACTAAAATCCTATACTCAATGCCACAAAGTTTACTCACTTTTATCAACATTAGCACCAGTCATAGGGTGTCCCTGGCACTTGTCCAGAGAGTGGCAGGCAGTATTTACTCAATTATCGGAGACTGCATTCATTCGTTTGAAACAAAAGTGAAGAGTTGATAACTAATTGGAACTTGATTTTTGGATACTTTCATAGCGAGAGTAGGTGTCTTCATAGGGTTTGTTTTACATTTCTGGAAGAGGATGTCAATTATTACAGTACCTTTTTGGCGTTTACCAGGTATATACAGGTGTCTAACTGTAACCGTTTATATTTATAATCACTGGGACTGAATATATAGCCCCACTTGGTTTCTACTTCAGTTGTACACACGCATGTGGTTGGATTAATATAAGCTATGGGAGAATATGGGTTAGACTTATGCCTTCAAAGGGATTTGTGGATATATACATGGTGGAACGTGAGCACCGTGGATGAGGTCATATGATGTGTGGGCAAGTAATGGCGGCAGAAAGAACAAAATTCATTAGGGTAAATGGGACTGCAACAGGTCAGCCCAAAGTAGATGAAGTCCTGTCAACAGTCACCGAATGGTTCCAGCAATACCCTGCTCTACTGTTCTGGCAAAACAATACAGGGACACATATTGCTCAAATAAGCATATGGTATATCCAGCAGCACAATATTAAAATGTTACCATGTGCAGCCCAATCTCCTGCCTGCCCCAAATTGAAAATTGAGGGGATATGCTTAGCCATCAGGGACAAGTATGACGAACCTGCCGCCAACCTGGACTACCTAGTACAACAGAGACAGACCAATAGAACCAAATTCCCCCCATTCTAGTATAGCCAAGCTAAGCAGCAACATGCCAAGGAGGGTCCAAGCTTCCTCACAGAAGCGTGGTGGTCACAACGGCAAGTGATGCGTGTGGCCTTCAAAACAAACAACAAAAAGGTCATATTCAGGAACACCACATCCCCCAAAAAAGAGGAAATAAAAGCAGCTGTATGTTTGTTTTTTTATTTATATATTTTTTTTTTCTTGGTTGTTGTTTTTGTTACGATTAGTTCTGAAAACCTTGGATTCTGACATTGACGGCCAACCTTTTCACCTTTGAACTTGACATTGTCTCCTTCCCTTGGAATTAGTCTGTGGCCTTGATACTGACTTCCAACCTTGAGAATGACGTCAAACCTTGGCATTCAACTCTGGCTTTGATGTTTACACCGTCCTTGACAATCACAACAAACATTTAAAGTGACCCCTCATCTGGAAAAAGACCTTTGACCTGGGTATTGAAATATGTACACCCTATATCCAGCTTTCTGTTCATGGTCTATTTATTCAAGTCGGACAATCACTTTTCCAGTTATTGAAAAAAAAAATGGACAAGCGCCAAAGTCCATAATCATTGAATTATGGTAATCCCCCTCTGCCCCCCCCCCCCCTCCAAAAAAGTAGAGTTTTATGTACAAAGCACGTAAGTGCATTTTTTTATGCAGGCTTATTTTTCTTTGCGGTGGAAGTCCAGGCCTCACCCTGGCACTACCAAAATAACCTCTTACACCTTTACAGCGTTGCTGACCTCACAAAAATGAGCTACGGTCACTGATATTAATTAATAGGCTGGCATTGTAAGTGGTGTGTAGAGCCTATAAATCAATCACTTTTTCAGATACAGAAGTTTACATCTTTGAACACATTTTAACTCTGAATTTCAGTCAAAATATTGGTGGTGGCACTACTCTCACCAACTCAGGTGTTGACCTCTTGCCAATCCCACTAAGTTTCATGAAGATATATCAAATACTAAGGATGGTGAAGTGGTCACAAGAATTACATTTCAATCCATATGTACATATTACCATAACCAATATTAATATCGATTTTTTTTCATATACATGATAAGTCCTGAAAGTTAAATGGGGCTACCTTCAAATTTGTGCATTGTGGATCGCCCATAAGCAAAAGGTTTACGGACGGACAGATGACAGTTGGACAGATAGACAGGAATGACGGCATGGGTTATGCAGCCTTGGTCAACAGAGCCCAAAAATGTGTGTACGTGCAACCATGTTGTGGTTTATTTAATGGCATGGTAAACTCAATAATTAACTTAAACAAGTCTTATTACCACTTAAATGACATATATTTCATCGCACACCATTAAGGTTAATTTCCTTTTAAATGAAACTTAATTTTATACTTCCAGATATATCCAAAGGATGAATATATCACATTTATCTTATTTTTTTTACATTTTCTTCAAAACCGTGGGCCAAATTGACTTTAAACTTGGTTGTGATGCATCCTGGGTAGGCCTATACCAGGCTTGTTCAAATGGTGACGCTCCAGTGAATTTTGGCTTTGTTCGTGTTTTTTTTTTTTTTGTTTTATTATTGGGATTTTTTTAAAGCTTCTTTACTAAAGCCGCTCACTCCAACACACTTCCTCTGCCTTACTGGATGAACAAACCCTCAGGCATGGTGAGATGCCAGTCATGCATCGGGACCACTGCATTCCCACATGTGTAATACATGGTATCTTGACAAGTGCAATTAAATGGGCCGGCCAGCAGTCTTTTATGTAGGTATACAGTGCATATATAATGCTGATATGAAAATGAGCATTTATCAACCAGTAGGTTGCAGGACCTGTATACCTCTAGTCAATTGCTTTGATGTCGCACAGGAACTCATAGGGACTCTTAGTTCTGTATATCTACACCGGGGGCCCTGGTTCTTGAAACCTGTTTATGAGTTTTTGGTGTGTTTTTTGCTATTATCGACTCCTTTTCCAGAACCGCCACGCAGATTATGCTGAAACTTGGTGGATATGTTTTTTTTTTCTTGTGTGTGTGTGTGTGTGTGTGTGTGTGTGTGTGTGTGTGTGTGTGTGTGTGTGTGTGTGTGTGTGTGAAAAGCTGACACAAACTTGTTCATCAACGTTCTTCGTATAGCGGTACTGAAAGCTGTTGTGAGATACATTACACGTTTTCCGTTGCCAAGTTGACAATGGCAATATGCGTATTTTGTCATGCTTTGTGATGTTTTTTCACGATGATTTTTCATCAATATCTCAGTTGTTATGACATTGTTGTTTTCGTTTATACTACTCGTATAAAGGAAATGATAAAGAACCTTCTGCTAAGCTTCATATATGCTGCCCAGCTGAAATGGTGCATGGACTTTCGTCGAGAATTACTCTTTGTTTCCCAATAGTTTATCTTCTGTGTCACACACACACATACACACACACACACACACACACACACACACATATATATATATATATATATATATATATATATATATATATATATATATATATATATATATATTTACGGGGCCTCAACTATATGAGAAGGTTGGTTCGTAATCTAATAAAGGCATTGCACATCAAGAGGTTGCACGCCACATGTGCAACAGCATGGTTCTGCGTCGCAAGATGAATGCAATTTTTAAAACTACTGTATTTTCAGCATAATATAACTTGTGTTAAAGTAGACCTGTGTTAAAGTTAGTCCTGTTTCCTACAGCACAGGATTGCTTAATTGGTTGTCAGATCCATGTTTTTTTCTACCAGGGCAGGTGACAACTCTATGCAGAACAAGTACTATGATGTGACTCTGGTCTGGGCATAATTTGCGCCCGTGTGCAAAGCAGGAATTCATATGTACTTTCGCCATTCAATTACAATATATTGTTGAGCTGGGAGCTATATAAAATCAATTCATCATGTATGTGTGTGTGTGTGTGTTTTATACATTCTTTCTGTTAAAGACACTAAATTTTTAAAATGTTGAAATTTTGATTTTTCTGACTGAAATTATCTTTGCTCGAAAAAGACAGTTTTAAATGTGGTCTACTACCAAATATGAGTGACCGAGACAATTCTTGAAATGACAATTCTGAGCGAACAATGAAATGATGGAAGATGCATAGTGATGCCATAAATTAAAAGGTGACATCAAAGTATTCATGTGGGATGATAATTCATTCTTTGTACAGCTGGAGCTGCCCATCTGTTCCTATTTAATATTGGGGTGTTGATGTTTGTTTTGAATTGAAATTTTTCATGCATATATGTTCAGGTTTTGCATCACTTGGAGGAAATGTTCGTCTTCCCGGAGAAATCTATGCCTGGTTTGTGGTATTTATCGTCCCCATCAATTCCGTGTTGAACCCATTCATCTACACAATATCACCTTTTCTTCAAAAGGAAAGGTACAAATATTAATATATTTTTCTTTTATATATTTTGCACGTTTATTTGCTAGTAAGAGCAAATATGATTTGAATATGCGATAGAACTCGGAACTAGAAAGTTTTGCAAAAACAAGATATGTTCTGTGTGATTCATTTGTTATAAGCTCAAAGCTTGTCGACGGCTATGGTGGGAACGGAAAACATCAACATGTTGTTATTGCATATAATACAAGCATGGGTATTGTATTTTTTTCATACTGCGTGTCACTATATGTAGTTTTTGGAAATTTATTTGTAATGTGAAAAAATTCTCACATATCAAATTATGATATTGGGAATATGTAGCCAGAAGAACTGAAAAACACGATTTGTGTGTGCGTGTGTGTGTGAAAATGAGATACATACTTTTGACGTGACAGACACTTCAAATCAATGTATCAATTCAAGCATAAATCCTCTCCCTGTTCTGGCTGGAAAAAGCACGTATGATGCATGTGTACTACACACTGATGGCCTCATTACATCTCACTTTACCGAATCCAACAGTCAAATCCCTCTACTTTAAAATTGATAAACCATTTTTAGTAAAATATTACAATATCTGAACCTATTATCGGTGAAGAATGTAAAATTATGAATTATACAGTATTATTGGGTCCATTTTTTAAAAGTTGACTCATGCAAAGTGTAGAAGGTGATCGTTGTGCGCTCGAGGGTATATAGAAAACACCATTCTGGACATTGACCTTTGGAAAGTGAGTCGAATATAAAGATAGGTCTTCGTTAAGCTTCTGAAACGTCTTCACGACACTTAGCTCACGCGAATGTTGGGATAATGCAACTCCAGGCTGGCTGCATTTGTTCAAATGTCTCGGGTAACGTCTTTAGGTCACCTTACCCGTGTGGATATACAGTCGTGACCTTTAGCTTCAACACACTTTGGTAACATGCTGCAATGCTCGACTTAAGGGCAACCCAAAAAGCTGCGCTGCTAGTGTTAAGGCGTTATAGTAGTATGGTTGTTGCCAACTTTGACCTCTGAGAAATAAGTCAAATATTCTAATTGACAGTGCCTTTCAGTAGACCTAAAACAAAAAACAGAAACCGAAAACAAGAAAACGAAAAGACACACCAAACAATAAAAAACAGAATTAAAAAAACAAAACAAAACAAAAGAGGCGCAACCTAAATGATGCTTCCTACAGATTCAGCTGTCATATCGCGTCCATTAAGTAGCTAAAGTAATAACGTATTGAGGGATGCGCAGACGGATATGACGCCGAAATAAACCACAATAATTCTTCACCTTCAGTGGGTGAACGAATGGCAGATATGATATGCCTATTCAACAGTTAATTTTAATATGCATGCATGTATCGTATTTATATATTTCTCTGGCTGTTGTTCCCACAAAATGTTCAAATTCGAAAATGGTTAAAATTATCATTTGACTCTTTTTTTTCTTTCAAAAGTGTTTGAATTGTTATAACAACGTAGTCCGTACTTGCAGCTAAATTGAATTGTCTTGAACTATGCATTTTGTTGTCATTTAATATACATTTGAAGGTTATGTCGAAATATTTGTGCACTTGCAACAAAGAATACCAACTCTTTTCACCAATCTACGAAAACAAGCATGACTGGACGTTTAAAAAACCAACAAGGTACGTATATTGCCTCTTAAATGGCGTGAGTTTTGCCAAAGCACATTAGGTGTATATGAAGAATCCCATTTGCCGTCATGTGAACACTAGTAGGTGTAAAGACGATTATCAAGTTATAATTGTCAACAAATTGCAAACAGCACCTTAAAGTACAGCCAAATGTTTACATGAGCAATTGCACAAATGGGAACTTCTCCTTATGTCATCACGACCTGCATATCAACACCGTTTCTATGAAAGTGATGACACCAATATTGTACGGAAAAAGTTGTGTTCATATTAAAAACAACAAATCCCTATGTATATATTAAATATAATCCAGCAAGAAAAAGAAAAGTGTATTAATTTGAATTTCAGCTACAAAATGAAACAAGCAAAACAAATGAGAATTGTGACAACCATCTGTTCAGCTAACCTTGTATACATAGACCATAGTGTTCCTGTGAACTTTGGAAATAAGGCCACCTTTGACCATCATTATTGATGCCAACATGAATATTACCCATTTTTGTTCCAATTTTGATAGCTTTTTGTTTTAAAATAAAATCACAGCACGCCCATGTAGCGAATAAATTTAGCACAGACCCAGTCCAGTATTATTAATACTAAGTGCGAAGGTGCCCGAGACAATTCAATGGGGTGGAAACCAGAATAATTCTTTGAAAAGCAAATGCCGTCTTCCGAACAACCATGAAGGTCTAAATGGGCCATAGCGTCCCAGGGCCTCGCTGATTAGTTTCAAAAAATTAGAAAAGTGGTACTGGGGCACGCTATATTGGATGTCTTTGGCACAAATGAGCCATATATAGAGAGATATATAGAGAGAGACATGACCATTTATGAACAAGGTACATCCCTACCATGTTCGAAGTGATTCTGGATGACGGTTTGGGAGAAAGCGTAAAAATGACTTACCGTTGCAATCTCCATTGACTAGCATTGATTTAAAAAGTAAAGGGTCAGCTAATGTATAAGTATTAAAATTGGCCTAATTGTTAAAAATCAGATATGTGGAATTTCGTGACATAGTTAAAAATTTGTTTATCCCAATCACAAGGTACATTTTCATCGAGTTTCCGAAGAATATAATTGACAGTTTTGGCGGCGAAGTCGCGAAATGTTGTAACACACACAAGTTTGAAAAACAAAAACAAAAACAAGCAAAAAACAAAAACAAAAACAAAAAAACACAAAAAAACAAAACAAAACAAAAAAAAAAAAAAAACAAAAAACAAACAAAAAATACAGCACAACATGGTTAAGAGTAAAAGTCTGGGGTCCCTATAAGTGTTTGTATGTAATTTTGAAGCAGGTATTTTGAAAGGATTTTACCGAAAATGGAGGAATATACATTTTTCATAAAGCATGACCACTACCGTTTGAAGCAACTTTGTAGCGACCATTCCATGCTACATTCCCACCAAGTATCAAGTTAATACGCCTGCCGTTTTGGGTTAAGCTGAAAATACGAATTCAGGGTGGATGTACAGCTGGAAGACGAATAGAGAATCCTCCTACAGGGCTAGGACAGACAAGTCAGCAGAGGTACAAGATAAGGTTGGAAGAATCATGTCGACCACAAGGCAACAAACATTTTACACTGTCAAAAACTATTCCTTGACATTTGACAACATTTTTTACAAAAGTTTCATGTCTGAGATATCCAAGTCAAGTGAACGTGTGTTAAATACCAGAACACTGCGTAAGAGATGCACAAAAATATATTATTATCATGAAATGAATATGTTCAATTTGTCCTAATTGTAACTAAAATCTGGCATGGGAAAACACGTTTTGATAACATGCTTTTGGCATACATGCTAGTGACTTTCATTATTTTGTGGCATGCTTTATTACACACTTACTCAGTGTCAAAGAGTTACTCAAATTTTGACAATATTTACTCAAATATCACAAGGTTGACCCATTATGTTGAAACGTGACTCATGGTTGGCAGCGATATAGAGCTCTAGGGTCGGGAAACTCTTTAGGTGAAGAACAGGTGTCTTCATGGGGTTTGCTTTTGCATTTGGGGCAGGATGCTCATTGTTGCAATACTTGGTAGAATTCCCCTCGATGTGTACAGATGTCTAGTGTCAACTGTTTAGTTTGCAATCACAGGGACTGAAAATAATGCCCCTGTTTGTTTCTACTTCAGTTATACACTGGTAGGTGCTTTAACTAAGGTAAGGTATCCAGCTAGAAAGGATATATACTGGTTCAGGAAAAAGTCAAATTGTTCTTATCCGCATTTGCACTATATAAATTTAGTAGTTATGTTTGGCTTGACAGGTATTCTATATTCAGAATTAAGCTCTGCATCTATAAGCAACATTTCATTTATTAAGCTATTTTATCATTTGCCACGTTCATATTTCTTCAATATTATGTGGGTTGTTTTGCTGAATATTTAGCTTAGACAAGGAATGTTCTGAGTAGTTGCACACTGAATACCCTCGATTGATTTGGGCTAATACGGACTATGCCATAATTCTAACGCAGCACGTTAGCAATATGCAAAAACGTTCCTCCATATGCATATAAATTAGACAGTGACAGTTAAGCTTAAGGAGGGTAAAGAGTTCAGGCTTCGGAATAGGGTGATGACTACAAGGTAATGATTTTGGGAAAAAAAGCCAAAAAATGCAATACACTCAAAAAGTCTACTGCACAGTCCGCTGTGTTTGCATCTGCACATTGGCAACAGCTTTTCTCCGGAGCCAAAGTAAATCTTCGTTTTAGATTTTTTCATGTACCGCCCGGTATTCTCTTTATTTTCTGGCAATCTTAAAAAACCGTATAAGTTTCCTAAACCGCTCCGCCAATTCCTAAGTTATTGAATACGCCCACTGTTGGGAACCCCAGACCTTACATCCTTTAACAGGTTGGGAACCCCAGACCTTACATCCTTTAACAGGTAGTGCTATATATATATATATATATATATATATATATATATATATATATATATATATATATATATATATGTGTGTGTGTGTGTGTGTGTGTGTGTGTGTCTTTTCAAAGTCGTAAAGGTATTTTCAGCTACTCCAAAACTGTCTAAAACGTCATGCTGAAAATGATAAAAATATTCCGTGTGGAGGGGTCAAACAAAAATTGTTAACTTGTTGACGCTGCTGTGGAACCCTGGTTTTGTTTCCTTTATTTTTATTTTTTTTTTTCCTGTTTCGGCTATTTGTTGGTGAACGCATGTATTTCTGCTGATTACTATGTGCCCCAAGAGGGATTGCAAAAAGTAAGTAAGTCAGATGCAGTGGAAACTTGGTGTGGATGTACCTTGCGTGGATTTGTATTGTGTTTGCTCAAATGTCTTCTGTTATTCTTTCTTTTCATCTTTTTTTTGCAATTTTTTTCTTTATTTTGCCACAGTGAAATACAATTCTTGAAATCGTTTGGCCAATTGCTTGAAAATCGCATAAGCGCAACTCTGATAAAGAGTGAAATAGTTGTACAATGCGTTGGTAACCTTGGCCTTTTAGGACAGTCGCAGGACCACCAGCTGAATTTTTATGTTCACTAAATAATTTTAGAAAGATTGAGCTACGCCTTTCATCCTGGTTTCATTCCGAAGGTCACTTGGTCCCTTTAATATTTTTTCCTTTTCACTTCACAAGTCGAAATTTATTTCAGCTGAGACTTTGGATATCGAGCCAGTGCTTTGATATTTGTGTATGGCTGTCGTCTGGATAGCTGACATTACGCTAGTTTCGTAAGAACTTGAGCACTTTATATTGCAAATCCAGCGTCAGCTGAGGACTGGGTTGTCATGGGCCCCTTTACAAACAATATTTTTTCTTTTTATTCTCGATATAACTTTGCTCAATTAACCTTTTATTTTCCAGATGCGAATGCTGATCAAAATTTATTCTTTGTGAATTACACGCATAACACAATGACGCTACGTGAATACGTGAAGTTGACACTTTTATCAACTAGGCTTGTCGTCTTTATTACGAAAAACATATGTGTATCCTTGGTGAGGCTAGAAGAAGTAGACTTATATCCATGGCTTTGTGACGATAATATCATGCTTCTATATGATACCAAAGTAAGTAATGTGGTTATGGTATGTTTAACAAGTCATATTGTCATCAATATGAATGTATAAAGGATCATAGGCACTTTACCCCATGCGCATGTTGTCTCAAGGCATATACAGAAAGCCTGTGTAAATGTTACTAGACATGAGTGACCAATATATTATTAAGGACAGGTATTCTACCGAGATATAACTTGATAAAGCTGTATGAGACGTTAGCAATTTAAGACCTATAGTAGACCGACCTATTTAGCTAACCCAAACAAAAGACTAGCAACATTATTGCATACACACAGGAAAATGCGCAGAATTAACTGTCATAGACACTTCACTCTTCCCAAATAGACACTATATTAGTAGTTCTTGGAGACCCAAAAAGGAGGGTAACTTCTACATATTCCCACCAAGCTTTGTTAGAGCGATATCTTCAAGAGGGTCCAAGGGAGTATTCTCAAATTTGTTGCACAGTTTTTCATGTCGCTGTGACCAATTTCTTGGACACAGTAATCTGCATAGTATGAACTTTGACACGATATCTTCTTGGTACATGGATGGACTTTCCTAAAGTTACAGATATATACCATGAAATAAAGATTAGATGAATAGACTTTCAGGTCACTTTGATATATTTTTATGTTCAATTTGGCTTTGTAACTAAAACATCTGTAAGGTGCCGGAATAGATTCTTCTGGTTATTGGTGCAGAGGTTTGTAATAAAGCAAAGATACGCTGCAAAGAATTGAAGTCTATTACGGAATATTTATTATCAACTTGACTTCGCTTCCTCGTTACCTTTAAAGCACTTTGACAAATTCTTCTGCGATTTTATTCAGAGGGACATTTTAAGAAAGCTTGAATGATAAATGTTGGTATAGAGATACATCAAGGAATCAAGATGACGTTATGAGATATCCATACTAGTTGATGATATAACGATAATGGCATCAACAGAATTTCAAGCTTCATCTAACTTTTTCACAAATGGACCTGTGCCTATGTTCACATTTTGGTTAGGGTTTTTTGTGCAGGACCTGACCCAGGGGTATCTTGCACAGCATCCGACATTACCTGTATGTAAATGAACCACATACTGATATACACATGGCATGATGAAGGTAACATCTGTATCAGAGTAATTTAATGTTGCGTGGTATGGCATGGTTAATACATATTGTTGTGATTTCTACTTGCAGTGCATCCAGGTGTTTCTGTTCTAATATTTTCAAATAAGCCGGAAGTACTTAATTTCGTCTGTATCATTAGGAACAGATGACACCTTTTGCAACATATTTATTGATTATTTGCAAAAAAAAAAAATGGTGGATTTTTGGCGACGATAGTCAATCACTTTATAGAAAAATTGAAGAGGATGTCATCATGCTGCATTTGTTTACCACGTGTATATTTCAAGAATTTGTGTAACATGTCAAGATTCTCTATTTTACAGGGTCCAGTTCCGGCATTGTGCCATCCTTCAGTGACCACTCCATCCAACAATGAATCTGGTGACAGCGTCTTGTCCTTTGGGAGACTCCTAGCCATGATGCTTCGCGTGCTCCAGCACCAAAGAGCAAAATGTTCTTCATAGAAAATATGCCTATTTTGTTTCAGGAATCACTTTGATCATCATGACAATTTAAAAGCAGGATACATGAGATCAATTTGCGATGTAGATTTGTGTGGTCCCCGCATAAAGGTCACCAGTTTAATTGATCTCACCAAGAAAACTGTTTGTATAGCAGAGTCAAATTTAAATCTATGGGTTTCACCTAAGAACAGAGAGTTTTGTAGGCGTTTGGATATATTTAACAGTAACAATTAAAGATGAAAGTGCACAGTCAGCTAAAACGTGCGTGCCAATATTTGCATCGAAGCATTTCAACACATATTGGCAACAAAGTCTATGCTCATTTCAAATCCGCCGTTCATCAACGAAATAACCAGTGTTGTATGACACTTAGCACAGCAAGGTAAATATATGATTTTCAATTGTTTTTATCATCTGATTGACCCGTAGATTTTACTTAAAGTCTACACAAATTACGCGGTGCTATAAATCAATCAAACACTGAGCAGACAGTCAAACACATTTGGCCTTCTAAACTGAAATGTAAATAAATGTGCTTTTATTATTGCAGATGATATCAAAGGCATTAGACAGGGCGGATATCCAAATGTTATTGTGAAGGGTTTCGATCCATATTTAATAGAAATAAACATGATGTACGTACATGCTCAGTCTTGCATTGGAGTGCAGTTATTTCTTGACTTTTACTGTGAATGTGCAACCCATCGTACATCCTTTAGCATTGGCTACAAGGTCACAGATTCTGACATTTTGCCCAAGAAACAAAATAGCAACAAGCATTGATCTTTACTCTGTACATTGTAACGAGAGGGTATGTGCAGCGTGCAGACATAACCTAACACTACCAATCAGTGCGGGTGCATATAAACGTTCAACATAAAACTGAGTAATAGGTGAATTACACACACACACACACACACACACACACACACACACTGTGTACCAAAGGTTTCCTTTTACTTGTATGGTCCACTGGGAGTCTTTTTGGTTTCTTTGTATTAAAAGTATCGACAGCGTAACAACATATTGAACAACTGTTCGCAACTTTCCGATGCCTGATAGTTTAAATGTATCTGCCTATAATGAATGTTTGCTGTGTAGATAAAAAATCCTTTTCGATTTTGTTTTATTAGTTGACCACAACTGAAGTATGGTGTAATAATTGAGTACCAGTGTACAGTGAAGCATATCGCCATTGCAAACAGCAGAAAATGTAATTATGGATTGTTTGAAAAACAAAAAACACGAAAAATGCCACAAAAGTCAACATAACGCTGTGTTTACTCAGACTTGTTAATTTTCAAAATGTCCATGTGGTACGAACATAAACGTGTTTTGGGCCTTAATGATGTGCATCTCTTGCTGGTAATGTGGGACAGACTACATAAAAGAGGTTTAAATTCCTTTTAGCCCATGTAAAAAATTGTTCTATTTTAGCTATCACATGATTCCTGATATTAATAGTAACCGAACGATGACAAATTTGAAGCACAATTGTGCCAAACCCGAAAATATATACATCTGCCGGTGCTTATTAGGTGAATCTGGACGTAATTGTGAAGTCCTGACGACAAATTCATGGGCAAAACAAATGTGATCTGTATATTTACATGAACAAAAGAAAAAACAACAAAACGAATAAAAAAATTGTTTCCCAATGATTCTAAATTATCATTAGAGTAATTCATTTGAAAGTGTTCCTTTAATCCATTTTTCGTGAGAGCAGATGCTACATATGTATATATATATATATATATATATATATATATATATATTGTTTATATATAAATACATACACACACGCACACACACACACACATATATATATATATATATATATATATATATATATATATATATATATATATATATATATATATATATATATATATATATATATATTACAAGAAAAAGAAAAAACTCTTAAAACTATTCTTCAAGTAGCGTTTGGACTAATGCAATGCGCCCAAGTTTAATTGGTTTTTGCGCATATGAAACATGCTGCACCCTTTTCTAGAAAAGACAAATTAGGCGTTGCATAATTTGACGATATGTACAACGCCTCTGAAGTTTCCAATACCACATATTTTGGGTCCAACCAACCAACAGCACTTTTGAACGGGTCAAAAATGGGCAAAAGCATACAACCACTTCGGTACATCCTGATTCTTGAAATAAAACACAAATAAACACACCAATGAAAAATAATAAGGCAGCTGTGCATGAATGCCATGGTCATAAGGTTGGCTGCACATAAACTAGTACAAAGTAGGTCTTCCTTGGCATGTATGTGTGTGTGTGTTTGGGCTATTTTGCTTTGTGTAGCATGCCCATATGTCTGAGGAGTACTGTGCTTAGCTTCTGTAGGGTGTGTTGGGGTAATGATTTGTATATTCGATGGGATAATAGGCACTTCTGATATGTTAGGACCCATGAAACAGTTTCAATAGTACGACCAGTATCAGATTCATAAGAATTGTTATTCATTGTTTGTGGAGTTTGTGAATCATCACAAATTACAGATGCAGAATTTGAATCATAAGCTGGTGTCTCACTAGTATTTGCAACCATCTCATTGCTTTTTGATGAAGAAATACGCTCACAGGTGTGCAGCCTGACATATCCATAAGCCCCTGTGTGTTTGCAGATTTTACAATGCACTGGCAATGTGAAGACCTTCTCAGAAAACCGTTTTCCGACGGCAGACACTTGGTGAAAATCTCTTGTTTCATCACACACAGGACACTTCCCAGAATTGGTTAATTTCTGCTTGAAAAGATCGAAAACACAGGTGGAACAAAAAAGTGTTCACACCATGATGTCACAGCAGCTGGTTAAAAAAAATCAAAAACAAAAACACACACACAAAAAAAAAAAAAAAAAGACAGAGGAGGCATATAAATGTTGCTTTTTGAGCCGACCATAAGTCCACAATGTCAATAGTATGTGACTTGGATGACCTTTCTTCTTAACCAGTGGAGCAAATATGTGTTTTGAATATGTGTTGTTTGCCAAGCCGGTTGGATGTTCCTAAGGGCGTCTTTTTTTTTTTTTTTTTTTTTTTTTTTTTTTGTATTGGTTTCACTGCAGCACCACCCACAGCCGGTTTTTCGAAGAGTTTACAAACGTGATAGTTTTCACTAGCTGTATTTTGGCCATGCTTAATCCAAAATATGTTCTTCTCAGTGGCACTTTGCTTCTCCCCTGCATACTTTTGTTCTTTCCGTGGTCTCTAGGCATATATCAATTATCTGTAACTCAACACACAGATGAGCAGGGTGTACATCTTTATCATCCCATGTTACATCAATGCCATAGAGTTTCAGTATAGATTCTTTGAATGCCACACATTTTTGGTAGTGGTTTGTCTTTTTCTTGATATGTTTTGGGGGTCCTGCAGGAGCACATTCTGCACAGATTGACTAAAAGTTAATGTAGAATTCTAGTGTACCTATAAAGGGGTTTTCTGTCATATTTTTGTTCTGCAGACATGTAAATACCAAGAAGGAATAAATGTAATAGCCTGTGGCTAGCATCCAGTGAAGTAAACAGTGTTGATTAGCCCTGATGATTTTTTTTAATGCTGCAGATGACACTCGGCATCTTGCTTGTGTCAGCTAGTTATGTCTGTATTATCAGTAAATTTGGTGTGGTATTGGTGTGTTGTATGGGCAAATTTACCAAGGGTTCCCGTAAAATGGCTATTAAATCTTCACCTCAATTAGCCGGCAATTGGCATAACACACTTATCATCATCATGTGACTCCCCTTGGTTTTCTGTGCATGTAGGGTAGTAAATATCCGTTCGAATGTTGCATGCTTTTCATGTAATTTATCGGCATCCACTATCACATTGGAGTACAAAAGCATGTTCACAATGTCACTTTGGAGAGCGAAAAAAAATAATCTGCGGGATACAGATCAGTGCTTGTTAAAGTCCAATTACAGTTCTGTTTCATCATCATCATCACCACACAATCATGAGAAATTATTAACCATGTGCAATTAGTATTAAAAAAACGGCGAATTTGAGACATGAAAACAAATTAATTTCTGCCTAGCAACCACTTACATCCAACAATTGTTGAACAAAGAAGGTCTTTAATTACGCTTTCACCACTTGTCAGTATGTCAGGTTTATAAATGGATCATGTGTGTGCATTTGATACCCTGATAAATACTATATGCTGATGTGCAAAGGGTTAAAAGGAAAGCATCCCTCTGTGTATGCTTGGACCTTTAGCGAGCATCCATGTTGGAGGGGCTTTGGTTATCTAGCAACCAACATCAGGTTCTTATTTCAAAGGACCAGTGAAATGGAATCACCAGTATAGTTAAGTGGCTGCAATGACAAGCATATGAACTGCTGGGTGCACACAAAACCCCAAATCACTGATAGATTAAATGGTCCGCTTTCTTATTGCAGGCTATAAACTGGCAGTACTCAGAGGCCTAAACTTCAGCCAATCACTTAAATTGTAACTTTTAAATCTTAAAAACATCCCTCACCAGTCTAAACTTCTCATGGTGATCTTCCATGACACTGCAGCTGCAGCATGATCAGTGTGGTAACAGACTCAATCAGTCCCATTTGCATGGGCAAACACTGGCTTTGTCATAGCCTGTGGTTGCTTCCAACATCAGTTTAATATGGTGGATTAGTTCATACTGGACAAGTGGGAAGAGTTTCTTGTTTGCATCCCCATTTCAATCCAGTAAACCATGAGCACACTGACAGTAACTGCTGCAAGACAAAGTTTGCAATCGGAGTTGGTGTAGAAGCTCCTTTCTGTGAAGTCACAGACCCAAGGTGGTCAAACCATAACATACAGTAGCGATGTTTGATGAGAGATTACAAATAAAAGGCACTTCCACATGATAAAATTGTGACCGTATTTTGCGTCACAGCAAAGGCAAATTTGCTTCACAAAGGGCTATAACAATTAAATTCCTTCACTTTTTATGAAAAATACTTGGTGAGGGATAACTTTAAAGGTCAACTGTCACATAATTTGGCAGCCACCTTATCATTCAAGTACAGTTGCATCCTGGGGCCTATAGACATTTAGACTACAGTTGCTTCCCGCAGTGGAAGAGTTAAACTAACACTGACTCTGGTTGGTACCTGTCCCAAGTCAGGAGATATGCTTTCCTTTATTCTTCGTTTCACTGCATCCATGGATATAAAAAAAGATTATAAAGATGTTCATATGTCTATCTTGGACTTGTGGATTTTGACTTTCAAAGGCTGAAAGCACTTGTTTAAAACCACAAATTGCCTTTTAGAAAATTCAATTTCAAGACTACCTGACTAAAAACAGGAAGGAAAACTATTTCTTTACATTGGCATTGGAGGATGAATGATGAATGTTTGGAAACTTTTGAATCTGCTTTTTTGCTGTAACCTTGCTTTCATTGTCGGGTTAAAGTCGTGAATATGGTCATTTTTAAAACTACTTCCTTCTTTGATGAAAAGCGGGTTCCGATCATGAATCTTTCTTGTTTCCTCAGATGTTTGTCAGGGTTTTTCAATTAAAAACTGTTGTATGCTTTGATTTTTTCATGAAAGCCATTGTCTTAAATTGTCAACATATTATAAGCTTCATTGCGACCAGGACTGAAGAAAATTTGAGTGACAGTTTCGGAGAAGTCCAACGTGTGTACTTTGAATTCCTGATGTACAAAAGATGGACTGACAACTGCAAAAGTCAGAGGACAGATAGCTAGCTATGCTAACACATAAGTTGACTGACAAGTCGGCGGAGGAAAAAACCTCAAAGAGTGTGTGTGTGTGTGTGTGTGTGTGTGTGTGTGTGTGTGTGTGTGTGTGAGAGAGAGAGAGAGAGAGAGAGAGAGAGAGAGAGAGAGAGAGAGAAGGAACTTTATTTGCCTCTAATATATGATTTGCCATGTGAATATGCTTTTTTTCATTCCCAGGGAGGTATGGCAGAAAAGCATGCAAAGGTTTATTTCTGCAAGAATCAGATACTCATGGAAACAGAAACGATTGACTAGATTTGACCTCTACAAACGTCTTGATTTCATGGTAGTCTTGATCAACCTCAGCTATTTCATTCGAACTCTCATTACGACTGTTGTCCCATTGTTAACCACCCAGTCGGTTTAGAGTGCGATCTGACTGCTTTTGATGGAAAAAAAAGATAACTAGGCGGTCAGGTGTCCTGGCATTTTTCTTTCCTTTAATTTAATTCATTTTTGCACCAAACTCTGCTAATAAGATGGCCCATATTAAGATTTTGGTGATTGTAATTTCTTTAGTGAACAGGGATCTGAGAGGTTTATGGCCAGAGTGCACTGTAAACTCTGCCCCCCCCCCCCCCCCCCAATATGGTCTGCGTTTTGAAACGCAGTAAACTACTGCATGGGCTTTTTTTCAATTGTAGCCCACTTTTATCACGTTCCTGACAATTGATGTGAAATGTATTGATTTACTCTTTCTATTCCCTTGTCATATTCCTGGGCAGGAATTCCACCTACGGCCTGGCCACAAGCATCTGTATACAGCTTGTATGGCTTATATACCAGTAGCTATGCCATCACCACACGTGATTGCAAAAGTTCTTTCAATTTTTGAAAGCTTTGTTCCTCTCCCTCCCCCCATGTAGTAGGTTGATTCTCCTTTGTCAATTGATATCCCTCCCCTGTTGTTCATACAGGCAGGCACGTTTCTGTATTGAATTATGCACTTGTCTGAGAAGGACTCATTTTTCCTCTCTTAACAGTCTAATTTTCTCTCTCTTTCTGTCTCCATCTGATGGGCAACCACAGATTCCGTTCAGCAAGGGCCGATCCTGTAATTTGCATATGTGCTCTGTGTCTGGGTTGGTTTTCCTTAGAAGTCCTTTGAACTGGTTCCGGTTCTGGAGTATCCTGATGGGGAGTAGTCTTATGTTGATGCCCATCTATGGTATCATCTTGAAGGTCAATGATATAACAATCATGTTCTCAATCTGAACTACTTACAATTATATAGTCCAGGGCCTCTTGAGCTATCAGCCATCAGATGAGTCCAGTCGAAGGAAATCATGCCAAGCGAACTCAATCATGTAAAAACCACTCAGTCTGTTTACGGTGAGATCTGACTGTGTCTGATAGAACTAAGGATGACTAGGCGGTCCACACAAGAGAGTCTAGTCTGCAATGGAGTAGACAACTCCTCCAGGTTCCTCTGTTCAGCAACTTCAAGGTTCCCCTCAACGCCTCCTTCAGATATCTCTTGGTATTAATTACAGAACAAAATGCCCCCTAGCATGGCAAATGGTCCTCATTTTATACACAGTTATGACTCCTAAATAATGTCACAGGAAAAACTGATACGCAGCAGAATTATCTGCCTAGATCTAGTCAGAACTGGTTAAATCCTGTTCCTATTATGTTTGATCAATACAAACTATGACTCAGTGATGTCAAAACTCTAAATTATGTTTCTGCTTTACTGTACATTGGCTCCCTCTATCAGTTATTGTATATTACATTTTCCCTCCTTCTATTCCCATACTGGACATGAAATATCAGGGTGAACAAGTTTACTCACAAACATGATAAAAAAAGTCTATCTATTTATATGTAGAGATTTGTCATGATTTAAGCAATCTCAATATGGAATTGAAATATCGTTTAATAACTTCTGGAAAGAATTAATTCAAATTTTGTAAAACACATTTTCATGTACTGCACAACTTCTCATCCATCACTGTAATAGATAATTGGTATATCCTGTAACTTGCTTACCCATCCCGTACTGACTCATTATCTCGTGACTGTATATAGGTTATGTTCTTGCACAACACCCATCCTAAATTTAGTAGTGTGGGTTTCCAGTGCATCAGGTATTATAATAAATCACAATATTATTACTTTTACACTCTGGGGACGTCCATTGTTTAGCCAATAACAATTTAACCTTTAGGGGGTTTCCACTGTCCCCCCCCCCCCCCTCATACAATTATAACTCCCAATGAGAATCACTGTGGCTATTCTGTGGTTATTATCTTGAGCCAACCAGATCTTTGCAATTCATCAGGGTAATCCCCTTACGGAAAAAAAGTCCCTATCATTAAGCCTGGGGCAAAGACTTTATACCATGTGTTGACATAGTTGTGTCAACAGAATCATGATATACTGTGTGCACAGGATCATGAAATGTCGTGTCCCTAGGAAAATCAAACTTTGTGTCCATAGACTCAGATGGACCTTCACCTGTCAAGGAAATATTTGTTGAGTATTAGTAGAGGGGTAGTAATTTTGGACCTGAACCATATTCACCAATTTATTATATGAATGTTCAACCTCCTCAGCCGCCGGGATCTCTAAACAACCAGACTGAAGGGAATGATATATTCTGTCAGCAGCTTTATAAAAATTTTGCCACCAGTGCACATCCTTAGGCATCCTATACCAGTGAAAACTCCCCTTGATCTAACTGGAGATAAGCCTTGTCTAGGACAGTCTTGTGCATAGTTAACTTTCCATCAATATCTGATTTAGCTTCACGAATTTCATTCTGAACATTTTTCCTAAACATTCCATGGCATTTACAGTCGGTCAAGTGTCTGTAGCTTTGAAAACGTCATGCCATGACTTTTACCTGGAACAGATTTTTGTATAGGCAATGTAAAAGTAAAATTACATCCATTTACAAGTTGTCACCTGCATATTGCTACCCATTCCTGATTAAAGAGGTGAGCACATACAACAGCGTTAATTATATAAACGTGTGTGTGTGTGTGTGTGTGTGTGTGATGTTTCTAATAAATTAGTATGTGAATTTCTGGAAATGCAAAAATAAAAATTAATGAAAACTGTGTCCACTGTTCATTCTTTACTCCTGACTTACATGTACTACACAAGTCCCTTGAACATAATATTTCCAAAGCTTATGAACTGAGTTAAGCAGTTTACATCTGACCCATTTTAAAAATTGATCTTAAGAAGGGCATAAAATGCAACTTGACTGCAAATAACGTGATAGAGTTCATGCGGCACAAGCTTATGGCTTAGAATTAAAGCTACCAGTACCATGCATCATGTCCCTGTCTGGAGATATGACTCCAATGCGAGTCCAACATACATTTTTGAAGACTGATGTATTGTGACATTGTGTTATCGCTTCTATGGTATTGTAGCTCTCATAAAAGGCCATGTGCTTTGAAGCACTGGTTTTCGGTTTGCTCCAGGGGTGGTTAAAATACATGGACAAATCTTGCTTAAATGTAAGTGGGAGAGACGCAATTGCACACAATGAAAAAAAAATAGACACCATATCATGATAGGCACTGCATTTATAGCATTATTTTTCTGATGTAAATTAAAAACAGTCACGTTGAGTAAGAATACATCCTAAAAAGAGGGTCGGAAAAGTGAAAACATTCGAAAATTGCTTTGAGCTATATTTTTAATATCAATGTGAAATGTTGGAAATACTGTCATTTTGGTATGCGAGTCTGTAGGCAGACAGAACAATAAATATTCGTTCTATACTTCCATTGGGAGTGGGACATAATGCGCAGAAAAGAAGACCCACATATGCACAGAAAGCAAAAACGCATATATTCTTGCTTGTCCTTTTAATTAACCCTAGGAGTAAAATATCTTACAATAATTAAGTTCTACGATATGAAGGCAAGGCAGACATGGGCCAGGCAATGCATAAATACAAACTGTGTGTATACTGATAGGCAGGTGAAAGTAGCTTATTTGTACTTCTTCATCCATCATGTGAGGTATGGCGTATTTTGTGTGTGATGTGTTGTGACTTTCTTGCTTTATCTATGATTTAGGTAGCGAGATACAAATGTGGTGCAAATCAGAATGGACAACTTAACAGCCCTGTAACTTTTAAGCTGCTCACATGAACATAGTAAATGTATACAGTTTTGGATTTACCTAGCTCTGAACTATATGTGGGATAAAATTCTGGCCAATACTGATTGTAATTGTTGAATAAACAAACCATGATGAAGAGCATGTCATTTATCTCAGACCCCAGCGCTCCTGGCTAATAACTTTTTTAATGTAGACAACAAACTTGCGACAAGTATGCCATTTTATTGGCAATATATCAAAATTCAAAAGTGTCCTTTTATTTGGCTGTATGTATTTTATTTGCGTAAGTGCAGGCATTCAAACACAGGATCATCACTTAATCAGCTTTATGCAGTGAGCATCATCATTCTGTACAAGATTAAAACCCAAGTAGCAGGCACAGAGAAAAATAAAAGGATATTTTTAAAATCCACACAACTACCTTTCCAACTCCGTTTATTTGAAGGAAATCGGTCGATAAGTTTTTGTGAAATAAACTTTACGAGTTCGAGGAGATGGCCTTTCATCTTTGTTCAGGAATGGCAATCAAAGTTCACTCGTCATCTTTGAACCAGGTCTGAGAACAATAACTCTCGAAATTTTTCTCAAACACTCATGGATTTTTGAATAGCAAGAGCTCAGTGTATGTTGAAACAAACATGGTAACTGTCACTCATGTTGTTTACTTCTGACGAGCTTAACCGCGTTGTTTATTTGCTATTTGCGATGAGGTAACAAAACATGGTTTCTCTGTCAAGCGTGCTGCTTTGCCATGCTATATCCTGATTGGCCAATCGTGGTGACGCGGGATGCCAATCATCATCGTGTGACCTCTGCTTGACGATGACGCACTTATATTTCAATAATATTGATATCACAGCTTGCTTGCCGCAGTTTTGAAGGCTTTGTAAAAAAAATCACAACTCATCTTCAACGCATGGCAAGCGTTTTATATGATTGTACATTCTGTGAGCATATGATAGTTGAGTATTGGATGCAACGGAAAGTACACGTACAAGACAAATTGGCAACCACATTGGGGAGAATAAAAATGGTCGATGGACCCAGCAAAAAGGCAAAGGATAAGCTCAGAGTACAACCAAGGGCGTTGGGGGCAATAACAAGGGACCAACAGAGTAATTCAGTAATTGAAAGTAATTTATAGTCAACTGAACTGTAGTGTGGGCCTCTATGCTTAGGCTGGATGTTAGTGTACTGTGCAGCATCGTAACGTTTCATTCGGTAGGCTCCTTCTATCTTTGCATGGTACTTTCAAAGGATCAAATAAAATGGGATATTTTGTCGCAAGAAATAAGCTGCACCTTTTCTTACCCACAACAAATACAACGATATCGGATTACAATGTATATTTGATCAAATTGTCACCCGATTAGTCATGCTAATTGATAGTTTTGGGACCGGGTTATCGGGTTGGATCCTACTATAATATCTGAATTGTACATACCCAAGCGCAGTCATTCTGTTAACCAGAATCTTTTCTTGCGTTGGTCGTAGCATCTGTTGCTGGCCGCTGGTTTTTCCTTCCTAACTTTAAGTATTTTGAGACTGATTGTACTAGCTTAGCGATACAACTCTTGACGAACGTACTAAGATAAGACCACCAATGCAATGACCAAGTCGCAAGTGCGGGTTCTGAGCTCGCAAGAACCTCACATACAATAAATTAGACAAAGGCTTTAATTTTTCTGTTGAATTTAAATGTAAAGAGAACTTTTACGTGAATAATTCAATCTGATTAGAATTATTGGTTTCTTAAGGTGAAAAAACAATTGCTGCCACGTCGGTGATGAAAGACGGCGTTGAAGCAGCAATTCCTTTGAAGTAGGATTAGGACGTGCAGTCATGTCATCATCTCGGCTGACTGTTCAACACTTTTGTTTTGATTAAATGTTAAAAACTCAAGAGAGCATAAAGAAAAAAAACAAAAACAAAAACAAACAAAGTACATGTAACAAGAGCGACCTAATGCATAAATGTATGACCATATGGTTTGGGAACCACAGGGCTAATGCATCAGCGTCATCGCTAGAGAGGACACAGCGGTGGCCATTTTTAAACGAGCTGTTGCCACAGCCGGTCATGTGACCACTTTCTCAAGCCATCCCCTTCACTGTAACAACAAACACGGTCGGTGTGACTGTCAAAGCTCAGCAAGAACCTCTACTAAATACCCCCGTTTTTCTCTGTTTTGCAATTTCAGCAGAAATTTGATTTTTAAGTGACAGATACATAAGATATTCATCCATACAAAGATCAGAAAAAAAAAAAAATGTTTGGCCGAAATGTCGGGTGATTTGTATCTCGCTACCTTAAGTGGATATTTGTCATTAAAATGTGCATATTGTGTAATGTGAAGAAATAATTCCAAATAAAATGTATCATTAATGGTGTGAATTAACATATGAGACTAGTGTTATACATGCTTATACATACTGTGTACGGCACCAAGTATCCTATACAGGTCAGTAGTAGAAGCCTCCAATGTTAATAAACAACATTATTAAACACACAGCTCTACGTCTGTACCAGTATAATTTTTTTTTTCTTTTTTTTTTTTTGTTTTGTTTTGTTTTTTTTTTTACAGGAGAAACTTGGTACATAAAGCGTATGGCAGCTTCTTAGGCTTCCCATGCATGAAAATTTTCCTACCTGTTGTGGAATGATCAATAAGCAACAGACACAAAAGTACGTTATTGATATAAGATACTTTCTTTATAGCGACCTATCAAGTTGTTATAAAAAAAAATAAAGTTAAAAAAAAAAAAAACAAGATAGAACATATGCTTACTACTCATACCATACTCAGTGCTGCATTTAATTAAGTCACTTATGGAAACAGCAATCTGCAGAGAACGTACAGCTGCATAGCACTAAAAATATGCAAAAGACCTATTGATTCGACACTATATGTCTTAAACTGTAAGACAAACTCTTGGGCTTGTAGGGCTGTTGATATGGGATTGTGCATGCCCCAATCAGTGGAAGGATTCCCATCTGGATAGCACATTACACCACAATAAAACTCAGCATGATTTCATTTGGATGTGGTGAAAGTGCTTGACATCCTCTGCTAATCTCTTTGTCATACGAGCTGTGTCAATAGAGAGTTTAACTCCTTCTCTGGCTCTTACTTGCTTATCTTTTATTTTGTCAAGTTCTGTGATGAGTGATTGTATTTTTTATTTTTGTGACGTGAACATGCACCACTACTAGGTACTGTCCCCAATTACAGTACATAAGAGCACATCTTGCGTTATGAGGGCTGGCGTGATGTGCTGAGTACACAGCCTATATGCTATCCATGCAAAACCATGGGCATGACTCAAGCACATTAACATCATAATGTACATTACAGTATGTACCCTTAAACAACAGAGCATGACCATGGTAAATGTACGTATCAGATTTATGTTCAAAACTTGAATGGGGTTTCTTCAATATGCAACATTTCTTGTCATTATTCGCTTAATCATCCCCTTCACGCTAGGACTCGGAGTCTTGATCGACATCTGACAATGTGTGGAGTCATCATATACATCCACTCTCTAACAGAGAACAGCCCTTGGGGACTGCAGGCTCTAATGTGGACCAGTGATGACTTCTTCATTCGTGAAGAAAGAGAAAAGTGCATGAATGCAGGTATAAAAACCCGCTTTAAATGCAGATCAACTTTAACTGCACTATGTTGTCTCCCGTGCTCAGTTTACACATTGACAAATTAGTAAATCTGATTTTTATCCGAAAACTAAAGGATGTTTGCTCAGTTAATCACATTTAGTGAGACAGAAAGGTTACTCTTTACTGGGCAAGGAATCCGACTGTAACATAAGTTGGTGTGAGTGTTAGCAACGACGCCGCCTACAAAGTGGTAATTTTGATTTCAAAAAGTGAGCATAAGTAAAACTCACAGACCACCAATCACTGCTATGCATAAATTCCAAAGCCCAGAAAAGACGACTAAGCAAAGTTGAAGCTGAAAAGAAGATTGATCAGAGAATGGGCGACTATAATGGTTATATCGCCCTTCTGAAATATAAAAAGCATGTACTGCCATCAGTATTCATTGACATCATGTTGTCAAATTCACGCATTGCCATGATCAACAGACCAACCAGGGAATCAGACAAAACAACAACATAGACTGACAATATCTGCACCAATATATATGGAAAAGATATTGAGCCTAAAAGCGCCATCTTGTGTATCGACATTTCTTACCATTTTCTAATGACATGTATCAGCAATAGACCAATCGATAAAAGAAAAACTAAAGCATATGAAAGGATTCATATGAGAGAATACTCAAGAACAATTGGAACAAAAGTCAAGAGATTCCAACTTGAGTGATCTGTATGAAAAAGAGGATGGGTGGAGTTTTGATAAGGTAGTCGACACATATGATATTTTTGTACCAAAAGTTACATTTTATGTATCCAGTAATAGCACATCTGATACTAATAGCTACAAAAAATATTAGACTAAAATATTAAAAATAAATCACAAAATACTTTAAAATCACGGAAATTATTTATCAACTAGTTTATTAAACAAATGCAAGCAACAGGCTACGGCATTTCAATCTTTTAAAAATGACCACGCTGTTTAAGAACGAAAAGCATTAGCTTACAGAATAAATATATATATTTTTTTTGTGCAAGTGGGATCATTATTCTACTACACCCGTCGGTCAAAACACAAATAATCATCATTGTGTCTTCAACTATTGAAGACGCTGAAAGTTAGCAAGACACCTGTGAAGATAAATGCATCAGGAAGAAGTGAAAACGCAGTTATCCTTATGATGATATTCTGACTGCAATGAATCGATAGTCCGCCATATTGCTAATGTTTCCTTTGCAAGTCAATGGTATGACCAGGAACACTCCAGAAACGCCTCCGTCTTCCCGGTCCTCCGAGTTTGGTCTGTGTGAGTAAAGCGAAAGCACCGGAAATTTTTTATGCGTGTATTTCTACGCGTAATGGCAGACGTTTAACCTTAGTGATTGGTGTAAATCCATATATGTTTGTTCGGTTGGTCTTCTTGTTGGTTTATCCCACAAGATGAACAGCTAACCTCCACTAATAATAATAATAATAATAATAATAATAATAATAATAATAATAATAATAATAATAATGATGATGATGATAATGATGATGATGATAATAATAATAATAATAATAATAATAATAATAATAATAATAATAATAATAATAATAATAATGATAATAATAAATCAGTAACTGGTTTACCATCCAATTTGGCCAACTTACAGAGGCTTCCTTCTAACCTCTTGAAATATATAAATAGAGTACCAAATATATCCTTTCGCTGCAGGGTGCAACTGGTTATAAAGTTGACAACAAAGCAAGAGTGTCTAATATATGTACAACTCCCAGGAATAGGTGATAATATATGGAGGTGTAATACAGAAAAAAAGATGTGGATTATGTACTTTATAAAGTTTACAGTACCTTCTGGAAAGATATTATGAAAATATGGCGTGAGTTTCACTTTTCCTATCCGTATACTGGTGCGAGAGTTAAAAACAAATTATCTAGTACAACTCTCTTGAAAGGATTGAAGGCAACCATTTCCCTGAAGAAATGGCATGAAGGTGGTGTTCATACAATAGCCAATTTGTTAAAGGAAGATGGATCATTACTAGACTTGGAGCAATTCCGTAGAAAGTAATCAAATGAAAAGAAAATAGTTTTTCAAGGTCTAGTACATGATGTACCAAACGACTGGAAGCAACAAGTCCTAAACCTAATTCCAGAGGTTATCAACAAAGAGATAATTTCAAGTATTTGATTGAGAAAATCTTGGGAACAGAAAAATTGTTCAAGATGTTTTATTTAAATTTGTGAGGGAAAGTACCAAGGCCGGAAATTCTTCTAAAAAAAAAAAAAAATGTAAGATTTAAGGGTTAGTCTTGAGGATGAGTATCTACAGAATTGTTTTTCGCCGATTTATAAATGTTCTATATAATCAAATATAAGAGTCTTTCAGTATAAGTTTTTACAACGAATTATATTTACAAACAATAGAAAAATGGCTATCAAGGAGAGCCCACAATGTACATTTTATAATGAAGTTGCTGAGACCCTTGTTAATTGTTTCTCTGACTGCGAAGTACCACAGCAATTTCGGGCTGAGGCCATCAACTGGTTGTTAAAATTATCAGAAACTAATTGTATTTGTGTCTTTTTGCCCCGAACCACTTCCTAGTAGTCAATATCCTATTCCGCAGTTCGAACTCTTTACTCTCCATAAGCTAACCTGTCCCTATCTAACCTATGTACATATGGAATTACTACTGTCTATATTGCACACGTTCCTCTGTAAAATTTTGACATAGGCTGTATCAGCCCAAATAAATTAAAGGGTCTTCAGCGGGTAACTACTCAACATGTTTCGGAGCCTTTTACCCGTACATGTCTCTCTGAATAGCGGCAAAAGACAATTGAACTTCCGCAGAATTAATTAAACTCTCAAGACTGAAATTCTGCTAGGCTTAGTATATTTAAATGGAAATATCTGGTTTCTGTGCTGTTTTCTAGGGAAAATGTAATTATACTAATGTCACGAGATAAACAGTTAACCTTATATTGATTTTTGTTTTTAATTGGATTAAACATTATGTATTATGTTAAAAATCAGAGAATTTATATTTTGAGGTAAATGGAAATTCTCTCACACAAAGTGAGACAATAAATTGTGTGGGCATAAACGTACTATTTATGGACAAAGCATTTTTTTTTGGGGGGGAGGGGGTGTTTTCTATGCAGTCCTTGTCACGAAAATGAATTTTTCTATTAGGGTTGTAAAGTGGGGGTCAGTACAAGGATGGTGCCACGACCTATTTGAAAAAAATGAAGCCAGCATTTATCTTTGCTCTTTACCAATCTTTCTGATCCAATCCTCAATCCTCTTTGCAAGAGATGATGTCCTTTATTCCTCATCTTATGAAAATGATGAATCTATACAGCCAAATATATGTAGTTTCCATCCCCGCATTCAAAAGTGATTAAATAAATCACAAAACAGTTGTTACATCGAGGTTGCGATATATATGTACCTGTTATTTGAGACCATTTTCGTTGGAACTGCAATAACATTCACAGATATTTTGGATTATGTTGTCTTGAGAGTTTTATCAATTCTGTGGAAGATCAATTGTCTTTGGTACGTAAACATACTAAAAATAAACACTCTTTTCATTTTTTTATTACTATTGCTTAGAAATGTGTTTACAAGGACAAAAAGAGGCACTTGATAAACTATTCACTAACATATTTAGGCATAATGGTCATAAACATAATACATATACATTCTCAAACACCACCTTTCGGTCTGACATGTAGACGACTCACTAAGTTATCATAAACACACTCGCGAGAGTAATTTGTATGGGACCAAACCCGTTTAACCAATCGCTATCAACCAATTACTAAGCGGTGATTTATATTATTTTTGAATAAAATGTGTTTAAAGAAAAGAATGTATATATAACCAACCTCGAATCTGTCAGTCATGGCAGTGTGGCCGCTACAGTAGGATATATTTATCCTCATTAGGGAAGTTGGCCATTTTTTTTAATTCTTAGTACACAAATTATTTCAACCATGGGGAGTACAACTTTCCAAGCGGATGGTCCTGATTCCAGGCCCCAGTTAAAAAAGGAAAAACAAACACGCAAAATTAATCAAAACAAAAGGAATTAGTAATTTATCACACTGATAAGTATAACGTAATATAACATAACCAGAAAGACTGACCAGCTTATACAATATAAAAGTACCGATTCACTTACTCAAAATATCAGGTTGGTTTTTAATTTAAGCACTGCTCCCTATACTGAGAAATGTGCTTAGGTTGTATGGCTATAGTTGAATTTACACATATCATATTAATGTATCTTATGCAACTTTATGTGTGGCGTTCCCACGAAAACCAAATTAAAAATGGTAACCTATGGAACCTCTATGTGTATTTTCAGAATTTTGGGTGGCATCTCACCGCTGGTTTTCACTGAGCAGTTCATATGTGTCATTTTAACCAATTTGTTTATATCAGGGGTCAGATATCATTTCTGAATCAATATATACAATCAATCAATTTAAACATATACCTCCATACATATCCTTACATATACTGAAGTGATTTTGCTCTCACCTTAATCCTGATTATACCATGCTACAAATCCCAGCATTGGGCATCAGAAATATCAAATACAATGGATAAATGTCGAATAAACAAGCGATGTACCTCACCTCCAAGTGTCTGAAAAAATGGTTCTCTCTGCAACTGTCTGGTGCTGTCTTCTGATTGGTCAAAAATCGGTGCGAGGCGGCAAATGACGTCATGAGATCACCACCCCCCTTCCCGTGGAAGTTCAGGGCCAAACTCAAAATTTTACCACACCACTCCCCCCTGCCGCCCTTGCGTCCGCGCAAGCCGCACCATCAGGCCAAGCTAAACCATTCTCATGTCACCCTCTGGAGGCAATATTACTGTTATTCGAAACAAAATGATATATGATATATCCCAGAGCCTATACTACAATAGGGGCGTTACCTGGCATATACCTTTATGTAATGACTGCTTAAAAGAGTGGAACCTACAAGATCCGCACTACAAAGGAGTAGCTCCACCGCTAAAGAGCGGTTGTTATCAACTATATTCACATCGGTTAACTGCTTTCTGGCAGGTCTAAGACTTAAGATTCACCACTTAAGAATGCAAACGTGATGCCCCATATGGCACTAAGTGACTCGGAAATGCCGGCTCAGTACTTTGAAGCATCTCTCAAACTGTATTAAATAACCCGGCAACTATTGCAATATATGTAAGCTGCTTACAAAGCGTGAACTATAGGTACTGGTGACACTTTTAAAGGAGAAAGTACACATAGCCCTCCTCTGGGTACAGAGAGAACAACAACCCCTCTCCAATGACCCTCCGCCTTTGGTCCATTGTGTGGGCTAAAATGTATAAGATCTGTTTCCACCCAAGCAGGTCTTGGAGGGTGGCAGGCATTGCAGGGTCCCGCGGCACATTCAGGTTTCCTGGCAAAAACTCTTGGTCAGCATACCGAAGGAAGTCCTCGCCCTCAAAATATAACCCTGTCAAAGTCCACCCCCTCTCATAAATCTCTTGCAGCAAGGCTGACCCCAAGGTGACTGGCAATGTTGTCAAGAAAGGCCATCATCAGTTCCCCCCAGTCATCTGGGCTGATCTGAGTGTCACAGAGGTGCTTCTTCCCAATATGGGCTTGCAAATGGGATGGTGTGTTGGCACTAACTTCACACGGCCGACATGCAGCCTGTGGGGTAACAAACCATGGCAAGTGACGTGCCTGTGCATGCCGACGTAACATTGGCACGAAATCTTCACATACTGGGCACCAGGCATAAGACCTCGTGGGGAGGGGGGGCACCGATGTTCCCACGTGCTGTGGCACATCCCTCCTTCCTCTTGGGCGCATCCAGGCCGGGGCCGCCCTCCTTCTTGCCGGATGAACGGTCTGTTTCCTTTGCCTTTCACTACGCCTTGTATGACTCAGGGACAACCCCTTCCCTTCCTCTTGCCCAACTGTGGGCACATCTCCGGGGAATGCACCTGGCGGACGTTCCTGTCACGGGAAACCCCGGCCTCTGCTCATCCTTAGGTGACACCGGGCCATGAGAATAATCAAACAGCACTGGTGCAGTAGGTCCAGATGATGGAGGGGCCCAAGTCTCGGCTGCTTTCAAAAAATCCCCAGCCCCGCAGTCCATCCATCCAATAGGGCCAACCGGCGGCAGAGATACCTCTGCCCTGCTATCCTCCCACCCAAGGGGGGCAGCTGGGGGCATTGACACTTCCTCTTCGGACTGAAAACCAAGATGTGTCCGCCTTGGCAAGTCCCTCACAGGGCACGCCGATCCCGTCTCCATCCGATGTTTGACCCCTCCAAAACAGCTTAAGTCTGAGTCATTGGGAGCATAAATGTCTTGATACTCCCACAGCAAGTCTCTAAGTTCTCCGGCTTCGGTTGCAGAAAGTCCTTCACTGCTTCCCTTATACAATTCCTCAAGATGGGCCGGAACTGTGAAACTTGTGTTGCCAGGCTCCTCAGGCTCACCGTCAACAATATTTGCAGTCCTCTGTGTGTCCTGTTCTTCAATTGCTGTGTCTGGGACCACAACTTCACAAAGCAACACCTGAGGTGGGGCGCAACTAACTCCCCCCTGAGGCTCTGTCTCATGTGGCTCCTGGACACACAAACCTTCCTGTGATGGGGTGAAGCCAAATCCCCCCTGAGACTCCGTCTCATGTTAGGCACGCGAATCCTCCAAGACCTCAGCCTCGGCCAGCCACCCTACACAAACACCTGAAGACAGCGACACCTCATAACAAGACATGCTAATAAGAGTCAATGGAATCCTTTTCCTTTTACACACTAAGACACTGCTGACTAAAACATCTTCGTGTATGCTGACTGGCTCTAAGATAGCGTAGGAATTAGAATCTGGGACTTCTACCTTACCCCATACCAATCTCTCAGTCTCCCGTTTGAGATTAACCGCCTCCTCCAAAAAGACTCTGGTTTGAGCCCCCTGGGGAGTGCTAAGCCTAAACTGAGTGGGTATCAGTTCACCATCCACCCATAATCCACCTCTAGCCTTGACGGTGGCATCAATAGCCATGAGAAAATCAAGCCCGAGTAGTACGTCATCCCTGGCATGTGCAATAAACACCGGCCACCTGATATCTCGACTTTCCGCTCGAAACCTCACCCAGATTCCTGTCTTCCCTTCAACATAGCCATCTTTGCCGAAACCTCGAAGTTTAGCCTTTGGTAGATCCGCCAGGATTCTGGCGGGAATTCCCATCCGCCCTGCCATTGCCTCAGACAATATAGTAACCTGTGCACCAGTGTCAACCACTGCCAGCTGTGAGCAACCCCCTACTTCAATGCTAAGGGTGACTTCTACTCCTCTAACTTCCCAAACGCAAACCTCGGTTTCTATGTTTTCATGCGACCCGTTCCCCCCTGGATCCCATTCTTCCAGCCCATAGGTTGGTTTACCCACCTTAAAACCTTCATGGCTGGCTGGCGTGTTCTCAGCCACCTGGGAATTCCCCATTGTAACATTTCGATTTTTCTCTTCATCTGAAGGCCTATTTACATGAGGTGATATCCACCTTTCATGGGCTGAGCCTCGGCCTGCTGACTCAGCCCCTACTAGTTTCCCGGAACGGAAACAGGGCTAGGACTGCAGGAACGCATCTGTGGGTACTCATTTTTGTAGTGTCCAAGTTCATAACACTTAAAACACCGTTCACCATTCCTCAATGGACTACCTGTCGTCATGGGGGGTGGCGACCTAGCGCCACTTGTCATACCTCTGTACGGACTTCCTGGTCTAAATGGACGACCCCTGCCTGGCCTCTCTACCATGGGGGAACTCTGTCCTCTATTGTCTCTTTCGGGAATGTTACTTGCACCTTAGGTGTCTTTGCATGGGAGGGCTTTAGCTTGAATGCCTCATTGAATCTGTGAGTTAAAGAACTTAACTCCTTGGACATCCAAGCTCCCAGCCCTGTCACTTCTCTGGACATACCATCCATACCCTTAGTGATTTCTCTCGACATGCTTTCCAGGCCCCTGGTCATTTCTTTCATTGCAGCGACCAGCTGGCCGTCCTCGGTGACCACACATTTGTTGAGAGGGCCATTCCAACAGATCAGCTGGCAGTCATACTCTCCAACCTCATCTGAAGTGGGCGCATAGTCACCTGCCCATGTCATCCTTCTGACACGTGGCAACACAAGGGAAGACACGCGGGTAGTCCCATGGATGCAGACATATTCACATTCTCTAGCCCTAACCAGATCCTCAGCTTCTGCAAGAGGGCTAGGATTCTGGGCCATGACTAAACATGCGACCTCCTTGTCTCTGTATCCTTTTAAAAACGTATCCACCGCAAACTCTTCTCAGTCTGCTGGCGCAATTGTACTGTACACCAGGGGCACCAACCATCGAATCTCTTCCGCAAATTCCTAGAGCGCCTGCTTCCCCTGCTTTAGGTCATACAGCTTTTTCCTTAAAACACTCGGGGGGTCCATCACGCCAAATCGGTTTGCTAGCATTTGTCTAACATCGGCATACTTAGTTGCTGCAGTTGCCGGTAAAGAGCACAGATATCCCATTGCTACTCCTTCGATGCATTCATACAGTCTATTTAGCTTCTCAGCATCAGTCCACCCATACCGTCGAGCATACCGTTCGAAAGGAACCTCAAAAGACGTCCAATCCCAAACACTGCCAAACCTCGGTGGCTTAGAAGCCGGTGCGCGCGGGTTGTCCACCTTCGGTCCTTCCACTCTGCGCACAGGTTCACGTGCAGCCCCAGGCCCATCTCGACCACGTCTCTGGTGATCACCTCCAACTCTAAGGGGCTCAATGGCTTCCAAGTCGACTGGGGGCAGCCCTTCACGATCAGCCGTATCTTGATTTTGTTCATCCCTATCACAATCGGAAAACGTGTGCCTTTCATAACAATTCCTGCCTCTAGGTGGCTCACGTCCACCCACACCCAGCAGAGGTGGCCTGCGGTGGCTATTGTCATCCGTTTGGGCTCGCCCTCGCCCTGATAGGCCGGCACCTCCTCCATAGACATTTCTGCCTCTGGGGGCCTGCGTCTGCCCACATGAAGTGGGGGTGGCCCTTGGTATTCAATGTAATCCCTGTGGGGCCCATCCTCACCATGATTGGCTGAAACCCACTCCCCGTGGCCATCTCTGCTTCTAGGGGACCTGCCTCTACCCACATCGAGTGGGGGATGGCCCTCGGTGGCCACTGTAATCCCTGGGGGGCCCATCCTCACCATGATTGGCTGACACCCACTCCCAGTGGCCATCTCTGCTTCTAGGGGACCTGCGTCTACCCACATCGAGTGGGGGATGGCCCTTGGTGGCCACTGTAATCCCTGGGGGGGCCCATCCGCACCACGGCCAACAACCCGTAAGTCACCTGCCTTTCGATCACCACTGATCGATCTCCCCAGCCATGGAGACTCGTCCACGAACGTGAATTGACACCAGGGACCCCCAGTAGGGGGTAGACTCTGAGGTGCGTCTACAGCATCTCTAATCCCTGTCACCCCGCTCTCTCCCGGGATCATATTTATGAGTCCTGGCCCTGCTGAAGACTCCAAAATGGTGGGGGGACAGCCACCATGGGGCCTTCCGGGGGGGAGGTCTACTCACTTCAGGAGGGGCCCATACTACTTGATTACTTGATGACCATTGCCCCCAAAGGCAACCCCATCATACCCACCTGGTACCTGGGTCGTACCTGTATGCATTGTCGCAAGGCTCGTCCCCCCTAAGAAATAGGCCGGTGCACCCCTATTAGTGGACAACAATTGCCCCATACCCATACCGAAGGTCCCGGGGGCAACCTGACCTACACCCCTACTGGTGGCCAAAGGCTGTCCCACACCCATGCCAAAAATCCTTGGGGGTGGCCTGACCTATACACACGCTGGTGGGCAATGACTGTCCTATGCTGACTGGCACTTAACGTGACATGCCGTTTTCCTGCATGTTGGGTCCTACATTTATCCTAAGCTGAGCCCTATCAGTCTGAACCTCAGGTGCATTGACTTCCGTTAAATTACCCTGCAGGGTGGCTAACTTCCTACCAGCAGGCCCACCCAATAGTCCCTCCATGCTGCCATCAGCCCTACTCTTTTTTTCTTTGAGAACCACCCTCATCTCGGGGGGCTCAGTTACTGTTCCCTTCCCTTCGGGGTCCTGGCCGTCCCGAGCAACCAAAACCCTTGGCTGGGGTCTGAGATGATTTTACAACAGTGTCGGACTGTCCCACAGGACCCAAACCCGGCCCTTGATTTTGTTTTTAGGCTCCCGCCACCTCATCCGACTGACCTCTCCAGCCAATCTGACCTACAGTCTCATGTATGCCTCTGGGGTTGATTTTTACTGAAATGTGGCAGGCCGTGCTCTGGGGACCCTACATGTTCAGCGGGTGAAGGTAAAACGAATTCGTCAAGACTCACCACCCGGGGGCTGTACTCAGTATTAGGCAGCACCTCATACCTATGAGCTGTGAGGGAGGGTGCACTTGAGTCCTCTTTTTCTACATTGGCCCATGTAGTCATGGTTAGCACAGCACGGTCCTGTTCCCTGCCAAATACGCGGTGGGAACTGGTAGCTGGGGCCTGCCTCTGGTCCTGCGTAACTTCATCAGGGTCAAATACCCGGTCTCGTACGTCTCGCAAATGAGCTTGCAGGGTTTTGTCGTAGTTCGACAGCTGGCCCTTAGTAAAATCACGCATCTCTTGTCTAAATTCGTCACGCGCGCTCTTAGAATCTCGCAACTCTTGTCTTAATTCGTCGGGCGTGTTCTTAGAAAAATCACGCATCTCTTGTCTAAATTCATCACGCGCTCTTAGAATGGAGCATCTCTTGTCTAAATTCGTAGCGTGTGTTCTTGGAAAAATCACACATCTCTTGTCTAAATTCGTCACGGGGGCTCTTAGAAAAATCTCGCATCTCTTGTCTAAGTTCATTGAGCAATATACTGATGGAAGTACCCTGTGCCAACCCATCTGGTCCCTCATCACCAGCAGGCTGTTTGCCCCTGCTACGTCCTGCCACCTCATTGTCCCTGCTTTCATCGTGCGTAAACTCTGGCTCCCTCCAATCTTCCTCGTTGGGTTCATAAATGGTCCCATTTCGCGTAGCACTCTTTTTGGCAGCCATTTTGTTTCGGGCTATATGCAAAAGCGCATGTTTACAAAATATTTGTAGATTACATCACAGTCGACGGAGGAACACAGGACAGACGACCGACTCACAAAATTAAGGACAGGTAAGACACCAAAAATAAATCCCACTTTAGTCAATCCTAGCTCAAACTGTATTTGCGTTAGGATAACATATCATATATGTGTGTAATCGTCATACTCCAAAGAATTTATATGGCCCGTATTTGGGTGTCTGTGATATTAATTGTTGAATAAACAATTGCAAGTTGACCGCAAAGCATCCACCCCATAAATGTCGATATAAGTCACTAATTTTTTGTGATAAAATCATAATTACACTTGCATCTTAATCCTGACATATTGGCAACAAAAAACGATCCTACGATTTTTTATGTTTGGTTTCGTTTTTCTGTTATCCATCCTCAAAGTTTGACGTTTCAATTTTCCCTTTGAGTTTCAGGACGTTCATTTTCTTCATTTCATAGAAAAAGAAGGAAGCAAAATTAAGAAAATCTCTGAATCGTTTTTGCAGTTCAGACATTACAAAATCAAAAGCCGTGAACCAGATTAAATTTCGCCCAGCCGTTTTCTTGGAATAACCATTGTTAGTTGGGGTTCTCGTCCTATTATCCTTTCTGAGAAAACAAGCTTCAGAGGCCTTTGATGTTGATCATTTGCCTCTGAAACAATGCCATTTGCTCAAGTTGAGCTGATATTTATACAAAACTTAGAAAACATCGTCCCTTAACATTTGGGGAGGTTGTCAATCAATTTTTGGCCAATCACATTAATAAAATAGCCTTTGAAGTATAGAAAGAATTATTCAGCGATCTGTCAAACGGCGACAGCGACAGTCTGGTTTCAAAGCGTGACGTCATGAAGGCGGCCCTTTGGGCCCAGTGACCACAAGCCTGGCAACGAAAGTTGTGTTGACTTGCTTCCGTGGGCGGCCTACGGCCGCTCGTGGTCTGTGCACGGATGGCGGATTTGGTCTTCCGCCCGCTACCTCTCCATCCTGTTTTGAGGGATAGTATTTCATTGTATTTACTCCTATCTGTATACTTTACGTAGTTAGCTTGTTAGACTTGTCTGTACACTTTACTTAGTTAGCTTGTCATTATTCTGTAGTTATTTTGTCAATGAGTTTCATTTCTCTTTCCAATCTCAATTTTGTAACGTAATTTTGTGTGTTTTCTCTGTTGTTCACGTTTATGCTTATATCGATGTGTTTATTTGTACTTTTATTTCCTCATTCCTGGGTTTCGATAAAATATTATCATGTACATGGGTATTGTTGATTAAAGTGTCAGTTTCTTTCCCCGCCTGTCTTTGGTGTGCAGGACCACCGGGGTAACCCATCACGGCACGGCCTTTGAAGGGACATCGTCAGACGATTGTCGCTCCTCTTGAACATTTAAAGTCTCCCTTCGTTAGAACACAAAACAAGCAAGATAACAATAAAGTAAACTACTAAGGCTATGATATGTTAGCATGTTTGCATCTTTTCCCTGCCCATAAACATACTTTCGGTATGTCGCCTTTTTTAGCATTGCCGCCCTGATACCACTCTCCTTCTGCCATGGGCCGTTGCTACCTGCAGCCACGTGACAGGCTGTTAAGTATGATTGACGGGTGGCATTGCTCTGTTTGGCGGTTGAAAACCAAAATAATGACACATGGACGTTCGGATGTCCACATGCTTGTGTTTTTTTTGATGCTTTTCTCATAAATCCACTGTAGTGAAAGGCTTGAAATTTTGACAACTAATAGAAAGGACATTCATCTTGTAAAAACCGTTAAAATCTCAAAGTCGGCCATGCAAAGGTTTTTGGTGTCTTACCAGAAATTTCCACAACTTATTGCCTTTGACAATTTCGCAATCAATAATAACCAACAATCGTGTAGCATGAGCAGACGACACCGACAAAGATTAAAGAGATAGGTATAGTTTGAAGAATGTTGCATAGAATCAGAAGAACCATCTACTTGATCGCACGACACCAATTACGCAACTAATTATAATACCAAGCAATCTAATCAATTTGTTAACTCTGAAGTGACAGTCTGCTCGACGAATCACACCTTAGAGTTGAGTGGGGGGTACTGGTTGAAACATAACTCACCGCCAAATCCGATTAAGCGAAAGATGGCGGAAATTGCACTTATAGAATTATGTAACACTTTACACGTTAAACAGAACTCAAATAGGACAGAGTTTAAATCAAATATGGACACCAAAACACACTATTTGTTAAGCAAGTTTACTTAATATCACTGGCAAGAGATATCACTTCTCACTAACACAGGTACGCAAAATATATTTGGAAAACAAATTTAAGTTCAGATATTGCAGTTCTTGCTTACAGATTTAAATCACAGACCTGTTCAGATGGTACTCTTTAATTGTGATTGCATGTAACTTTTGCCGCATGGATCTTATTCAAATGTGGGTTATAAATAGCAACAGTTGCACACGCACACACACTGATTTCATCAGATTTTACTTGTCAACCAATATGTATGCAGATGTCAATATGTACGTCTGTTTCGTCTGTGCATTTAATCCTGGATCGCCAACACACCTCGATGTTTCTTTCTACTGCACAGATTGATTACTTTCGCGATTCCAACAACAACACTCTTTACTAACCACACGCACGCCCAGCGCACGTGCATTCGAAACTACAGGTTCTTATTTTCTCAGCCAGATGTCTCCACTTGACAGTCGCTGTTTTTTCACCGATGGCGGGTAAAGTTTCTAATTCAGAAGTTTCGAATGCGATGCTACAGCACTCGATCCTCCACACAACACAAGCACACAATGATTCCACGAGAATAACCAACAGAAACCCTCGGAAAACATTCTTATTTCAAGCGCGACTAAGAAAAGCTCTGAAACGTTAACACACTCAAAGAGTGCAATACGGCAAGAATGGAAATTTCCACATGCACGAGTCCACGATACACGTGTTTCCCAAGTTCAAGCCGGTTAACGTTCAATCAATTTAATGGCTGTGAAACCGCTCACGGGTAATGCTATAAAACATGTGGTTCCCTCAGGAGACCCAATATTCAATGATTACTATAATTATGTACAATAAGTGGTCGCGCCACACATCAACCGGTGCTCCTTCCAGTGCACGATGAACGATGACTATGTCCGGGTCCCGATGCCAACTTCATCTCTTGTTCCCCATTTCTGGGAACCAATTGAAGTGATTTTGCTCTCACTTTAATCCTGATTATATCATGCGACAAATCCCAGCTTTGGGCGTCAGAAATATCAAATATAATGGATAAATGTTGAATAAACAAGCGATGTACCTCACTTCCAAGTGTCTGAAAAAATGGTTCTCTCTGCAACTGTCCGGTGCTGTCTTCTGATTGGTCAACAGTCGGCGCGAGGCGGCAAGTGACGTCATGAGATCACCCCCCCCCCTCCTTCCCGTGGAAGTTCAGGGCCAAACTCAAAATTTTACCACAATACACATATACCAATATATATTGTTAGATTGTGGGGAATATGTATATATTCATCTGGGAGACTAGTCTTAAGGTCCCATTTGATCACTATTATACTATACTAGCCACCCGCAACTTGGTATTATTTTATGGTAATAAAAGCAACTTATATTCAAGGCGTGTAACAAGTTCACATGCATATACGTCAGGCCTAAAGCAAAAATTGTGCATTCTTATCCATTTGATTCGGATGCAGCACAAAGAGTTGAATGAGGGCAAGAAATATTTGTCCTAATGAGGGTCTCCTTCAGCAACAAAAAAAAAAAGGAAGAGGCACAGAAAAAAAATTACAAGAATTACAAATATAAACTTTTAATCAAAATACACACACACTATATATATATATATACTGTATTTGTATCTTTTTGTCCAAAACCTCTTCCTAGTAGTCATTACCCTATTCTGCAGTCCGAACTCTTCACTCTCCAAAACCTAACCTGTCCCTGTCAAACTTATATACATAGAAGTTCTATTGCCCATATTGCACACGTTCCTCTGTAAAATTTTGACATAGGCTGTATTAGCCCAAATAAATCAAAGGGTCTTCAGCGGGTAACTACTCAACATGTTTCGGATCCTTTTACCTGTAAATGTCTCTCTGAGTAGCGGCTCCTTATCTAAGCTAAATATTCAGCAAAGACAACCTACGTAATAATGAATAAATATGAACGTGGCAATTGATGAATTAGCTAAATATGTGAAGTTTTGCTTATAAATTCAGAGCTTCACATCAAAGAATAATACCTGGCAAACAAACCATAATTACCAAATTTGCATAGTACAGGTTCAGATAAGAACAATTTGACTTACCCCTGAACCAATATGTCCCCTCTCTAGCTGGACAACTTATCCTAGTTAAACCATCCGCCAATGTTTAACTGAAGTGGAAGCAAGCTGGGGCAATATATTCAGTCCAAGTGATTGTAAAATAAAAAGTTGCAGCTAGACCACCTGTACAAACCAAGGGAAATCCTAACAAGGAATGCAACAATGTACATCCTGCACTAGATATGTGAAACAAACTCCATGATGACACCTACTCCTCAAACAATTTAGCTCTATTTAACTGCCAACCCTAAGTCAATGTGTCAACTTTATATGTCAGGTTTGTGACACTTGAGAAAATACTGTCAATTTTGAGTATTTTTTAAATACTGAGTAAATGTGCATCTAGGCATATCAGAAAAGAATGGAAGTCATTAGCATTTATGCCAAAAACATGCTATCAGAACAATTTTTCTTAACAGGATTTTAGTACAATTAGACACACATGCAACTGTCGTAGGCCGCTTCTTGCTACCTGTAGTCCCTAGGGGTTTACCTAACAGAAAACATGTAAGCCTAAAATGTCTGATAGTGAATATTAAAACAGAAAGATGCCAAAAGATAAAGTTAAGTAGCAAAACAGACAAGTCTAAAAACTGTAAATTATTGTGGCCAAACTTAACTTTCTAATAATCTTTGGATGTTAACAATAGAATTATAGGGCAAGTCAGAAAAGAATGAATGTCTTTCGTATTAATGTCAAGAGAATACAATGAAAATATTAACCAGATATCAAGTACAATTAGGCAAGCTTGTAACTGTCGTAGGCCGCTTCTTGCTACCTGTAGCACCTGGGGGTTTACCTAACAGAAAACAAGCTAGTCTAAAATGTCTGAAAGGTGAACATTTTAACAAAATGACGTCGAAAGATAACTTTAAGTAGCAAAACAGGCAAGTCTAAAATCTCTAAAATTATTGAAGCCAAAATTTCTAACCATCTCGGAATATTTACAGCAAAATTTGTAGAAATATTTGATCAAAAGTACACCTTTGAATCCTCTTGACTCATGTTTATTGTGAATAAATTTGGTTCTTGATGCAAAGTCCTAAAATTAAGAACAAATACGACCAAGTTTCAAAATATGTGACCAAAAAGGATTATATCGAAAAGTATCCGAAACATTAATGTCCGGGAAAGGATAATCAACTACTTCAAAGTTAAACTCGTCTATTTGTGATAGACTTTAATACAAAACCTGTCATTAGTGATCTGAATATCCAAGTCCAAAAACACATCTTTGAAACCATCTGAATTGTTACCCTCAAAAGGGATATCTTTTGGGTAAATTTCTTTAGCAATTTGTTTGAAATTTTGTACATTTACACAAGCGATGTCATCAATATATCTTGCATTGTTTGGTACCTTTATAGCCATTTGAAAGTCCTTTTTCATCAATTTATCCATATACTTAAATTCAAGCCAGGTTAAATACCAATCTGCCAGAAAAGGGGAGCAGTTGCTGCCCATTGGAATGCCTTTTGTTTGTTGAAAAACCAATGGTCCGCATTGAACAAAAGTATAATCTAAAATAACTTTTATAGCATCTATGAAAGTTTCAACAGTGTAAGATTTAACGTTACCTTTTTAATATTAATTGTGTGACCAATATGCTTTGTTTGCATATGAATTGATATTAATGTATGGTTTACCATTATGTTTAAACATTTTGCTTATTAATTCTGAAAGACAACTTTTGGCTTCATCTATGGGTAGATTTGTGTACAATGTAGAAAAATCAAAACATTTGACATTTTTTGCTTTAACATATTTGATTTTAGATACTAACTCGGAAGAATTGCTAATACTCCAAAAAACAATTTATTTCACAGTTTCTAGAAATTGCATTTCACTATTTACGAAAATGACTCCTAATTGCAGTCAAACACAATGTTACTTCTTTTGATAATTGTTTTGTTGTACATTTTGCAGCACCGGCTATGAATCTAGATTTAAAAGGGTTTCATGTAATTTGGGTATCCAGAACAAAAGTGGAATAGAGGAGTCCTCTTCAGAAATTTTGATATCAAAATTCCTTTTCATCTCATCTTTATGTGTATCTATCAAATTATCAATGGATTGTTTGTGTAATTTATAAAAGTCCCTTCCTCTTATGTCTGAAATATTGTTTATACCAAGTTCTTTTTTCAAAACATTCAGATAATATTTTTTGCAGATGATCCCAAAATTGTTCTCTGCATTATCTATGTTAGTGACTACAAATCTTTCTTGTAGTTCTTTGCACTGCGTTTGAAACTTCAGGTTGTTTTAGATTAACCGTATTGAAATTCTTAATGTGGGATTTGTAACGATAAATTCTATTTCTAGAGACTCGTTTCAAGTTTGATAACTATCATTCAAATTTCTGAAATTCAATTTTTTTTCTTCCTTTGCCCATTTCATACCCTAGGAATCAAATGCATCACATGTATCCTGAAAAATATTGTCAATGTTCAACTTAGGACACATCCGAAATTTTGTACCTTTTTCTATAATTTCTTTTAAACTTGAATTATGTATAATATCCAAATTACCTGTAAATACATGTTTGTGGTATGCATCAACAAAATTAGAATATTTACTGTGAGACATACAGTCACAACTTTGATTTGTTTTTGGTTTTATTTTCTGAATTTGCAACAACTCTTTCACAAAATGTAAAAGAGATCGATAATTATACTTCGTAGTATAGATTCACTATTGTAAGATTTCATTGGTAAAAGGCAGTGCATGTTGGTAGCCTGTACACCTCAAGAAAAAACGTCAGTCCACGTTGTGTATGCATGGAATGTGACGGCCTCTTGGGTCATATCTGAAATTGATAGTTCCTAATTTATATATACATTTTAATATTGCAAACATACATGTATACACAAACCTTCTATTTTCAATGTCTTGCATTTACTGAGAAGTGCCTATACATTTAGAGTTTAAACGCTATTCAGTACCTGTTCATATTCTTGACATCAAATGATTAGAGGACTTTGATGCATTTTACAATCCATACTGAAGATAACAAGGTACTGCCTTTTCTGTTCTATCTAACACAGAAGCCAGTGCATACATATCACTATGAATGATTAGAGCTGACGGCAGTGTTTTATGAATCTCTGATCTGCAAAATATGGGAAGGTATATTGAACTTTTTGGTGTAATATGTAGATATAGCATGCTTAATTGTTTAAAAAATAACAACAGTTTTTCACCGTAATCATTGCATGGCAATATTCTTTGGCACTGCCTTTTCTCAAATGAGGACCCAGTGACCTAAGACCAATAGACAATTACTAGACATGTGTATAATATCTTTCCAAATGCAACCAAACTTGCCATCCATTAGTGTTTTCGATTTCCTTCCAATGAGTATTTACATGCTCATAAATTGAAGTTTTTCACTTGAAACGTTGGCACACTTTTTCATAATGTCTGGTGATAAGAACACTAGTGATGGGTGGGAGTTCCAGAAAAAGTGCAAACATTGACCCAAATATACTTGACGCAATACGAAAAGTTGTACGCAAAAAAATAAAATCAAACAAACAGATAAATTGAATAGCTTAGAAAAACATGATCCATATTCACAAATTTCAAACCCAACAGTGACAGCAAAGAGATTCCACAGTTACCATAGCATCAACATTCATCTTCCAATACCAATGTGAAGAAACAAATTTCATTCCTGACTTGAGACAGACAGTCACCCATAAAAGGCAACTGGTGGTTTAAAACCAGTCCTCTCAACCTTTGAAATATCCTTCATTAACTACAGACTATAGTGATTCCAAACTGTATAGACCTAAACACTCAAAACCCAAAGTTTATCCCATCCGCCGAAAATGAAAAGAGACCTGCATGACGTTAAAGAGCAATTGGATTCGTTGCACAATAAACTCATAATTAAAAAGTGCCCCCAGACACCAGTGATAGAATGGAAACCATCAAGAATGCTTTTCTTTGTAAGCTGACTGACAAACTTAGTGAGATATTAATTGCTCTGAAGCATGTTCTCATAAAGTTGTTTACTTTCATAAACATCGACATACAATCTCCCTCTGGATAGCAAATAGTATTTTACGGGGAATTAAATGTCCCGATCCCCCATACAAACAATAATAAAGCACAAATCAAGATAGCGCGTTGTATAATAGTAGAACACACAATCTAAGTACATATTATGAGTTACGGAAGGAAATGTACGTATAGTCAAGCAAGAAGTTTTCTTGCAACGAATCTGACAAATGAAGAAAAGATACAAGAAAAACGTGAGGTGTCACTTAAGTGAGTTCTAAATTTATGTGGAGTAAGAAAGAAACTGTTTTCATTTTTCTTCCAATTCAAACATGTAAGTGTTGTTTAAAAAGTGAAACAGCCCAGCGCTGTAATTATTATTTTTTACAGATGCAGGAGCTGCTCTTTTCACAAACGTTAGCACAACAAATTTGTCTCATTTCAGTACGTACTTGTCAAATCGCGGACAGACTCTGTTGGCCTTTCAAAATGTTTCGGCATATGATATCCCCAAACTAATACAAATTGTCAAGTGCGAGACAAGTAACGGTCACAATGAGATCTCAACCAAAACACCTAAAACATATCAACTCAGTAGATTCAAAACTACAAACTGTCAGAGTTAACCGATTGGCAAATATAGGCATCATTCCTGATAAACTCAAATTTGCAAATAAAGGTACTGCAAATCTACAAAGAAGAGAAAATGTACTGCTTGACAACTGGAGATCAATATGTCTTGTTCATCCTCCATCGAACATTTTTTAAAAGTACTTTATCTACAACTACTTTATTATTTCTCTCACGTGATACATTTTACAACAGTCAACATGACTTCGATCAACAGAGAGATTTGGTATAGAATTTCTGGACAGAATACAGAGTACGAAAAATAATGCCAGTGGATTTCGAGAAATAGCTGCAACAATATACCGGTAGCTATCCAACGCTTTTGATACTTTTGACTGCTGCATACTTCTACATAAATTGCATCATCTTGGAATCATTAGCACTCTTTTTTAACTGCTTCGAAAACTTTCTTAGAAATAGATTACAATGAAGCCAAGTACAGGACGTTTGTTTGGATATATTACCTATTTGCACCACAGTGCCCCAAGGTCCATTCTGGGACCACTGCCATGACCATTTACACAAATGACTTGACGCGTGCCTCTACAAAATTTCATTCTGCTCTTCATGCTCAAGATACGACATTCTCGTAGCTCTCTTAAACTGAACGACACACATCTTGATAATAAACGCACAGCAAGCAGCAAGCAGCATAGACCCTGACCTTGACAGTTCGTGAGTAGTTATCTTTAGACAAGCTCTCCTTGACATGTGGGTTGCCTGAGTTAAACATAAGGCTGAGGCAGGTAGCTGCTAAAAGAGAAACAGGTTTTGGTACGACCGCTTCTGGAAAATGTCTTACCACTTTACTTTATTTATTATTCTTGAGAAAATAATTGCCAATGTGTCAAGTTGAAACGATAATTTGAAAATTAATTGCAAAGGCAGGAACGGACATGGAGAGTATATAACTTGGCTCATGTATTTTAGGGTGTTCTCGGTACGGAAATGGGCCTGAACGGTACACACACACACACACACACACACACACACACACACACACACACACACACACACACACACACATTTTTTCTTACCAAAAATGCAATTGTTCTCTTTAAAAAGACTACCAGTTGTCCTTCGATGTAAATGGCGCATGTTCACCTTTGTTCGGCCTGACACTCTTTTTTTGTGCAGGCAGTACTCTTGCTCAAGTCTCACTGGACTGTCTTCCGCATTTTATTTAAATTAAATTCATTACAAAATATAGCTTTAAGTGAAACCTGTACCACACATCGTAGTCTTATACTGTTATTAGACAGGTAGGCCCGGAAAATAGCTAATTGGCTTGGAACGTGTCTATAAACAGATAACAGATCAGAGCCTGGCGGTCTGCACTATGTTTTTATCACACAGACAAGCGCGCCGTCATAAAGCACCACTCTTCTGAGGGCGTCCACTCAGACTTGTAAAGCTTGCCGGCTTGTCGCTGATATGAATGAGGAGTCAAGCTCTGACCGATTCACGGCCGTCTCAAATTCCTGGTGTTGACTGTTGGTTTTTACTTATATGCAAGGACGCACGATTTATTGTTGAGAAATGTCAGTTCTTGCCGATACCTATTTCGATTTTGCGTTAACATGAATATTTTCCTTCTACCATGATTGAAATTAATGATCGGGCCGTTGTTTGTGACAATTTAAATGATGTCACTCAGCAAAACTGCACAAAAAATAATTTGATTTCATCGTCTCGATCTCGACCTTTTTTACGTCCACGTTGTTTATATAGCTAGAATGCTCAGAACCTTGTCTATTTTAATATCAAGCTATCCCATTGGCTGAAACAAAAGTATTTTAGGGGGAACCCCTCCAAAACTGCTTCAATTTGAAATAGATGCATTGTTATTTTAGTTGGAAACTATCGAAGACCACTCTCCGGAATATTCTATGTCAGACAGGAGCCCGGAATCGATCACATGGTGTTCGCTGTCCAATCAAATGCATCGTTTTTCTACCCTTGTTTCGTTCGGTAGTACTCGTTACCTCTTGTTGTGACGTCTGGCTTGAAAGTTGGATGGCATTTGTGTGAACACAAGTAATGATTACGGACAATTTATTAAAGCATGATTCAGAATATAATGCTGTAAATTGGTCAAAATGATAACAAACTACCAGTCTTTGCGTACAGTACAGCAGAGGGTCCATTTTTTTACGGAAAGAGAGTAAAATACACCAGCGGAAGGTAAACATCGCTCGGGTGAAAATACCGCTACCGCTTGTGTTGGATCATGTTGACAGTTTGTCAGTAACTGCGACAAAGGGTTTTTCGATTATTTACAGCAGCAACAAACTCTACCACTATAGTTGAATGACAAATATAACACACAAGCGACCTTTACAAAAAATTAAAGAGGAACCATCGTTAGTAACGCCAAACAAGGAAAATGCGCCGACCGGTACCCATGCAATTGTATTCACACAGGCTTGATCGCTTGATCAAATCGTGATTGAGATCGATCTAGTCCCTTGTTAAAGAATAGGGCACGAGTTTTCGTTTAAACTGACAGAGGAACCACAAAGAAATGAAGAGAAGGTCTTACTCAATAAAAGTCATGACATTTGGGTCATTTTTCAAGAATTGCTAAAAAAAAAAAAAAAAGAGACAGAAAAAGATAATGCACTTTTTCGCCAGCATGTGACTCGTTGCGCAACAAAACTGTCCAGTGGATGACTGTCCTAGATCCCCAAACTGCCCAGAGGGCGAGGGGTTAAATTAACACAACACAATGAGACCACTCAAATATTCAGGGCGTCTTGAACTTGATCTGACCTCCGATTTGACCTCTCACCTCCCGCGACACCCCGGGAGTTGGACGTCACTCCCACCGAATTGATGGTGGTCCAGAGTGGGCTTATACAAGTTTAACTAAGTCCCTGGTGTCGGCAGCCGCAGGCAAACGGTCACATTTGTCTCGCTTGAATGGCCAGGGACTAAAATAACCACGCACAATGATAATGGAATTAGAACTGACTGGGACTTAACAGCTGCTACTGTTGAAACCGGCACGGCGGCAGTGTCGACCATTTAAAAAAATGACAGTAAGACCTACTAAGTGACACTATACTGTATAGTTGGCATAATATTATACAGATAACTTTGTGGAGGGGAAAATGTATCGCACTTTTGGTGGGACCGCGGGATTGTAAAAGAGGGACATGCACCGGGAACATGTGCACGTCTATGCAGGCACCACCCAGATGTAAGTCTACAATTTGACACAAATATCCGAGATAATACATCGCTATTGAAACGACTTACAAACATAATTACTTAAGTTTTAGATTCTGCTATGGCTCACAAACAATTTTAATATTTACATGATAAAGCATATGGCAACGGATAAAGTGTGTAAGATCAAAAGATGACATGTACAATCAGCTCTACTTGAGTAATATGTCATAACTGTAGGTTTTTTTCGTGCTGGTACTTCATTGCACGATCGACTTTTTTTTCAAGAATGGCATTTTTTTCAACATTACTGGGAAAATAACACACCTATTGGGAAACATGCCACTTTTATAAAGAAGCATGTCCTAAAACTAATGCTTACTGTACCCCATAATATGACTAAGAATATGCATTGAGGCAATCGACTTGACTGCAAAAAATTAGGCTAGCACATGTACCAAACTGAAGCCAATATAAACGCAAATTGCATCTTAGCTAACATACATATATACGCAATTTGCATGTTGCATGTTGGACGAAAAATTGAACTTGGATATTCGGATTTCAATGATTTTCTTGCGAAATGCAAACCGTGCTTAACAGAGGTACAAAACCGTTCGGCACTGGCCACATCGGTAAAGGTGTACAAGGTATAAATGTTTATGTTCAAATACTATCTTTAATTTTTGTTTTAATACTTTGCTACCCCTGCAGTTTTTATGTCTAAACATACGTTTATCTACAGGCTTAATAATGCCCTGTACTACCTCTTGTTAACTCGTATTTTAAAAAATGGGAGTATTGATATCTTCTGGCGCGTTAACAATCAGAGCCTTTAGTATGGGTTCGCTCGTTTTCCGTGCCCTGTCCGCTACACACAAACTACACTTTCAAGCGCTGTGTAACCGTGTTTTCAAATCCTATGTAAAAGGTCTGGTGACTATTTTTCCTTTTACGATTTTTTTAACAATTCGTGGCACATATTAAAAATATGTTCAAATACAATCTGCCAATCTAACAATTGCTTTCAAATTGACACTTTTGTGGTGTTCCAGATCTTAGTTTCTTTCATTTCTTTCCATCCGCGTAATTCTCCGTTTTTCTACCTTATTTTTATCATCATCATCATCATCATCATCATCATCATCATCATCATCATCATCATCATCATCATCATCATCATCATCATCATCGTCGTCGTCGTCGTCGTCGTAGTCATCGTCATCATCGTCGTCGTCGTCGTCGTTGTTGTTGCTGCTGCTGCTTTCTCCTGTCGGTTGACGCACATATGTCTGTTGAATAATTATTGCGGATTACAATGGTGCGTCACATATTTGACCCCTGCAAACCCGTCTACAATATTTTTTCAAACCTGGCAGCGAATGCACGTTGGATATTTTTGTACTGCATTTCTTCAAAGATTTTCATGCTGGGCTCCCAACGGGTTGAATATCGAGGTCCGCTGAGCAAGGGCTGCTCACACAGCCCGCTGCTCATATATTTATTAATATATATATATATATATATATATATATATATATATATATATATATATATATATATATATATATATATATATATATATATACATATATATATATATTTTACTTCTTTTACTAAAAGTTTGGTATTTCTCGAAATTGATAGACATGTAGCATGAATCAACCAACATCCGCCATAGTTGTTCACGGGTGGGTGTTGACGTTTTTGTTTTTTCTGGTTTTCTTTCCTTGTTCTGTCTCTTGCTTATAATTGCTTTTACTAGCCAATGGTATGTAGGACATGTATTTACTTCCTTTGATACTGTAAGGATAGTGGTGAACGTGTATGTTTTGGTTTAATTCGAAATCGTTATTAGATCCACTTCAAACTTGGATATGGACTTTGTGCCGATGTTTATCAAAATAAGAAATGTTAAAGCATATTTTTTATCTAAGCAAAGAAACAGTCGAGAAACCTGGATAAGTCTCATGCAAATGGCTGTTGCACATGAGTAAGACAGGAGAACAGGCAGATCATATCAGGACAAACAACATAAACGTCACATAGCAAAGACAGAGCGAGTGGTACTGAAACACAAAACTCGAGTTATGAAAATAAGAAAAGACGCCAATGATGGGTGAAATATTTGATGATTGTACACCCGCCCACAGCAAATACACAGTGATCAACAGAAAACAAAAAGCGGATTATCAGGAACTACGTGAGCATTTAGTATATACACTTTTTCCAATTGGCACCGGATGCAAGTTTACGATTATGACTATAATTTATTTACAGGAAATGTCATAAGTTATTACATTTAGTTTTCATAAACATGGTATATGGTAGATGTGATGACATAATCCAGGACTTTTAAAACAAGAATCACAGTAGCATGATTTTGTTGAGGTTTTATCACCTGCCACTCGAAAGATTAACTTATAACATGCATGCTGCTGGCCAGAAAGCTTGCACATTCTGATTATCAAAATGAGCCTTAATAGCATATAAAAACAAGCAAAACAAAAACAAAAAACAAAAAACAAAAAAAAAAAAACAAAAAACAAAAACAAAAAAAACAAAAAACAAAAAAAACCAACCAATGAGCTCAATACATATATTTTGTTGCTAGGTAGCATTTCTTATTCGCTTTGATTGTTTATTTCGCTTTTACCATAGGCAGGCATCGACAAGCAGCGGTTCAATACATTAATTTTGATTAAAATACTGTTTAAGATTAATATTACCTGCAATGGGTCTGTGTCAGTACTTGGATGCTGGTATAACATTCAGACCGACTTATTGATGAAATGTAAAAATTGGGAACACAGAAGAAAAAAAGCTACCCCCCTTTAGCGCCCACCATATCCCATCCATCGGCCAAAAACACACACAAAAAAACCGAAACCTTAAAAATATTAAAAACACAATTTATGGCAACTCAAGTACATGATCGATAAACGCGAACAAGATGGGAAACACTATCAAATCACATCCTGGTTGTTTCCGTTTTAAACATCCAGAGTCGATTAATTTCAGTCATTTCGTCAACGGACTTGACAATAAAGACATTAGGCTATGATGCTCACGGTGTTGTGCCTAACAGTGGCATTGTCCATAAATGCATGCCCATTGAAATGCGATGGGCGTCCTGTCTCAGTTCACGGAACACCTTTAGAGTGCTCCAGTTGCTATGTAGTCATGATATCACTGCTGGACGCGAGAACGGAACTACAATTGTGGTGCTTGTGGAATACAGCGATAGTTGTGTAATTGGATCGCAAATTTATATGAGCCCGCGCAGGACAAAAATAGGATTACTGCAAACATATCATATGCTTAGTTTCCCATTATTCAAACAGGATAAATAAAAACCACAACTTTATCATTGTAGTGAACCAACCATACAATGTAACATTCAAAGAACAAAAACCAAAAAAAAAAAAAAACAAAAAAAAAAAAAAAAAACAAAAAAAAAAAAACAAAAAAAAAAAAACAAAAACCAAAAAAACAAAAAACAAAAAAAAAAAAAAAAAAAAAAAAAAAAAAAAAAACAAAAACAAAAATTGGTCACTAGCAGGCATGTGTGTTTTACATTTTGTACTTTATCTTAATGGTAGATATACATTTGACCAAAAAGTTTGTCTTACTGAAATAGAACATTAATTTACACCCAAATGAACTTGCTTTTGAGTGATTTACTGACATTTGTGGTGGTGTAACCATGGCTGCGTTTTTAGCTCAGTTGATCTGTATTGTTAAGACTGGGTATCTGACATCGGTCCGTTTGCCCATTGTCCAAAATTTGCATTTTCCACCTTTTTTCCAAAATCGTCATTCTGATTCACTTCAATCTTAGGAGAAACGAACCCTCGGTGAATGTCTACTAAATTTTTTCAATGGTTAAAGTCTATTGATGTCTGTATTTTTTTATACATCGTTTGCTGTTTTCTGACAAAATGCTAAAAAATATGTTCCAAAACCTCTTGGCCAATTGGTTTGAAATTGCATAGGAATACATCTGGGGACAACTGGACTCTTGTACGACACGTGCTGGGTACTGGCCATGGAAACTGTTTTTCTTGAGCTTCTTACTGAACTAAAAATTAACGCACCAACTACATTTTATAATTAACTACACATCTTAGAAATCTAGAATGTGAGAAATCTTTAATCAAGCTGCCACGTCGAAAGTTTTTCCTGGTTGACCCAAATATGTTAGGGCAAGGAGGGAATCTAAACAGTAACAGAAAAGAAAAGAGGCCAACCAAGTACATTTCTACCTAAAACATTATTCTATTATTTGCCCATGTGAAGATTTTTTTTTTTTTTTTTTTTTTTTTTTTTTTTTTTGCTGCGTGTAATTTAGGCAATCAAAGAGAAGTCATCAGCTACTACCTTTGTCACTGATCAAGCGGTGTTGGTAGCAGACAGGTGCCGTCCAGCATTGTCGCAATTAGTCAACTGATCCGCTGCCCTTGACTTTTACCACAAAAATCCCTTCGAAATATTCCTGCATTAGGAGTGGGCCTTAAATTAAGTACACAACGATTAAAAGGGTTTTCTCTTCATTATTCGACAAGTATTCTGCTGAATAAATTCGCGTTTGGGTGTATATGTACTATTTCGCTTGTTTTGTCACCCTCCATGGTTGGTAATCAAGCATACTATTATTTCGAGGGCCCGCCTTGCTCCCGAGTGCTGCGTGAATAATGATTCTGAATGACTCTTGATAAGCACCAGCATGGATCTCTGTATGAACTCTTCGTGACACAAGTTAGAGGCGATTTCATGATTTTTTTTAATTTTCAAGATTTTATGCCACGAGGTCCGACGCAGCGCTTGACTTTGGCATAGATCATTTCTTTTTGTGCATTCAACATCATTATGATTGTCAGAAGGTGTAGTTACTGGTTAATTTCCACTAATAGAGAACAAAAGCTGAATTAATTTAGTTTAGGCTGCATAGCGGAGGGGTTTATATTTAAAGCACACACACACACAAATGTGAAGGAATCCGTGCTCATTTTTACCCGGCCAAAGCCTGTATGGCTTATACAGATGAATCCGATTTATAGGTCTAACATAACATATTGGCTTAAACTAGGTAACGGTGGACCCTATATGATAATTACTTTAACTCACCAATATGAATGTACCTTCTCGGGGTTGTTTTGGTGTTGTTAACACTGACCCGTAGTAAACAAGGAATGCCAAGCTGACATGGCTTATACTGAGGACCCCAGAAGTGTGTGCGCGCGTGCGTATGTGGAGACCTTGCTATGACAAAAGGTTACAACAGTCGTAAAAGAATGTGATTTGGATCTTTTTTTAAAGGTCACAACACCGAATCAGTCAGTGCCTTCAAGGTCGGCTGAGCGCAGGACTCTAACAATCCTCCTATTAAGCTTTGAGAAAGGACGCTAAGTGGTAGGCCTACAAAACTTCCAGATAAGTAGAAGAAATCATGATGGCTTGATGGTTTTATTTGATGTTGGTCTTATAATATTGCTGTTCCTACTCTGGCAATAGGTATGCAAGTTTCATGTCGGTTTTTTCCTTACTTTTGGATGGACATGCAATGTTGCGCTTATCGATTGTCAATACAATGATGACCAGTCATTTGAATGATTTGTTCCACATCTAATCCAGCCTGATATACTAGTGCTCGCACACTATGATTTATCAACGATAAGCTTCTAGGCCTGTTGGGTGATATACAAATCATACCCCCTCTGCACCTTTTTGTGACCAAGTGGTGTATTAGTGTACCACATAAAAATATCATTCACATATTGCGGGTTTTGCACACTAAATACTACAGTTTTTTCGGGGTAAGTTTATTTGAACAACAAAAACAGGATTTTTGTGCTTGTGCCCACATAACAACAAAATATTTTAAATAAAAGTTGAAACAATAAAAACGCTTACTCAGGGGAGTATAATGTGTTATAATGTATAGAATTTGCTGTGAATACGAAATTATTATGTGCATACGTAAATGCATTGGGGTGTTTCCTGCTTTGATTCTGATATTCTAAAATGCCGTGGCAACATAACCATATATGTTAAAATTCCTTTGGCGATGGGCAGTATTGTCATTACTTTTTTATGGATGAAAAATCAAATAATGGTTTTAAAAATATTAAACGTTTTGCAGCGACAACTGCACAATTATTTCTGATTACATACATGGTACGTGGCTGTATAGATTCAAAATTTGCATAGCAATAGGGATGAATGGGGACGTCTGTCATTTGACGGAGTTAAGAATTTCACTTAAAAGATGAGAAAAGATTGAAAATAGAATGCGGCTTCATACCGATGACATAGTGTGCTCATCAGGGCTGAATAGGTGCTGGCGGTCATTGTTTACATACAGGGTAAATCCCGCTGGTCAGAGGTCTTTTACAATTTAGTTACCAATTATATAAAAACCAGCAGGTACTTTCGAACCTGTATCCACTATCAAGGCAGCCTTCTCCATTAAGCTCTAACTTTAACCAGATGTGGGCTCTTGGCCCCTGTGCTGAGTGCTGCTACTTTATTCATAGCTTGAGGTGTCACTTCATTGTCTGATACAATGTTCCTATTTTTGGACCCACACCCACATAACTTGAAGGCATAGTTTTTACGTGTTTACGTAAAGCTCAGACTGGAAAAGTACATTATATATTTTACACTACAATCATTCGAAGAATTAACCTTGTGTGAACACTAATCCTACATATACTTTAGATACTATCTCTTCAAAATATCTAATGGTGATTAACCCATGGAGTCGGCTGTCATTTTGAAAGTTGTGGATTCTGCACCCATTCTTTGTAAAAGGTTAGTATTGGAATGATCTCTGGAGGGTTTATGACATATAAAACCAAAAGTACCTATTTTGCAAATACTTCATTGCGTCAATAATGATACGATGTATGCTGTGACTGTGCTTTACTTTGATATCCAAATCAAATGCCTGTTGTGCGACTCTCCCGCAATGCGTTGCGCTATGCTCAAAATGGCCCTTCCCAACGTGCCTGGTTTTCAGGCTCAAGGTATCACGTTGCATTTGGATTTGTAACTAATGGTGATAACTGCTTCCGGTCCAACTGAGCGAGCATATTAAAGTTAGGATGGCTAATCATGTTTTCAAAGTACGACCGATTGTCTTGATGACTTGGAGAACGGACACATGGAACCTAGCTACAATAACGATCACCAAACCACCGCGGCTATGCAGCTTTCCTTTTTTCCCGGATCAAGCAGTCCATCCTGACAAGCCAAAATAAAACTGCTGAGTTTGAGTTGAGTCAGCTGCAAAATAACGTCATACGACGGCCACGTTCTCGATAAAAATCTTTCAGCCAGGGTCAATCAATTTTACTAGGGAATGAGGCTTGAAACTTTTTTTTTTCTTTTTTTTTATTTACATCTCATGAAATTTATTTAGGGTCGAGTCTTATCATTGGGGTCAGTCGGGTTACGAGAACTGCACACACATTTATAGGACGGATGTTCTCCTTTTTACATACTACCTCATTTTACGTCAGTTTAATATGTTACCTTGGTACTGCCAGAGTTGTTATATAAAAAAGAAAAAAAAAAAGACAAAGGAAAAAAAAACACAGAAACAAAACAAAAACAAAAACAAAACAAACAACATAAAACAAAATAAAAAACGAAAAGCCAAAAAAAGTATAAACAAACAGACAAAAAAGAAGCAAAACAAAACAAAAAATCAAACAAAAAAAACAAAAACACACAAAAACACACAAAAAAATTGCTGACACAAACACTCACATACCAGATGTAAGGTGTACGGGATCCAGGTATGATTATGCAGGATATATATTGGCAACGTGCCAAACTTACCATGTACCTTTAGGTGAACGGGAATAATGCTGGAAACACGGGATCTCAAAGTTCTCATTTGAAAAAAGTCAATGTTTGTAGGCTATTGTCCAATTTATGAAAAGGATTGCAGATCAATGGTGCATTGAACCTGTTGAACCCTCAAGTATACCATGATTGACATGAAAGACGAAACACCACGCAAGACAACTCTTGCAATAGTCATTGTATCATTGTCATTGGGCAGCCAGAGTTTGTGGTATTCTGCCCTTAAAAAAAGATAGTTATAACATTTCACATGACCATTATGCCACATATTCAACGAAAACCGAGTTGATTATGATGGAATAATGGTTATTGTGGTATGTTATAAACGACCAAGATATTCCTTGGTGCATGGCATTTTCCCCCTACCTTTTGTGTAGTTTGCCGCTGATGTAAGTTGTCAGATGCATAAGCTTAACTGCTTGTTCCTATATTTTTCACTTGTTAACGTGGCAGTTAGAAGACCAGGTCGTGGAAGCAATAATGGCAGATGTAAGAGAATAAGTCAGGATTCCCACTCCACACGTATTGTTTCAAGGCGATACGTGCTATAAAAATAGAGAGTGGAGCCTACAAAAAACCTGTTGCAGGCGAAGAAAAATATTCATTTTTTTTAATTAATGTACATACTTTTTGCAGGACTCATGCTTGCCATGGGAACGAATAAAGTGGTCATGATGTGTCTACATTACAATCAACACTTTTATGATAAATAGAGTGGGGGGGGGGGTTACAGAAAAACCTACTGCAGGTAAAAAGCGTAATCAAGTTTTGCAGTTAATTTCATTCAGTTTTTGCACGATTCATGTTGTCATGGACACTAATAAACATTGCTATTGTGTGAAAAGTGTTCATTATGTTTTCAATTCACTTGGCATTTGGTAATGAAGGAAGACCATAATCAACACTTTTCACATGAAGAGTGGATTATCTGATATAACCAACACTGTTTCCAGCTACCTACTGGTCCGTTCCTACCACCCCTGTAACAAAAAAAAAATCTAGTTATCAGAATGCCTCGAATCGTAAACTCAACATTCTTAAGGTACTCGGTTTATAATTCTGCTATAGTCAGACGTACAGACACGGGGCAAAAAAAACTCAGCCGCTCTACAGGCGGGCCAAACTGTTACCGCCATTTCAGATGGAGCAATTTGACACACGCTTTATAAGATGTCGCTTTGCAGGATAAGTTACACTTCCTTTCGGTTTATTTATATTGAGTCCCATGGACAAATAACCAATAAACTTAAGCCGAGACTTTTGTAAAGTCGTATTTTGATGTAACAAAGTAGCACGTACAATAGTCAAAGCGAACACAATTCAAAAGTTCTAATAATTGAAATTTACACAAAGGTAAATATTTTAAAAGCTGTAGGTGCCAAATATTTTTTAAGCTGTAACATTCAAATAGTTAGAAATCAGCAAAGTTATTTTTTGAGGTAAATGTTTAATTCTCTCATGCAAAGCGAGGCAATAAATTGTATTTGCATGAAGCACTCCTATTTACAGGCATAGCGTTTTTTTTTTTTTTTTTGTTTTTTTTTTTGGTTTTTGTTTTTGTTTTTGTTTTTGTTTTTTTTTTTTTTGGTTTTTTTTTGTTTTGTTTTTTTGTTTTTTGTTTTGTTTTTATTCTGTCGTTGTCACAAAAATGAATTGCTGTATTGGCGTTCCAAAGTAGGGGACAAAACAAGCATGGCACCACGTACTATTTAAAGTATATAGCCAGCATTTATGTTTAATCTTACGCCATCTTGATGGCCCAATCCGCAATCCTCTATATGACAGATGATGTCCTTCATTCCTCATTTAATGAAAATTATGAATCTACACAGCCAAATATGTGCAGGTTTCCACTCATTATAAAAATTGATAAAATGAATCACAAGGCAGTTTTCCATTGGGGGTGTGATATGTTTACCTGTTATTTAAGACCATCTTCATTGGCACTGTTATGAAGTTTACAGATGTAATGGAACTAGTTGGCTTTGGAGTTTCATTAATTCTGTGGAAGTTTTCAGGTCAATTCTGCGTAAACATACTAAAAGTAATCTCTCTTTTGTTTCATTTTTTACAAATATGCCCACAAGGACGAAAGGAGGCACTTGATAAATATTTCACTTACATGTTTAAGCAGAATGGTCATAAACATAATATATGTATATTCACAAACACCACCTTTCGGTCTTATATAGAAGACTTTATTTCATTAACACACTTGCTACGAGAAATTCGTAATTGGGCAAACCGTCTTTTTTTCGATCGCATAAACCAATTGTAAAGTGAAAATTTATAATGTTTCTGAATAAAATATGTCTACACTAAAGAATTTATATATAACTATCCACCTATAATGTATCAGTCATGGTAAATTCGCTGCAACGGTTGGATAGCTTACTCCCTAATGTAGAAGTTGCCATTATTTTCTATTCTAAATACACATTCTATTTTAACCGCGTGGAGTATAATTTTCATAGCAGTTGGTCCTTATTGCAGACCTCAGTTACACACACACACACACACACACACACACACACACACACACAAATGACAGACACGCAGAGTTAATCAAAACAAAATGAACAATTAATTTGTCACACTGCTAAGTATAATGCAATATAACACAACAAGAAAGACTGACCAGCTATACATATTAAATATACAGATTTACTTATCCAAATATCAGGTTGGTTTTTAATTATAGCACTACTTTATATACTGAGAAGTGTGCTTCGATGTGTATGATTATGGTTGAATTTACATATATCATATTAATATACATATATCTTATACAAGTAGACTTTTTGGTGTTCCCATCAAAACAAAAAAAAAAAAAAAAAAGCAAAAAAAAAAAAAGAAAAACAGTGACCAATGGAACATTTGTGTGTATCGTCGTATCTTCAGAATTGTTGGTGGCATCTCACAGCTGGTTTTCAGTGGGCAATTCATAATATGTCGTTTTATCCCACTTTTATATATCAGGAATCATGAATCATTTATTTTACCAATACATACAATCAATCAATTTGGACATGTATAAGCATATACATATATATCCTCACATATACACATATAGCAATGAAATATATTGTCAGATTCTTGAAAAATATGTATATATTGATCTGGGAGACAAGTTTACAGGTCACCTTTGACCGTTATCATACTAGCCACCCGCGGCTTGGTATTATTTCGGGGTATTCAATGCAACAAATATTCAAGGCGTGTACATGCATGTACGTCAGGCCTAAAGCTAACCTCATGCATTCTTATCGTTTCAGTTCGGATTCAACACAAGTAGTTGAATAAGAGCAACAAATAGTTGTCCTAATGAGGGTCTCTCTTGCCAAGGAAAAAAGGAAGAGGCAGCAAAAAACAAAAAAAACAAAAAAACAAAACAAAAAACAAAAAAAAAAAAAAACAAAAACAAAAACAAAACAAAACAAAACAAAAACAAAAATGACAAATATAAGCTCGGAACGAAAACACACACACACTTTATATGTATATATATATATATATATATATATATATATATATATATATATATATATATATATATATATAAGAGCTCCATGAGTCAGGTTTGTAGAATAGGTTCACTTATGTAAGATTTCAATGACAAAAGGCAGTGCATTTTGGTAGCTTGTACACCTCAAGAAAATATACTCACTGGCATAAAGTCAATGATAAAATATCTGAAATCACGGCCTTGTCTGCTTTTATCAATTGAAGGACGAGATCCAGTTTACTTTGGAGTCGGTAAAGGCGAAATAAAAAAACTACTTATAAACGTCTATTTGGAAAGGGTGATTATTGATATTTTTACATAAATAACAGCATTATGAAGTCAATAGTATTCCTTTTAACTGCTTCGAAAACTATTTTTAAAAATAGATCACATTGAGGCGAATTACAAGATGTTTGTTACGACACATTACCTCTTTGCACTGCAGTACCGGAAGGTCCATTCTAGGATCACAACCCTTCACCATCCACACAAATGACACCTTGCGTGCCTCTGCAAAATTTAGTTTTATTGTTTATGATGAAGATACGACACTTATTAACTATCTTAGCTCCTTCAAACTCAAAAACACAGATTTTGATAATGGAGGTACAACAATCAACATAAACTCTGAAATTGCTAAAGTTCATGAGTGGTTAGCTTTGGACAAACTCTCCTTAACATGTGAGTTTCCTCAGTCAAACATTAGGCTGAAATAGATCGCTGCTTAAAGAAAAACAGGTCATGGTACGCTGGGTTCTGGAAAATGTCTCGCTACTTTACTTTATGCTTTTTGCCAAAATAATAGCCAAATGTGTTAGGTTAAAATAGAAAATTACAAATAAAATGCAATGACAGGAACGCACATGAACTGTATTTTACGTAGCTCCCGTGTTTTATGGTGTTCACGGTATGGAAATGGTCGGGCACACTTCACATTTTGAAAAGGTAATCTGGACACGGGTTTTCTTTTTTCTATGAAAGTTAAGTCACATAATTGATCACAGTGATGTAGTTGTACCTATTTGAATGCAGTGTAGATCGAAGTCACCAAAGCTAAGGGAGAAATCAACAATGCCCTAACTGTACGAATGCGGCTCTCATAGCTGTACATGTTGAAGTATGTCTTTGAGTGCCAGGTGTGCAGGCATAAAAGGGTGTCAAGCTACAAGACCCTCAACATAATTCACAAGCCAGGACTGGATTAAGTAGTGCTTACGTAGTTACCTGCCCTCGAAACTTCATGGAAAGTAGTATATAGGCAAGGGTTCTGTGATTAATAATACACAGATATGGATCACCGGTATATATTTTGTACGTTATTTGTGGGTGGGTGTTTTGTCGGTGTGAATGAGTGAGCTATGTATACATTTATATATCATGTTACCCTTCCTCCCTAAGAGTACATTTTTCACTGCAATTTACATACGATGCTTGCGTGAAAATTGTCCTCATGGGGGAAAACATTGCAACAATGGAAGATTGTGCTCAAGCAAGTGAACTAGACCAATGTTTGTACCCCAAATTAGTGAAATATTACATTAGTTTTCTTTCCTTACTAAACCTCATTTATTTAATGATTTACCTTAGTGTTTTTTTGTTTGTGGAGAGGTGGGAGTGGAGGGAGTGGGGTTTAGGTACCCTATCATGAGATGGAACAATTTGGATATGACCACGAAAATCTCTTTTATTTGCGCTGGGCGGTTTTTGCCCATCTACTTTATCTACCGGTTGCAACATTCATATCCAAGACCAAGTAATAAAGTACAGCCCATGGCTGTTGGTCCGGATTGCTCGCATAGTTTTTCTCATTTCCGCCAGTGATACATATACCAATGCTAGTTTTGCCAGGGTGACCCTTCACGTGCTCGCAATGGGCTAGGTGTGGTCATTAGAACAATAGCACAGGCTGGCTTTGCGTAAATTCACTTCCGTGTTCAAATGGCACAATGCTATGCCCCATGGCAAGCGAGTGTAAATAAGCATGCTTGAAGGCTGCAATTTTCCACAATATATGCATACAGTTTTCCGGCATTCGATCATGAATTTCATTCCTATCTTGCTTTGTCATACAAATTTGTTCCACACAAACATTTTAATAGAATTTAACTACAAAATTTTGTTTAAATCATTCATGACGATGTGACGCAATGGGGACGGCGATCAACAGCACATTGTGTTTAAGCAAATATTCGCTGCACGGTGACCTTTGTGTAATTTTCGTTCCTTCTGTAAGGAATTTTTCACGCCTGAAATATATTTAGATTTGTCCGATCAAAGCTGTTTTATTTTTTGTGAAAATATGATGTGATAATATAGGGGTACATGGTTGGCCGAGCTGCAACTCGCTTGCCTTTCACCTATGCGGCCCGGGTTCGATTCACGGCCGGGGAAGCATGTGGAAAGAGTTCCTACCACTCTGACTGTGCACAGTGGTTTTCTCCGAGTCCTTCGGTTTCCTCCACCAAACATGTAGGTAGGAAGTATACGCCACGATCTGTGCCATGGAGAGTGATTAATATAGGCTTGGCCTGCTTTGCAATCCATGTAAAAGATATGGGTCTATACTTTTTTTGTATGATGTGAAAGTTTAGCATCTTGGGTCAATAATATTTGCGTGAATGCGCCGTTTTCGCTTTTCCTACATTGCGGATATGGTACATGCACATGGAGAACAGTTCATTGATAACAACGAGTTTAATTGGACATTGAGTGGCACTGATCAAAGCCACCCATTGGCGTAGCCTAGAAATGCTATAAGCGCATGTATAATGAGGTAAAATGACGTTTCTACTTCCATTGTGGGTTATTTCTAGAGGGACGCCCCATAATTTGTTTTCTTAGTCGATAAGGGAGCTTGCATCATAGAAAGACGAAAATCAGGATTCCAGCAGCACAAACATAATGGTGGCCGAAGCAAAACATCGTGATCGCAAAGGTACAAAGTAACTACGTTTTGGGGTATATTTTGCAGTTGTATCATTCGAAATGTCACAAAAAAATGGGCACGGGCAGTTGTTTGATTTCTATAGATTTGATAAGAGGACATATTTTTTAACCACAAAATCGAAATAGACATCCACAAGTATCAATGCTTGTCTACAATGAAACGCACCCTCGTGCTGCTAAGTAAACATAGCGGACCAGCGGGCAGCTGATGAAGGTTGACTTGCATTGCGAGCGGCTCGAATCGACATCTGTGGCAAACGATGTTCAATAGATGTTGGTTGTGCCCCAACAAGGGCGTGCTAAGGTTTCGTTTGGCACACATTGTTGGCATCGGTTGTCAGTCATCCGATAATTGACATTTGATGCGAGGAATGTGCGCTTTGGACCGCATCAGAAAATGAATGGCAATTCTTACAATGCTATCATTGCATAACATTGGCAAGCCCACCAAACGTACGGTGCAACTGTGGCCAGCATGCTGGCTAGCATGCAAAATTATTACTCTTACACAAAAACCGCCCTCAAATGGCACGCCAAACGCCAATCGCATGAGGAGCTTATGATATAAATGCAAACAAAGAACTAATAGGCTAGCCCGGTCGCACCAAAAGTTACGGGGCTGTACTGTAAATGGGAAGCCCTGGTTTCAAAACCAGCCATGCTTGAAAGAGTCTCTGGTGTCATGACAAACATCAATGGGGGCTCCTCTTACTCACTTTATAATGAAAGTCTAATGAAACATATATCTTGATGCTTTCGAAGACAAGGTGTTCTACAGAAAAAGAGAAGTGAAAGAATGAAGAACCAATGATGCCATGCCATGCATTTGTGTATAATGTGAATTCCTTTTATGTTGCTGCGTTCTTAATTTTGCTTGTTACACTGATGGTTCAAATTCATGAAAATTAATAACACAATGAAAATAAGTATTTAAAATGGCGATGATTAGAAGTATGCCCAAAAATGGTGAATTTAAAGCCAGAGTGAACGGTCCAAAACGCAAAAAAGCATGAAAATAAATGCGCTTGAAAATAAATGTATGCACTATATATATACATCTAGTCTAATAACGGTGCTCGGTAGGTCACTCGATCCTCGGGCGTCTCACAGGGTTCTGCCATCGGTTTGTTGTGCATTGTTTTTTCTGCAATCACCCAGCTGTTGTACGGAAATAACTTGGGCATTAGGTGTTCTAGTGTCAGGCCTATACCCCCAGCAAAATGTCTCGAACAGATTCTGCCAAATTTGCCTGCTGGTTCATAATCTTCTAGTCTTTTCACAATATTCAACCACTCCCGTCGTTTCTGTGTTTCTTTGAAGGAAACCCGTGGAAAGCTGTCGCTTGCATCCAGGAGTATTTACCCAATTTACCCAGTTTTCTTGTGTCTGGCTTACAGTCAAGGATTTTGCAATTGTAGATTGTCATTGTAGCTTGTAAACACTTCCGTCGTACGTTGGAAAATAACGATCAAATTTGCGATGTCATTTCCATGTAATTTAACTATGGCGCAATATGGCTGCTATATTGAAACGACCTAACCTGCCGCAAGGTGCACGGGAAATGACCCTGCGCTTTAGCGGCTACTGACAGTACTAGCTAATTTGGACCTTGGGTATTAGTAATTCAAAAAGATAAGTATGCACATTTTGTCCAATACTATGTTGATTGTATTTCATATTTGTATAGTCGATATGCTTGTAATTTCCAAAAATCAATATTCGCAACTTTCATCCAACATTCATTCATTGAAAAATACTAAGTAATATTAAAACACAGAGTCAAATGACGTTTATACTACCACAATATACTGTTCTTGTGTCAATTTTATGAAAACAGATAAGTTAATGAACCTCTCATCATTTGTTTATTCCCTTTATGGGTCTTTAATATAAGTAAAATATCTTATTATCTTTTTGGTGCGTAGGTATATATATATATAATAAGCAATTTTTATGTATTGAGAAAATAGGGATGTGGAGCCACAGAATCCGATGAGTTTCTATCATCGGTTCATCACACACAGAGAAATTTAAAGAAAGTAATATATGTTTATACTTTGTTGTCATTTTCATCTGGAAATGAAAACGTAAACTCAAAGTGGTCTTTCATTCCAGTGATCGTGTATTGAGTATATTTCTGTACTTAATTAGTTAACAGACTGATTGGTTTAATGATTGATACCAAACTAAATCATTGTAACAATCCTAGCTACCAGACCAAAACATTAAATAGGACAGCCATACATTTATTCTTTTAAAGAGGCCTTTTAAAAGTTTTGCAGTACATTCCATGCTTTCCATCTCATGCAAGGACGCTATTTTGTATATTCTGCGTTCAAAATTTATGCTTGCACGCTAAGCATATACTGGATATATAAACCATTAATGTAAAATACTTGCCATTCAGCACATAGGCATATTTGTAAAACGTTAGTCTTACGTTTCTGTGATGAGCATTGGGCTTCAATAAGGCTTCATTAGGAACTTTGCCTCTTCCTGTACACATTCTCGAACGCTGACAGCTCCCTAGTGTGCATTCTAACCTAGTTAGCCTTAAGTCCATATATGCTACCTTGAGGTTTTTGTGTGGTAACGCACGGAATATCGCTTCATATCACAACACATTTAAACATTTAAAGCTGCCTTCACCATTGTGGAATAGAGCATCAGACTTCAATAATTGAAACAAATGCTCAAATTAAACTTCAAGTGATTAATAACGGATCATATATATGGAATACAGTGTCACAATGGTGATTGTATCATGAATTGTCATGAATAAAATGAATAATACTTGCCTTCGTAAATTACGCAGATTTAAAATTCGTTACAGTGTGTGTCATTATAAGCACACACAAAAACAGACACACGTATATAAAGGGATATAGATAGATAGACAGACAGATAGATAGATAGATACATACATACATACATACATACATACATACATACATACATACATATACAGACAGACAGACACACAGACAGAAAGATAGATGGACAGATACACAGATAGATAGATAGACAGACAGACAGACAGACAGACAGACAGACAGACAGACAGACAGACAGACAGACAGACAGATAGATAGATAGATAGATAGATAGATAGATAGATAGATAGATAGATAGATAGATAGATAGATAGATAGATAGATAGATGCATGCAAACCTGACACCTGTGTTTATTGCCTGCATGAGTATATTTCATGTGGCAAATTATAACATCAAAAGTTTCAAAAATAAAAATACAAATAAATGAATGAATCACTGAAGTAACGAACGAATACGTTAATATATATATATATATATATATATATATATATATATATATATGTGTAGATAGATAGATAGATAGATAGATAGATAGATAGATAGATAGATAGATAGACGGTCAGATTTAGATGGTTAAATAAGTAAATGAATGAATGAATAAATAAACAAATAGATAAATAAATAAATAAATAAATAAATAAATAAATAAATGAATAAGTCAGTAAGTAAGTTAGAAAGTAAGTAAATAAATAAATGAATGAATGAATAAATAAAGAAATAAAGAAATAAATGAATGAATGAATGAATGAATGAATGAATGAATGAATGAATGAATGAATGAATGAATAAATAAATAAATAAATAAATACATAAATAAATAAATACATTTTGAATTAAGAAAAACAAGTAAAATCGATAAATGTCCTTGGCAAAAGAAGGAATTCCCTTGTTTCAAGCAGCTGCTGGCTCCAGGCGTTTACGTACCTAGTCTCAATCAACACTGTCTTATCATTTTTTCCAAACAAAAAAATGCTGAAACATTTGTGCTGAAATACATTGTTTTCGTCAAAAAAATGAAAAAATAACAAATAAAGTATAATAAATAAACAAAATAAGATAAAATAAGAAATAAAGAAATATCAATCCATAGCGCATGTTTTGAAAAAAAAAAAGGGGGGGGGGGCATTACGTATGGACTAGCTGCCTTTTTATGTGGAAATGCATGAGCTGTGACTATTGTGGATGGATAGGATGTAGTTATTAATAACGGATATGAAACGTTTTAATGCGCAAATTGTACCCAATGATGCTCATTGAGTTTTATACAGACGACCATTGCCATCCACTTAAAATTGTTAACGTTGGAAGTAGTGTGGGTTTATTGTGAGGCAATGGTGTCCATTAAGTATTATGCATACAACGATTGTTGTCTAAACACTTCGAACAGTAAATGGTATCAGTAGGGCCTTCACCCCTGTACCCGTTTTAAGTACCAAGGCTTGTGTATAGTACAGAATTGCATGTGATACTGAGTGCCAAGAAAGCAGTGGTCCAGCGGCATTCATCCTGTAGTGAGGAACCCAATTTATTATTCTACATTCAACTCTTTTTTTTTTTTTTTACATTAATGGCCACTAAGCCAAGCATATATTAAGAATTGTATATTAATAGACAAATGCGAACAGGTTTATGTTCCACATCCAGAAAGAAATGGCATGATTGATAGGATACACAACCAGCAAAGAACTCTAAAGCAAATATGTGGATATTTGATTATTCTAACTCAGATTGCATAAAGGAAATAGGATGTAAACGCTGGCTGTGAAAAAAATAGGATTCAGTGACTATCAGAAGGAAGCAAATTAACAGATTCCTATCCGTGATAATCAGGTAACAGTACTTGTGGTAGTGTAGATGTACTTGGTAGCAACGTTGATATGGTGTGAGATTGAACATTCAAAGGATTTGTCTTTGCTCGAAATGGATTCTATAGCTCTACCCGTTTTTTTTTCTTCTTCTTTATATTCACAGTACAAAGCATCACTTTCCATGCGGAGATTCCGGCAAAAGCAGGTGGTAATTAAATGTGGTAATTTCTAACTGAGCACTGGCCCCTTCTATTGAAATGCGGATAATAGTATCATCATCATCATCATCATCATCATCATCATCATCATCATCATCATCATCATCATCATCATCATCATCATCATCATCATCATCATCATCATCATCATCATCATCATCATCATCATCATCATCATCATCACGCCTAAGCTTATTTTAATCCAAACTTTTTCAGAATGAAACTTATAAAAATGATTAAAAGATTGATATATCAAACATTTGAATAGGCTTGAAGGGAAAGGATCATTTGTCTTCGTTAGGCATTGTCATCAGGTAGTTTTGACACAGTGTACACGATAATAATGCAAAGATAGGTTGCAGATATACGTACACCATTTTATAGAAGCAACAATCAATGTATCTGTCAACATCGTGCATGCTTTCCAGGGTTCCTTTTATTATAATTTTTTACTGAATGTTTAATAATGAAGCCAAGAGTGGCCCCTGGTGTGGAATAATAACACCGGATTAAAAAGCTTTATTTACAATTCAAAATTCCTTATTTAAGTAAAACATAAAAACAGGTGACTATAGAACATAAAATAAAGGATTCAACTTATGTTGCGACCATAAAACAAACGGTGAAACAAGGTAGCATCAGTCTGCATTGCACATAGAACAATGGTTAAAAGAAGTTTATTCTTACATCTGCAGAGGTGGCGGAGAAACCTATGCATGAATCTATGTAGGAGTTCGGGGGGTGGGGGTGGGAGGATGGTACACCATCATGTTGAAACATGGAGCTTGCCAAGGAAGTCATATTAAGATGCACAAACTTTGCGAACAAAATGTTACAGCACGCTGTAAACTTGTAAAAGGCTTTGAGATTATCGTCCACCCAAAGACGCCATGTGTATAATGAAATTCAGTACAACCTACACAGACATATTTTGACATCACTACCACAATAACTGAGTTTGCGTTTAGCATATTTGCTCTGGGCTACAGGAAACGACATTTGCCGCAAATGTCATAATCATCAGAAAGTGACGGAAGAGTAACGTGACCAAGATGCGCGAACCGTTGAACAAAGTCTAGCTTTACGCAATTGAGTTTCACCAGTGGAATAATGTTAACATGTACTTGGGGGTAAAAAATCAGCTAGATGATAATGAATTTCGTCATCATATATGTTGAGGAGACGGGGCAGATAGTCGCGTCCTGCCGGACACCATTAAATACATTAAAGTATGCTGATAGACTCACCCTCCCAAAATAACTGAGTATGAAACCAAAACATTGGGAACTTCCACACTATAGTACGGCAAACCGCTGTCAAGTAACATTTTAGGCAGGCTTCAATGATTCAGATGATCCTGTGCGTGCAAACAAGGTCAGCTTCACACAGGACTGTCACTATCATTTTGTGTCTTATACAATGAAAGAAAAAAGCAACTTAGACCGTATTAACGCTATTTCCGACCTATCAAAATTACTTTTAAGGTATGACCAAATTTTTAATTATGCTATTTCATAAACGGTACATATGGCTAAATACCTTTACCCCAAACCCTTAATTTTGGCTAGGAGTTTGGTTTTGAACTGTTGTTAGGGGCTCAATTTATACTGTACATGGCATGACTATGTTTTTTGGCCTGCGGTATCTGCAGATGTCTTCCCTAAGAATGCATACTACTTATGTTAACAATATCAAAATCATGTTTTGCTCCTTCCCTGTACAACGCCACATGCCACTGAATATTTTGAGCAATGCCTTGATCTCAATGTTTTAACGACACAAGTAAATATTAATCAAGGTGCAAAAGCCAAGATATTCAACTTTCGGTTTTTCTTTATTTAACCCTAACTGGCTCTATTAGGAGGGCAGATAAATTCAACACCAGATAGCTTCAATAACTGGTGCCTTGTTGAATACATATCATAATACTTCGCTGGCTCCTTTTCATTATTTTCAAGATACTGATTTGGGGAATTTTGGTCTTTGGTGACCCTGAGATTAGTTTCAATCCAGGCTAGTAAGCATGCACAATGCATCGACGAAAATGAAAAAATACAAAAAAAAAAACAAGGTTGTATGGAATTTGAGTCACCAATATAAAAAAAAAAATGATGAAATGGTGTTTCAGATTTTTAAAGCAACACAAAGAGGCTGTTTCATGCACAGACCAGAAAAAAAGATGGCTCTCGTTTTAGTAAAGTTAAGTCCTGTCATACCTACAATTTCCATTGTTCAAACCCTTTTAAAAGAAGAAGTGTTACCTTCCAGTGGTCATTACTGTTTTCTTTGTTGAGACCACAGTCACAACATCAACATCACTGCATAGCCTAATTACTTGAAGTTAAAGTACACATACATAGTGACTAAAGGCCCACCCACATCGTTTAGGATCGTCTGATAAGCCTTGACTTTAATTCGCCTTTCGGAAAAAGATTTTCGCCACTTGCGTCTGACAAGCTATCCCATGTTCCAGCTCATTTACGCAAATTATCGCAAACACATTGGACCAGCTACTACTTTGAACCGAACAAAACTTTTCTGATTCAGATCTGTACACAATCTGTTCTGGAGAGACCGCGAAAAACTGTGACAGTGTGGTTTCTGGACCGTTGAAAGCCACGCGGACCATATCCACAACGGCCGGCATGCACAGGTCATGTGTTAGAGACAACCAAACAGTATATTTAGAAACAAAAAAGCAAATATTTCCTGGAATAATTTCAACAATTACTCGGAAATAAGGACAATAAAGAAAAAGGAACGGAAAGGAACTTTGCCTATTATTACATCTAAAACGACGCTATCAATACCTGATTTGGTAGGGCCGAATGGTTACGGCACTGAATACTTTCACGCTCTGTTAGTAAAGTTTTGCAAGTTCGACTCCCTCCTGTGATCTTTCTTTCTGTCCTTCTTTCTCTCTCACTCTCTCTATCTCTCTCTCCTTTTGTTCTTTCTTTTTTATTGTTCTGTTTTTCCCTTCGTGCGTTAAACCGCTGGCAAACAAGCTATGCGGCCATGATTAAAGAAAGAATCAAATTTAGATATTTGACGGTTCTATCTATCTATCTATCTATCTATCTATCTATCTATCTATCTATCTATCTATCTATCTATCTATCTATCTATCTATCTATCTATCTATCTATCTATCTATCTATCTATCTATCTATCTATCTATCTATCTATCTATCTATCTATATATATCCGCCCGCCCGTCCGTCCGTCTGTCTGCCTGTTGCCTAGCTATCTATCTATGTATTTGTTATCTGCGTCTCTGTCTCTCTCTGTCTCTCTCTGTCTCTGTCTCTGTCTCTGTCTCTGTCTCTCTCTCTCTCTCTCTCTCTCTCTCTCTCTCTCTCTCTCTCTCTCTGTATATATCTTTCTATCATCTGTCTGTCTGTGCACTCCATCAATCTTTTATGCAAAAAACATAAAAACATCATGTATTTATGGACCAGCTAAATATGATGATAATAATAAGTTGAAAAGATAATACTGACTTTACTCGGATATTATGCAAACTTTTTTTTATCTGAAAAAAATACACTATGCTAATAATCTAGTTTACCCGAGGGAGAGACGTAAAGGTTGACAGCATGGTTTGCAGGTTGGCCACTAAGCATATCCTGTCAGCAGAATTTGCCGACATAAATCACAAAGAGAACATATAGATAATATCATGTGCAGTATTGCGGGGAGGGGGGGGGGACTTTATCATAAACCTATATAGCCGCCCCCCCCCCCCAAACACACACACAGCTCAGTAAATCATCAATAGACCGAAGTTGAAAGGTGTATTTTTTTCTTTTCTTTTCTTTTCTGTTCTTTTCTTTTCTTTTTTTTTTTTTTTTCTTTTTTCTTTTTTTTATGTCATGAATGCTCAGTATCAGCACGGTGCACAACTGCAGGACAAGGCTGATTCAAATCAAGGTGGTTATTCAGTTTGAGGATGTCTTCACGAGCTGGACAAATTTTCTTCTTTTACAAGAGAAAGGCAAGGGAAGAGTAACATAAGTTACATACAGGTTTTCCTACACATACAGTAAATGTAGGTAATTGGCAGCAACTTTCCTTTTGATTATTATTATTGTTATTATTATTATTATTATTATTATTATTATTATTATTATTATTATTATTATTATTATTATTATTATTATTATTATTATTATTATTATTATCATCATTTTTATTTTTATTATTATTATTATTATTATTATTATTATTACTATTATCATTATTATTATTTTTGTTATTATTATTATTATTATTATTATTATTATTATTATTATTATTATTATTATTATTATTATTATTATTATTATAGGTAATTGTAGCAGTTATATCCTTATCATCATCATTGTATTATTACGAAAAGTTCCTTCTTGATGGAAGGAATTACTGCATTCATGTGTGCCTTCATTTATTTTCTAGAACATTCCAAGGATATGAACATATTATTTCAATTTCTCTTTTGGGAGGATTTGGTGGCCCTGAAAAGGACCTTGGGGAGGCACATCAAGTTGACTCCAGTCCCCCCCCCCCCTCCCGGGTCAAATATCCCGCCTGCAGAAACAGTCCCTACAAATCATGGACTTTAAACGATGCATAAAACCAACATAATGGATAGGAGGGAAGAAAACAAGATAGAGAGAAAGACAGAAAAAAGAAAGAACGAAGAGAAAGAAAGAAAGAAAGAAAGAAAGAAAGAAAGAAAGAAAGAAAGAAAGAAAGAAAGAAAGAAAGAAAGAACGAAAGAAGATATGGAATGAGACGGACGGAGAGAAAGTGAGGAGGAATGGAGGGAGGAAGAAAGAAAGAAAGAAAGAAAGAAAGAAAGAAAGAAAGAAAGAAAGAAAGAAAGAAAGAACAAAAGAAGATATGGAATGAGAGGGACGGAGAGAAAGTGAGGAGGAATGGAGGGAGGAAGAAAGAAAGAAAGAAAGAAAGAAAGAAAGAAAGAAAGAAAGAAAGAAAGAAAGAAAGAAAGAAAGAACAAAAGAAGATATGGAATGAGAGGGACGGAGAGAAAGTGAGGAGGAATGGAGGGAGGAAGAAAGAAAGAAAGAAAGAAAGAAAGAAAGAAAGAAAGAAAGAAAGAAAGAAAGAAAGAAAGAAAGAAAGAAAGAAAGAAAGAAAAGACACAGGAGGAAGTCGAGCTTGCAAAACTTTACTAACAGAGCGTGGAAGTATCTGGGGCTGTAACCATTCGGCCACACCAAACCAGGTGTTGATAGCGTCGTTTTAGATGTAATGATAGGCAAAGTTCCTTTCCGTTCCTTTTTTTCTTTATTGTCCATATTTACCAGTCAATTTTAAATTATTCCAGTAAATTTTTGCCTTATTGTTTCTGAGTAAACTGTCTGGTTGTCACTAACACATAATGACAAATTTAGACTATTTCCTAATAACCTGTGCATGCCGGCCGTTGTGGATATGGTCCCCGCGGCTTTCAGCGGTCAAGAAACCACTGTGACACTGTCCCAATTTTCGCGGTCTCTCCAGAACAGTTTGTGCACAAATGTGAATCAGGAAACTGTTTTCTATTCAAAGTAGTAACTGACCCATTGTGTTTGCGATAACTGCGTCAATGAGCTGGGATGTGGGGTCGTTTAACAGACGCACGGGGCGAAAATCTTTTTTCCGAAAGGGGTATTGAAGTACAAGGCTTTACGGAAGATCCTAAACGATGTGGCTGGGCCCTTACATTGTATATGGAGCATGCACCTCTTGAAAAAGCTACAAGGATGATGATGTGGCGCTGTTGAACTAAATGTATTACTTTTTGTATGGTACTTTGAGTATATGATCCTCTGAGACATGGAGTCACATAAAGCACCAATTTTGATAGACAATTATAATCAGGTAGTGTTTATGGTTCATTCAGAGGCCAATACTACACCAGTTCCTGTGCATGCACACCTCACAACAAACACCAATTAGCCCTGCCCATATCCCTATCCCCCCCCCCCGCCGGCAAAAAAAAAAAAAAACTCAGAGGGACAGCCATGCAGAGGAGAGCACTGAAAATTACAATATTGACATAGAGTTCATGGGATGTCTTAGGTTAAAAAGATGCAGATGTAGCCCTCTGCAAGCAGAGAACAAGCTCGATAATGTCGTAAGAGTAATTCTTGTAAGGTCTGTTATATTTTGTCCAGCCAGCAAGATGACAGCTGCTAAGGTAACTAAGTATATAAAAAGCAAGGAGTCCTGTTCATCTCAGCACGGCTTTCACCATTTTCTTGCCATTAGCATGTTCAAATACTTCACACTTGACGATTGGCAGCCACATTGACTGACCGTGACAAGCTGACCATCCAGATGCTTACGATTTCACTAGTTACAACTACCAGCGGTAACACTGATGCTGTCCTTCTTTACCAATTCTAAAACAAAAGGTAAATCAAATGTAAGATGTATGCTGGAATCGCTTGTCGTGCATCCTGCAGAGTAATTTGAACCCCTACGTACAATTAGGAAGGACTAATAGCCTAAAAGATGCACATAGCCCAAACGATATAGGGGACATGTGACATCTATTGTGTTTTGCAAATTAACTCAAGTGGTATTGTTCAGTCCTAGTAATACACACCATTGCTTAGCGTATATGGTTTGAAGCTGCTGTTTTATTTGAAACACAACTACTGAAGGTGAAGCAAAATATCATTCTTTGTGGGTCTTCCTCGACGTTTGTCACCAGCTTCCATGTTGGGTTATTTTGGAGAACATATTTTGCAGTTCACGTAAACTTAGCTCTCTTTCCAATGAAGGTAAGGCACCATCACTCTTAGCTCAATTGCAATAAGCATCAATTGACGGTAGTTTATAGCTCAGGAAAGAATAGACAGAAATATAAAATAAGTTAGGGCACAATGAAGCTTTCGTGTGATGCCCCTTTTTAGGGTGCATCACGATATCGACCTTGCTATTTAAGAACAGGCTGGAACTAAGTTCTACCTTCAAACACCAAGTGGGATATGGGCAAGATCTTTATGAGTTTAGAAAACATATGTGTATATATACATATATATATATATATATATATATATATATATATATATATATATATATATATATATATATAGGTGACTTAGCTCGAAGAAATAATATTATATCAAGCAGGCTGGCACGTCTTAGGCGCAGACACTCATTTTTCATGTTTGTGGATAAACCTATGTTTTGATTTGACGGAGTTACCACATTTTCTCTGTTTAAGCACGATATATTTGTTTTATCTGGAACCATACATATTAACAAATTTTATGTGAATTGATGACATTCATGTTCTGATCATAGAGTTCTTCAGTTGTAAGTTTACATCTGATACCGCAGTGATAGACAAGCAAATGTTTGTGTGTGACTGTTCAAATTTCTAACTTAAACCAACACCAGAACCACACTGACATAGAGGGCATCAAAATGTCAAAATAAAAATATTAGAAAAACCAAAAACAAAACAAACAAAACAAAAAAACAAAAAGAAAATATTATGGATGGTGAATTGGAGCACCTGATCATTAAATATTTAAGTTTGTACATTTGGTGACAGTAGGGCTAAATATAAATGTAACTGTTAAACAGCATGCCAAATTCATATCGTACAAAATCGAAAGAGAGCATGTATACATGTAACACACCTGGAAAAACATCTGGGTGGCAAATTAATGAATGAAACGCTCTAAAATATACAAACACGTTAATAATGGCTCACTTGCACACTTCATACTCGGTTCAGTTGCAGGCAATTGGTGTATTCGGAGCAGGCAAATTATCTATAGAGCAGTAATTTATATTCATGATAGAATCACTAGAAGAAAAGCACAACGCTTTTTCATTGTGCCTGGGCTTCTAATATTCGTTTTGCAGGCTGCCATTCACCCAGTTTACCACATCACAAACACACATAAATCTGAAAACACGGATTACGCATTTACGGAACTCAAACTGTGTGTTCTTGTTTGCTTGCAAAGCATGACTCCTGCATTTATAGAACTGAAACTGGCTATGCGTCTTTGGCTGGGAATGATCATTTTATTACTTTCATCACTGGGGTTGAAGAACAGTTTAACAGGTAAGCACATGACCCTCCTTTTTCCTCCGGCTTTGATTTATGCCATAGAACTAATTTGATGATATATGCAGGCCAACCCGGTATATTTGCAACATTCGATATGTTGGTATCGGTGGTTGTTAGGATATGTGCCATAGCTTTACGTGCTCGGTATTGGTTTATAATGTGATAACACAGGAGTCGTATGCCTTACGCCTGAAGCCAACATAATTAATCTTACTGCATATATTAAGAATAAGGTACAGAAGTACGGGGCTACGGACAGAGTGTACTCTGGCCGGCAAATTTAATCCGGGCTTTAAAATCCCTCCTCTCCCCAATGCCCCATAACATTTGCACTTACCTGGTCACATTTTACTATATTTTAGTCCCAAATATCCAACTGGTCAGTGAATTAATCGTTTCTATCTATCTATCTATCTATCTATCTATCTATCTATCTATCTATCTATCTATCTATCTATCTATCTATCTATCTATCTATCTATCTATCTATCTATCTATCTGTCTGTCTGTCTGTCTGTCTGTCTGTCTGTCTGTCTGTCTGTCTGTCTGTCTGTCTGTCTGTCTGTCTGTCTGTCTGTGTGTCGATCTATCTATCTATGTATGTATGTATGTATCTATTTATCTATCTATCTATCTAACTATCTATCTATCCATCCATCCATTCATCCATCAAAGCGAGCAGCGAAATTTGGCTTTCTTTAACCATATTTCGTGTGACTATGTGCTACCATACTGGTTTCGTACGCAAGTACCCCTCTTTTCCCCGCCTGAAGATAGCAGAAAGGACTTCAAGTAAAATCTCTTAGTGTCCATTCTTTGTAAAGCTACGACTTAACACATCTATTCCATAACTTTATAAAAATTAACATACGTTCAGCTGCATTCATTACTTTTTTTCTCTCTCAAAATTTATTACTATTTAAATGACTGTAACCTATGTCCATGTATGCATTATATTTATGGATATAGTAGAATATTATACAGGTAGTAGAATGCCTACTTTGCAAGAAAAAAGCCATTATCGGAGTAAAAAAAAGTATGAGATAACATGTGCATCCTCAGGCATATCTAGCTAAGTAGCTTTATATATTTAATTTAGAAAGATATGAATTTTTCCTCATCCAAGGTAAAACTGTTCTTTTTTATTCAAAATAAGTATATTTAACACTGGACCGTTCAATGATATTGCGACAATAAAAGGGACGGAATAAGTTGCTTATTGACCTAAACGTCGTCAGAACAGGGAGTCAAGACAAAAACAAGGATTGATCAATCCGACCTTTGGCCCTTTGTATCAATATGATAAAATTCGAATACATATTTTTTTAAAAAGCTTATTTCACCCTTTTTGTTTGTTTATTTGCTTGTCTGTTTTCCCTATTATGTTTATTTTTTGTTTACCTTTATCTTTTTTTTTTGTGATGCCCATTTTTCTCCAGAGATCAATACTATGAGACATGTCCGGCTGTAACTGTCAGTTTGGATCAATCACAAGGATTGTTTCTTTTTTGTTTTTGTTTGGTTTTTCCCCGCTGTTTTGTGTGTGTGTGTGTGTGTGTTTTTTTTTTTTTTTTTTTTTTTGGGGGGGGGGGTGCAATGAGGGCAAAATCAAATCATTAAGCATATCATGATATTGCACTACGTGCAACACTGTATATTTGCAATACACGTGTATAGTAGCACTTAGTGAAAGAACGTATGAAGATGGAATATTCTGTACCTGGAACAAAAGTCATCATTAGCTTTAGCGAACTTGAAGAAAATCAAGCAAAACGGTGCACCCCCCCCCCCCTTGAAACACCCACACGAACGAGGATCAAAAATACCCCTAAAATATTACCTACGTAAGGTGACTCTGTACGAATATGAAAGTGACTAGCTTGAAATTCATTGAGATGTCAAAATGTCCGGGTTTTTTTAAATCTTTTTAACAATATTTATCGAACGACTAAATAAGAAACTTAAAAAGAAAATATCAATTTTTGGCATGATTATCTCCTTTGAGCAGATAGTGGAAATATACCTGAGAAGCATGTGTGGTTAGAAAGAAAACAATCCTTATAACTCTTTACAATACTGTGAAACATAAATGTTGACATAATAGTAAATGGAAGGTACTATATCCATGCGCAGAAGTGGCCCCTACCATGACGTGGTTCCAAATAATGATATCCCATAGTTTTGTCAGACTTTCACACATCCTAATTATTCTCTTAAATTTCATCACCTTTCTTCACCTTTAATTCGCATAGTTCTAAAAATTCCCTCCGGTTGTTTTGGAATAAAAGTTTAATAAAGCCTTAACACATTAAAAAAACTTTAAAATAACGCATCGCCACATGGTAGCCAAATTGAGAACAACGTCATTCCAGGTTACACTATAGGCAATATCAAAGTAATTGGCCAAATAGTTTTTGAGAAGAAGACGTTTTAATTTAATGATAAAAGAACTCCCCTGCAAAAAAAATAATAATAAAATAAAATAACCATAATGATAATAAAAATAATTGCATCATGGATTTTCTTTCAAAAACTCGGCAGATGACTACTTGGGGGGGGGGGGGGCATCCATTTGCTTAATCGAAATATTCCATATAAAGGTTTGTCAGAAGAAGTGAAACATGTTAAATCATCTAACGGGTATATGAACAGACGGAGTAATGTCTGGACGGACAGACATAGAGACGACGGCTGTAAAGGAACTCATAAGCTTTTCTGACAGCGCAAAAGACCATATGGTATCAATCTGAAGCTGCAAGTGTGTAATTACATATCAACCGTATACTTAGAATCCTGAATATGACTCCATTCAATTGGCCAAGCTGATCTTTTGTGACTGTTTCTATTAATACTTCCGTCTTCACACGAACAAAAAGGAAATAGATAAATACCGTATTTTTGTTCACCTTTATCTCCCTACACCTGACATAAACTGGTCCATCTCTGAATGTGTCCTAAAATCCATTTGAATTTGGCTGACTTCCTTTAACGTATGTGCCAATCTGCGTAGCTCAAAATCAAATTTCTTTTAAAAATATATTTACTGATATGGTCAAACAGACAAGAAATATAAACCGATTGTTTTTTTTTTTTTTTGTTTTTTTTTTGTTTTTGTTTGTTTGTTTGTTTTTTTTTGTTTGTTTTTTTTTGTTTTGTTTTTGTTTTTGTTTTTGTTTTTGTTTTTGTTTTTTGTTTGTTTGTTTGTTTGTTTGTTTTTTGTTTTTTGTTTTTTGTTTTTTTTTTTTTTTGTTTGTTTGTTTGTTTTTTGTTTTGATTTTTTGATTAATTGTTTAATATATATTTTTCAAGAATACATATGCTGCGAATTATGAACTTAACCTTGTAGTTTAATGTACGGTTTAGTTCAAGATTTATGCCATGAACCGTTTGTCAAAGCACCAACGGACTTCTGCTGTATATATCCTCTTTCAGATCGCCTGTTTTTTTGTAAACATACAAAACAAGGAAGACAATACAAAGGGAACATATCACAAACACTTTCTGGCAAAACATGCCAGAGATGGGACATGCAGTTCCCACAAAAACATAAGAAAGCGAACCCCAAACGCTTTCCGGAAGGTGACATAAAAGCAGCTAAGAACTATTGCAGAAACCCGGACGGAGAACCTGAGGGGCCATGGTGTTATACAACGGATCCTGACATACGCTGGCAATACTGTGATGTTCAACTATGTTGTATGATTAATTGCAGTTTTTATGTGTTAATCTTCAGCAGAATGTTAGCCTGTCTCTAGCTGTTTCAATGCCATTATGTATTACGGTAAACCTCCATGACAAGGCCTAGCGTTCCATGCGTCCTATATTATATGCAAAGTACTACGTACACTATTTTCATAATTTCCAATATGCATATGTTTATCAAGCAAACAATGCGTAGAAAAGGAAACATATTTTTTTGCAGCATCCAGACCAACTCAAAGATATTTTGAAGCTTGACAATGGTCCATCACCTAGTTTGAATGGCTCCTTCTCCCTTTAGTATATATCCTTTTATCGAGTTCCATACTACTGTAAGCATTAAATATATTGGCGTCAGCATGCCTATTGTACCGGAATGGTGTAATGCCAGATGGCATGAATTAAATAATACGAATAGTATATTTTGGTAATAATACTATTCAAGAAATAATTGATTCATTGCCCATGAACACTTCTTTGGAATCAGGAAGACATCTATTTGTTTTACAGTGGACTTAGTTAACAGATAAAAGATTGAGTGCCATATATAACTATATGGATCCAAACTGGAAAATTGTTTGCCTTGCCTTATTTTTTAGAAGACTGATCAAATTCTGACAGGTAGTCGTTGGAAAGCAACTAATTGTAAAATGTTTACAGATGGGTAGAGTTTCAATTTCAGTCATATGTTTATTTTTTGCGGTCTGTCATTGTTTTTTGTTTATTGTTTTTTCTTGTGGTGGTGTTTCGTGCCTGACCAATACGATGATCTTCATATGTTACTGATATCTGCTGAGCTCCAGCTTTATACGATTAGATAATATTAATGAAAAGTGTGGTAAATCATTTGAATAATGACTATAAATGTGTATGATCACTTTAATAAGAAAGTTTAACTTTCGTGATTGTTACTTATCTTATGTGCACCGTCATGCTCTATGGTGAAACACATATTGTATTAGTATGGTGTATATGAGATGAGGTGAAAGAAACATTTAACACTTCTTTGTAATCAACTTTATTCCGGAAACGGTGTATATATGTATATATATATATATATATATATATATATATATATATATATATATATATATATATATATATATATATATATATATATATATATATATATATATATATAAATATATTGAATTTCAGCAATAAACGATACTATTAGCGCTATCCTTGAATATCATTTTGCGCATCGAATGATCTCCGGAGGACACTATTTGTGCAACTTTGACCATAATATGTGTGACTTCACCCATGATGTAACAGCAGACTTCAAATGGAGAAGGTGAGATATGAACATAAAAAAAAAAAAAACCCGGAGTGTACGATTTATATGTGTGAAAGATACTTGTATTAACAGTATTACCTACTGAATCTGGCTTTATATCAATGGTTACATGCAGAGTTGCGCCTATATATATTGATGGATATTTACGTCACTTTTATAACATATGGATCTAACATTTACCATAAATCATTTTTGCTCATGGATGAGTGTTTTATTAAAAAAAAAACCTCCCTAGTAACAGATGCTATGCACCTTTTGAACCTTATCAACCAAGGGGCTACAACTGGATCTAAAAGGTACCATTCATGTACATGATTGTACTAGGCCGTACGCTGATCCATGCACATTTGAGACTTCTTGCAAATAAATTCAATGGTGTGTACTGGTTTCAGCTTATTCATCCGTTAATCCATTGTTGTTCAACCATTACTAAATCCAAATGTTCCCATTCTTACACATAACATGTACTGGGAACCAGTGGTCGCATATGACTGACATTGGCTCAAAATTTAATTCTAACTAATTCTTGAACTGGATAGGCTTTGGGATGTTGACCACATTTCTCTGGTCTTGGGGAAATGGTTTGCTTTTTTTCCATTGTGTGTGTGTTTTTATGAACAGTAAATCTGCTAACCCGCTGGTCAGCTGGGATTGATATTTGTATATTTTTTTACTGTTGTATTTGTGTATTTTTGTCCAGAACCACTTCCTAGTAGTCATTACCCTATTTCACAGTACGAACACTTCTCTGTCCATAAGTTAACCTGACCCTGTCTAACTTACTTACATATGGAGGTACTATTCTCCACATTACATACGCTACTGTGTAAATTTTTACATAGGCTGTTTAAGCCAAAACATTTTTAAAGGGTCTTCAACAGGTAACTACTCAGAGCATTTTTCGGGCCTATGCCCGTACATGTCTCTCTAAGTAGCGAATCCTTGTCTAAGCTAAATATTCAGCAAAGGCAACCAACATAATGATGAACAAATATGGACGTGGCAAATGATGAATTAGCTAAATACGTGAAGTTTTGCTTATAAATGCAGAGCTTTATTATGGAAGAAGAATACTTGTCAAACAAACCATAATTACTAAATTTGGATGGTACAGGTTTAGATAAAAACAATTTGACTTACCCCTGAACCAGTATTTACTCTTTGTAGCTGAGTATCTTATCATACTTAAACCACCTGCCAGTGTATGACTGAAGTAGAAACAAACTGGGACATTGTATTCACTCCCAGTGATTGTAAAATTAATAGTTGCAGCTAGATCGCCTGTACAAACCAAGAGAACTCCTAACACGGACTGTAACAGTTGGCATCCTGCACCACCAATGTAAAACAAACTCCATGATGACACCTTCTGCTCACTTTGAAAGTCTTCAAACAATTAAGCCCTATTTCAATGCCAACCCTGAGTCAACGTCTCAGCGTGATGTGTCAGGGTTGTGATATTTGAATACTGTCAATTTTGAGGTTTATTTTTTTAATATTGACTAAATGTATATTTAGGCATGTCAGAAAAGAATTAAAGTCATTAATATTTATGCCAAAAACAGGTTATCAAAAGAATTTTTCTTAAAGCGATTTTAAGTACAATTAGGCAAACTTGTAACCGTTGCTTGCTACCCATAGCCCCCCCCCCCCACCCTCCGGTGGGGGGGGGGGTAGCCTGACAGAAAACATGTAAGCCTAAAATGTCTTAAAATGAATATTATAACAGAATGATGCAAAAGATTATTAAGTAGCAAAACAGACAAGCCTAAAAATGCCCAATTGTTGTAGCAAAAAATTTCCAATAATCTATGGATATTGACAGCAAAATTTATAGGGCAAGTCAGAAAGGAATGAAAATCATTTGTATTTAAGTCAACAGAATGCAATGGATATATAATATTTCTTAAACAGATATCAATTACAATTAGGCAAGCTTGTATCTGTGGCAAGCTGCTGCTTGCTACGGATAGCCCCTGGGGGTTTAACCTTACAGAAAACAACTTAGCCTAAAATGTCTGAAAGGTGAGCATTAAAACAGAATGATGCCAAAAGATAAAATACAGTAGCAAAACAGGCAAGTCTGAAATCTCTAAAATTATTGAAGAAAAACTTTCTAACAATCTACAGATATTTCCAGCAAAATTAACAGAAATATTGTATCATAAGTACATCCTTGAATCTTCTTAACTCAATGATGTACAAAGTTTTTTCCCCATGACATCTTGGTCCAAGCAAATCAAGGTTAGCTGAACGTTAACTCTTCGATCACAAAGCTCTGACACTTGATAACTTGCTGGTCCCTGCTCGCGCTTCCTTTTTGTTTAAGATGCAGATCATCACTAACTTTTATCCAAGTCTCTGATGTCATTTGAAAGCACAAAGTTCAAAAGTTAACATGATGGAAACAGGCTGGCTCCTTATGCGAACTGAATATTAAAACTTTTTCTTACCATGGTTGGTGATTTTATCCATCAGCTTATATCTCCTTCATCCGCTATTGCCATTGACTTTTTTTTCAAGTGCAAATGTGCATCAGTGCTATTAGGGACCGTATCAATCTGTTCAGTCACATCAATCAAAGCACGCAGACGAAGTGATTTTTTATTTTTGGTTCATGCCACAGGAAGATGAAGAAAATTCACAGGCCTACCGTAGCCTTTTGCACGCACGTTAGTGAGCCACTTAAACTAAGTTTGAACATTCTGTTGCTAATTGATAATACTGTGGAAAATCATGGCTACATCACAAAAAACATAACACACACACGCACACACACACACACTTTTTACTCAACGTGCAGAGTTTCCAAAAAGTTCAGATGAAGGTTATCTTCCCTTCCGTAGGAAGTTATAAAGGCCATATATATTCTTTTCACCAGTGTCCATCACTTGGGTGGCTATAACTAGAACATATCGTACATGCAGAACTATAGTTTTAAAGGCTGGAAATAAATTGTATATACAAGTTTATAATGGTCTGCGGACAAACTTCACAAATTCCGTATACACACGCAACAAATAAAGATCGCTTGACCTTGAGCAAGTGGAGTGACTCACCAACGTAGTGAAGAGTGTTAACTGTGTGGCTGAAAATGTGCTGCGAGGATGATCTGTACTGGCAAATCTTTAAGTATCGACTTCAGAAAAATGTCCGTTTTACATTTTCCTCAGAGCAAGTCATCATCGCCTAAACGGAACAAACAAGCAGATGTTTCACTATCATAGGTAGCTAACATGAATACAAATCACGAAGTACCCAATTTCAAAAAAATGTATCTAAGGTACATATCAGTCCCTAGCTTGAGAAAGAAAGATATGGTGAAGGAAAAAAGGACAAGAGAAAAAATACAATACAGAAACAAAAAAAGTAAAGAAATTGATAACGAACGACAGATAGGCACATTTTTTACTTATCAGCAATGTATTCTTCTAACTAGCCGTTAAAGGTCCTTATGTGAACAATTATGACAACATTTCGGGACATTTCGCTGAAATACGGTACCGGTTAATATACTTGCTTCACTGGTCCCACAATTCAATATGCATTAGGAAACAAGATCACACTTTGCTTTTTCCAGTTTGAGAAAAAATGCCGCACAGAGTGATCTTTATATTACATGGTAAAGAACAGTACCCTCATGAAACATTATAGCACGGCGTCGCCACAGGATGATCTAAAACACACCTGAATTCCTATTTATAAAACAAATGTCATATTTTCTCATTATATTACAACTCATGTTACTATTCATAACCCTACACAAGAATAGCCAACTAGACAAATAATGTTGATATTAACTTGACCTTCTGTCAAAATTAGCATTCGTAAAGGATAAAAGTGTCTGGTTGTCTGGCAAGTAGATCTTCTGCAGTCATCTTACTGCATTTTTATATACCATACCTGCATTTTTTATATACCATATTATAGATATAGTCGGTTACCGGTGTTAGACAAAAACGTGTAGTTGAAGACAAGGTTTTAGGCAATCTGATGGGTTAGCACTTTAAAATTCCGCTTAACCACGATCTCGAGAACAACAAATAAAATTGTATTTGAGGGACTCCTTTCAATTTTAAAACTATAGTGGTGTCGTGACTACTACAGAATTCCATCCATTATGAAATGTAAATGGCAGACAACATTGTTGACAAACAAACAAAATGACCTGGTTCTGCTGTTAATAATTAAAGGGGATTATCCATTGAGCAAAACCCTGCAGTGAATTGCTCATGACCTCGATGGCGGTCAATATTCTTGTCCCGGTGCGCTCTACACCAGCCCCGGCTTTTCTCCCTACTTCTCTCCCAAGCAGGAGTGCGACATCCTGCAGACTGCTGTTGACATCAGCAATACCAGTAAGCTTAATATAGGGCCATCGATAGATTATCGTTGACACCACTTCTACAAGTTCTGTCGAGCATACTACAAGCAAACACAGGAAGTGGCCTGTTTTGTGATTGCACCACCACATAAGTAATTACAATAAGCCATTTTTTCCTTTGCAGCGACGCATTTGTAATCCCACTATTTAGTCAGACAGTGACACTGACAGCCAGATTTTAAACATGTGTTTGTAGCTGGACAAAGATCAATACTAATTTTAGGGCCACAGTTGGTGTCTCAGGAGCACCTGCTCTAATCTCCTCATTGCATGGATAATTAAACAGTGAAAAACCGTCAACCTTTGCACTACTTCTTTCCAGTACAAATTTTGTGCGCTATATCATTTAAGCGGAATAACACTATTTGACCAGCACATAAATGTAGACGTAAAATTTCGACATATATGGAAATGTATGCATATTTTTACTTATTCGTCTCTTATAATTAGGGACCAAAGTTAAAAACTTCTGGCTTCAATTTTTTTTTTTCTGCTGTAAAATTGCTTTAAAAGGTATGACAAAAAATAATTTTGAGATTACATTGGGGACACTCCTTGGTACTTTGTTTGGGATTTGCGAGATAAGACCAAGCGGAAAACAAAATTAGTACAGTGTGAGTTCAGTATGACTACCCCCATACAATAATGCATATGGGGGTTGGTCGTACACGCAGGTTGCCAATGTTACATTGAATTTTACTAACCCACTCTCTGTATCTAGTATATGAGTCTACTTTATTTTTAAGATATTAATACTGTTCGCATTAACTGCGTCTACTGCCAGACGGTTCCACTTACTAACTTGTCGTTGTGGAGAGTATTTTTTTTATATCACTCTTATTAAAATGCTTTTAAGTTTATATCCATCATCCTTGATACTTCCTGACTGCATCATAAGGAAGTCATGCGGATTTATATCCTTTAGTTCATGTCAAAGTTTGTATGTTTCGATGAGGTACCCACGAATTCTTTTTTTCTAAGGTCGTCAAGTTTATTATCTGTATTCTTTCCTTGTATGAATAACTTTCTCCCCAACCTGGTATCTTTCTGGTCATTCGGCGCTAAACAGCTTCAAGGATTTCGACATCCTTTTTGAGCCACGGACACAAGGCCTGCACACAGTATTCTAGATGGGGTCTCACCAAAGATTTATATAATTTCAAAATCATGTCTAAAAGTTCTGTTAATTTATCCCAACTTGCTATTTGCCACCTTGGCAGCTTTAACACATTGTTTGCTACAACTTACAGTTTTGTGTATTGACACCCAAATCCCTCTCCTCTTGTCAACTATGAACCAGCTCATTGCCGATGAAGTTATCACACTGCATGTTATTTGAGCCTATGTGGAAACATACACATTTGTCTGCATTTAAAAGCATCTGCCGATCTACACTACATTGGCACATGTTTCGCAGCTGCTTTTGTAATTGTTCTGCAGCTTTGTAAGGTGATATTTTACTAAATACCTTTTTGTCGTCTGCAAATTTTTAGACCTTGCTGCATTTTGTCAATATCATTAATATATATTGTGAAGAGCATCGGACCTAGTACAGATCCCCCTTGGAATCTGAGGAAGTGTGAGTAATTGCAACTCTTTGTTTCAGCCATTCTGATACCCATGCCTTTACCTTGCCGTCTATACCATGAGCTTTGAAGCTTGTTTGTTAATCTTACATGCGGTACCTTATCGAAGGCTTCACTGAAACCCAGGTATATAATGTCTGTACGGGAACCGCTTTGTACATGTTTTGTAATATCTTCCAAGAAATTCAACAAATTTGTAAGACATGACCGTCCTGATGTTTTAGATGTTGCATGAGCTCATCTATGATGATGGCTTCCATTACCTTCCCTATCTGAGAGTTTTAAGCTTACAGGTCTATAGTTGCTGGCCATGCATTTCTTTCCCTTTTAGTTAATTGATGTGATACTAGCACACCTCCAGTCAAAATGTACTTCTTCTGTTAGAAAAAAAACTGTATTCAAAAATATCATTTAACGGGGCAGCAATTTCATTTGCTACCTCCTTTAGCACCATTGAACACATATTGTCCTCCCCGGGAGCTTTTTAAAGCTTTAGTTGGGATAATTTGTTAGTACTTCCTCAGGTGTGAAATTAATTGATTTTAATTTCTGTTCCTCCACTCCTCTATATATTTTCACAGGTCCTGGCAAATCAATTAAAACCTCCTCTGTAAATACTGATGAAAAGTAATCATTTAATTTCTATGCTGTGTCAATGTCCTGGGTTATAGTATTACCTCGGCCATCTGTCAAAGGACCAACTCTGTTTTTTGTTCTGTCTCAAATGTCTCTTCCCACCTTTTGTAAACCAATAAGTTCTGGAACCCTATTACATTCAATTACTACACATGAAGTATGACCGGGCACCAGTGTATAGTGGCGCTTCAGTAGTCCAAACTGGAAGCAGCATGGTGGCTCACGGTCACGAAGAAATTGGAAAGCGAAAACCCGTGCAACAGAAGTATAAGTGTGTTTTGAGCGCAGTATTTGATAAAATTGCCATAAAAAGACGTGGTTTGAGCTGTAGTCATGGTTGGTGTACGTATTAACTTGGAGACTGGAGAACATGGTGGCACAATTCCTTGGGAATTTGTCGTTTTGCCACAGAAAGACAGATGTTCTTGAGTGACCGACAGCAACCACCATGCTCACAACATATACTCACAATATGTAGGCCTACATCGCTACATCTTTTTATTATGCCATTGATTCTGTATTATACCAGTGGCCTCATGGCTCGTATACCGCGTTTTTTATATGAATCTACGCCACTTCATCGTAATCAGTATTGTCGACATTCAACTTCGCCGCACACATTAGTTGATCACATGAACCGTTGTCTACTATGAATACACGGTAATAATTCAGCTCCTCGCACAGTGGCGTAGGAAGCTTCGAACTATGGGGGGGGGGGGTCAGGGCCCCCGCCCCCTCCTAGTTCCTACGCCACTGTCGCATTACATTTGGATGTCACATATAATAAAGTCGAATGGTCATTTGATCGCAAATTAATCGATAGAAATGAAATATAATCGTCAACATTTTTCAATGACGTTACAACGAATTTATGTGAATTGCATCATGTGTATAAGCCTGTTTGAAATGCAAAGTTTCGGGATTGGTTTGCCTTCATGTCAACCCAAATGCCGCTTCGGACCATGACACTTTGCATGCGAGCTAATGCTCAATGCATCAACAATTGTGCTTACCGCAAAAAAGCGTGGTCTGATTCTTAAACTGCCACACATCGGATTTGGTCAAGACCGAACACAAAAAAGCTCAAACAGTCGATTTTATATGGCTTTATTCGACAATTTAACAGTTGTGTTTTGCAGTTAATGTGCACTGTTTTCAAAAATACAAAGAAATTTTCCTGTGATTGGTATAAAGGTACTCTTTAAAAATGGGTAAATAATAGTGTGTAACTAATCTGGCAGTGAGCCAACACATTATGATTATTTCATTGTCTAGCGACGTGATTGTAAAAGTTTGGTAAAAACATTATAATCGATGTTCACAATTTTATCTTTATAGCCCCACCAGGGGGAGGGACGGCATGTAGATATGCCCTTATCCGTCGAACCGACATTGCAATTGTCAGATTTGTCACACATATCTCCAAAAGCATTTAAGGTACACCTGTGAAGCTTGGTGGGAACAATAATCAACATATCGAGATGCACACCTGTGTTTGTCTCTTGGATTAATTATCCCGTGTTCATTAATCATTAATAGAGGAAATGTTGATTCAACATAGGGCTTCTTGTAGTTGTGTCACACATATTTCAAGACGTATTTTATATACAGCTGTAAAGTCTGACAAAATAATTAATTAATATGTGAAGGTGTGCACCTGTTTTATTTTATTCTGTTTTCATTATAATTATTTGTTTTGTTTGTTGTTTTGTTTTTGTTCTGTTAGGTTAATTAACCTATGTTCATTTTTCTGCAATGAACTTTGTGAAGATGTCAATACAGTCAAACTATAGGCTCACGTCAAAGGTTTGTCATGCGTATTTCACACAAGGTTTACAAGGTGAATTAAGGTACACGGTATTCAACTTTATAGGTGCAAGTTAGTGATTCCATGTGTTTCTATTCTATTTTAACAAATGTAGAGTTGTACAATAAGTCATGGTGGGGAGGATATTACCCGTGCGGTCGATAGAGGGGTTTGAAAATATAAAAGTCCAGTACATGGAGGCTTCGTGTGCAAAGTATTTCCTGAGGGTTGGGGTGCTGGCCAAAAAGTGCCTCCCAAGATGGCTGCCTGTTTGACTGAACCAGAAGTTGATATAAATAGTCAGAACTCCTCTACAATTTGAGATTTGTTTTTTATTTTGTGTCTGTTCTTTGAGCCTAAGCTGGTAGTTGTATTCTTATCATTCGCAAGGCGTGCCAGGCAGTAGCACTGGATTTCATAGAAAAACATACTCCTTGTACTTTTTTCCTCAATTTTGGTCCAAATTATAAATTCTTTTTGTTTTTAATTTTGTATGTGTTTTTTATTTTTGTTTTTGTGTGTTTTTTTGTGTGTGTTTATTTTGTTTTTTATTTTCTTATTCTACAGACAATATCTGATAATAGACCATGTCAGAAACTTCACCACCAGATGGCTCTGGGGTACTATACACCCTAGCCTGACTGAGTGCCCACTAGCTAGGCATGGCAGAGTATGGGAGGTTGACAGTCTTTGAGTACAAACAGGAACTAATCAAGAGAGGAGCACCAATTAAAGGCAAAAAGTGTGATTTAGTAGAAAGGTAAGTACTTGCTGATCAGTTTCATATATTATCATACAGGAATTTATCCCAAGATTATAAGTTGAGTCACTTTACTCCAATGGGTTGAACCAGCAGTTTACATCACTGGTCATACATTGCTGTGTGTGTGTATAAATACCTCTCTTGGCCACACACAATTCTGTGACAAGTCAAATTATTAGACTGTGATTAAAAGTATAATTAATGTTCCATAAAGAGAGACTTTCATAGCCATACACACATTATTTTGAATGTGGAATAACCTGGTCAAAGTGTACATAAGCCACCAGTAGCCTGACCTGAGCCAAGCCTCTGGGGCCCAGCCAGTAGCTTGTATATTGGGTCACTCCAGGGGATAAGCAAGGTGTTAATGCTGCTGTTGTCTAGTTCCTCTGGGGCGAGTGAGCTTTATTGTTGTGCTGTGTATACAAGACTTTTGTTGGTAATGTGTTTGTCCAGAATAACAATGAGGTAAAAACACTGCATACTCAAAGGCAAAGATGAAAAACTAAACAAGAAAAGGAAAAGTAACTTTATGTCCCCTCCAGTTTGAAAGTTTACCCTTTTCCTCACATTTGAACAGCTTGGCTGCCCTTCATTACCTCATACAGTTAAGTTGACAGGACACATATTTAGTCTTGCACTTTTTTCAGACTTGACGCATATGACAGAAATAACAATTTTCATTCTGAACCTATACTCAGTCTGAAAAAAGAAACACCCCTTCCTCAATGGCCCGACCAAGGATTCAAAACCATAACTGAAAGCACACAAAACATACCGCCAATGCGCATGTCCCATCCCAAAGTTACTTTTCCTTTTCTTGTTCAGTTTTTCATCTTTGCCTTTGAGTATGCAGTGTTTTTACCTCATTGTTATTCTGGACAAACACATTACCAACAAGTGTCTTGTATACACAGCACACCCATAAAGCACTCGCCCCAGAGGAACTAGACAACGGCAGCATTAACACCTTGCTATCCCCTGGAGTGACCCAATATACAAGCTACTGGCTGGGCCCCAGAGGCTTGGCTCAGGTCAGGCTACTGGTGGCTTATGTACACTTTGACCAGGCTATTCCACATTCAAAATAATGTATGTATGGCTATGAAAGTCTCTCTTTATGGAACATTATTTATACTTTTAATCACAGTCTCATAATTTGACTGGTCACAGAATTGTGTGTGGCCAAGAGACAACACACACACAGCAATATATGACCAGTGATGTAAACTGCTGGTTCAACCCATTGGAGTAAAATGACTAAACTTGTAATCTTGGGATAAATTCCTGTAAGATAATATATGAAACTGATCAGTAAGTACTTACCTTCTACTAGATCACACTTTTTGCCTTTAGTTGGTGCTCCTCTCTTGATTAGTTCCTGTTTCAACTCAAAGACTGTCCACCTCCCATACTCTGCCATGCTTAGCTAGTGGGCACTCAGTCAGGCTAGGGTGTATAGTACCCCAGAGCCATCTGGTGGTGGACTTATTCATCCCTGACATGGTCTATTCGACCAACATAGTTGTCAAAAAGGCGAAACATAACTCAAGAGTCGCTTTTTTTATTTACGTTTGTCCGTCGAGGTCATATGAAGGTGACCATATGAATAATAAGCATGTTTAACATGTATAACAACATATCATAATCATGGAAAGTATCGTTGAAGAAAACTATGTGGAAGCAGTTGAACAGGCAGGAGGTCCCACTTCGGGCCATCGGGCCCTAGTATGTTTCTCAGGTTGGATAATGGGAGAAAATGTTGATACTGAATGTGGGTTTCTAAAGGTCAATCCAAATTCGGGGTCATGTATCAAACAAGGATATATGTGAAAAATATGTCCGTCGTTATTGCAGAGGGCACATGCGAAGTCATGTTAACCGTTATCTTGATCGTCGTAACTCTATGTTTAATAGTAACAAGATGACTTATTTTTTAAATTTCGTTGCGCTTGAGAAAAATCCAAAATTTATTCGGCTGTACATATCGACACTTTCGTTCACTACTATAATAGTATTACGTGAGACTCTGCTACAGTTTTCGGAAAAGCAGTCTAAAATAAAGCATTTTTGAAGACAAATTTGACACTCACTAGCATAATATTTTCCACAGATAAGACAATACACCGCAGGCTGTAAATAAGTTTATTCGAGAACTTCAGACCAATACAACTGTTGGTACAGCTGTCGTCTAATCAGCATACAGAAAATATGGGAACTCTTATGTTTTAGTATCATATTCCTCGTCATCGAACTTTGAGATTATAAGTTGGAGAATAGTCCCCGATGAGTTTAAGATTGGTATTATTTCCCCGTTTTGAAAAAAGAGCAACAACGACAACAACAACAACAAAAAGACTTAATGAAAATGTAATTATGCAATTTATATATATATATATATATATATATATATATATATATATATATATATATATATATATATATATATATATATATATGTATATATATATATATATATATATGATTATATATATATATATATATATATATATATATATATATATATATATATATATATATATGATTATATATAAGATACTTGCATTTCGATTATATACGCACAGCGGTTGGCTCTATTCATTCTTCGCTGATTGAACTTTGTTTCATGCCTACTGTTAATGTGTTTCCTTTGCCTTTTGGTGTCATAAACGCAGAGACGATTCTATGGCTTGTGCCTTCCTGCATGATGTATACACTTAGTTCATTAACAAAAATCGCCAATTTTTGTATGTTAATTTTACGGGGAAAAGTGCTTTAATACCATTTGGCCTGTTTAATAAGCTCTTGAAGTTTGCATCCTTATCACAGTGGATGTATCAATACAGATAGTACTCTCAGCCTGAGGCCATGACATTCTTGCATTCTCGGTTAGTATACTCTTCTGAAAGTTATTTAATTTCTTTATAAACAATTCACTGTGTCACGTACAAGAAACCGATTAAGGTGTAAGAATTGAGCGAGATAAATATAATGCATGTGAATACGCCGACGAAATCACTATCTTATCGTCAAGTGTGACTTCCCTACAAGAGTTAATATTTGTGTCTTCTATTTTATATTGTTGCAGAAATATAGGGCCGACGGACACCTCTGGCACTGGTCCCAGCGGCGACCATACTAGTGGCACAGGTATTGTATTTGTATCTCTCCATAAGGTAACCTGCCACTGTTAAGTCCATATACAAATGGAAGTACTACTGTTACCTTCATACGCCCTTCTGTAGAATTTTGATATGGGTTTTTTAGCTTAAATAAAATGAAACGTGAATATTACTAGGGCCGGCTTTTAATCATTGAAAAGTGGGCATATATATATATATATATATATATATATATATATATATATACATATGTGTGTGTGTGTGTGTATTGTATTACGTTCATGTATAGGTCCTTACAATTACCAGTCGTCACTCACTACCTTCCTACCAATATTGTGTTCCTTCTATCCTCATTTCTTTTCTTTTCTTCCCTCCCTTATTCCATCGCTATTCCATACTTCCCACTTCCCCATTTTCTGCATTGCTTGTGTTTTTTCCCATTACCTCTCTTGTGTTGGTAATTTTTTTGCATTGCATTGTATCTTTCTGCTTTCTTTCCTGCCCTCCTCCAAGTCATTGTTCAGTTCCATCTCTTCATCAGACTCCATCAATTAAAGCAGTTTATTTTGCTTTACTATGCCTCATATCACAGGGTGTTCCTTTCTGATTTTGGGATGAAGATTTTTATACTAGTAAGTCTCATTTGAATTTTTTTTATCTTGAGGGTCTGCAACACGACAATAGACATAGACGTAATTATGTACCTCTCTGTCTATTGTCGTAATTGTGTATTTATATAATATGTTTTGTAACCATGGATATTTATGGAAAGAGAGAGAGAGAGAGAGAGAGAGAGAGAGAGAGAGACAGACAGACAGACAGAGAGAGAGAGAGAGAGAGAGAGAGAGAGAGGACTGAAGAAATAAAAGGACCAAAGGTACTAGCAGCTGGCAACTCCCAATTGTATACACAGCTGATAATACCAGATTTTAATGTTCATGTGCCTGTGATTGTATTCCGAAGAAGGTGGCTGGCTGCCATTTACGCATGTTCGTGCTCAATGTTGGCCTATGTAACAACATTTGTCACTTTACATATAAAGAGAGTGATTTTTCAAATAGACATAAATAAGTGGATGCTAAGTCCCCACACAAAAAATATGTGGAGTGGATCAGCCCGCGAAAAGAAACTAACATGAATGAAAACAGGAAAAATACTTGTCGGGTTTTATCATGTATCCATTATGATCAGTTGCTTATTCAAACTGTCAGGCAATTTAAAAGCTGACAGATGCGATGACTGTCAACTTATTAAAGAGAAGCATTGATGCATAGGTCGGTGTGAATATTCCTCTGGACATTGTAATCATCAGTACACTGCAGACAGGGATATTTTGCACAATGGTTCGAAATTGAACAGAGCATTTGACTGTTGATAGCTTGTCACCATATGGACATCATGCTCTTACATCAGCCGTTTATTCTCTTGGCTATTGCAAAAGAGTTTCTTTCATTATTCTACTTTCTTTGCAAACCCCAAAGTAACTTTCCAATACTTTGCTTTTATGATATGTGTCTTGGTTAATGTACTTACGATAAATTGTTTGATCTTTTTCCCATTTATCAACCTGATCATAAATGTTATCACTATTATTGTAAGGTTTTTACATATACATCGAAGCGTCAAGTCCTCGTCGATTTGGTGACATTGCGCGAATTATATCTCCCCCCTTCAACATAACAGGAAAGGTTTACATTCGATTTTTTGTCAATATGTACGGGGATGGCCAAGGGCGGCTGCGAGTCCTTGCGAAGGCAGCAGATACAGAAACAGAACTGACTACAAAGAAAAAATACAAGACAAACAATTGGTTTCCTGTTGATCTTCAAACAACATTTACTGAACCAACTGTAGTAAGTTCATCTGTCATCTGAATCCAAAATACACCCCGCTGTATCTCATTGCTTTGCATCAAATGCCATTAATTCTCAATGTAGTTCTACAAATGATGATATGCCAGTACTAACGACAATTGCCATTCAATTGACGAAAATCATCTTCATGCTTTCCACTTCGGTTTTAATTTTGTCATTCGCCTATGGTACTGTCACCGAAGGAAACGGGTAACGTCTATTCGTGATCAGATTCTCCGTAAACCTTATATTCATTAAAAAGAAACGAATAACATAAGATCGAATCATGATATTATTATTTTCTTCTCACTTCCAGCTCATATTTGAAGGACAAATTGGGTATGGTGAGCGAGGTGATATCGCTATTGATGATATCAGTGTTTCAGGTAAGTTGATACTCAATGAGTAAGCAAAAATCGTCACTCCATTCATTCACTGACTTTAATATATAGGCTGGATACAATTTTCCTATGCGGCCGTAGACTTCTAATGCGAAAGTGAACTTTTAATAGTATTTGATCTGACATGTTTGCTCTGTTCGGTTCCATTGTTTGTGCTGTTTTAGGGCAGTTACTTTTGGGAAGTTTTAGCTACTTTCGTTGAAAAGGGAGACATGAATCCAAGTCTGCCTCGCAATTGCCAATTAAGAGACTAGATTTCTACGATGGAGCAGTCGAACTTATCCTACAAAAGATAATGAATCAATGCTAATGTGAAGGGGACACAAAATAGCCACAGGAGAGAGTGCATATTTTTTGAATGCTTGGAATTGTTCAGATGCTTATATTGTATCAGGTATGCCCCCCTATTCTACTATTTAATATTCCAGGCATATAACTTACCTTCAGGGATAGCAACCTACCTCAATATGCTTGAGTGTGCAAAAATACCATTCTCGGTTTGACAAGAAAAATATGTGCAGAAAATATACATGTGTACTTGCTGTCAAACATGTACAATTTTAGTTTACAAATGTTCTACAATTTAATGACCATGTTTAATTTTAGCTCCTAGATTTTCCTTGGATTTCACAATATATTGTATTTGTGATTTTGCTAGATTTTGCACAGAGGCCTGCGGTTAATGTTGATTGTTCTAAGGCAGGCAGCACACCAGGTCCACACAACATGAAATGCTTGAAAATATGGTGGAAACAAGCTGGCTGTCTGGAAGCAGGTCGAGAAAGTCCAACCAATAAGGATAATACCAACTACTGGGACTCATTAAGCATTCAGGAAGTCAAAAAGCAGATGGATAAGTTTCGAAAAAATGCAGATCAAAATGATATCATATATAAGTTAATGTGCTTTGGACGAAACTATTATGGTAATTTTCTACTGGGATTATGTATACAAAAAAAAAACACATTCAAAGTTTGTTTTTTTAAAGACTGAATTGGGATTACCCCCCCCCCCCCCGTTCCCATCGTAAATCCAATATCACCATTCATTCCCTTCCTTCTGCCGTACCCACCAAATTACTCAAATGATGATTTTTTTTCTCATTGTAGACGTACTTTATTGAGTAATATATTCACCTAACACGGTTTGAATGCTTAAGGAGCTTGTGATGGCTTACTGAATAGTGTGGAATCTAGTGTCAGTTCGAGGAATTACTGAAAATACCATGCGCATCAGACTGTGAATGTGAGGAGCTAAATCCTCCAACTGGAGCTTATAAATTTTACGTATTGAAGTTGCGGGTTTTTTTTTTTTTTTTTTTTTTTTTTTTTTTTGTGTGTGTGTGTGTGTGTGTGTGTGTGTGTGTGTGTGTGTGTGTGTGTGTGTGTTTTGGTTTTTTTGTTGTCGTTTTTTTTGTTTGTTTGTTTTTTATTTTTTTGTTTACTCTTAAAAAGAGTTGGTGAAAATGGGATTTGGGCATCCCCCCGACCCCTTCCGATATTTTTTCTGATTTTCGAAATCGTTTTTTTTGTGCATGATCCCCTACCATACGCTTATCCACTTAACTTTACACTTCAGCTACATGTAAAAATAGAAACAAAATCTCTATGCAGGATACAATTATTCTTGAACGGAATATATAATGACCAGAATGATCGTAACTATGGCATATGATAATCTTTTTACCAACGGAGGTGTCTTTTTATTTTCTAAGGATACCCATTCCTTTATACCGACAAATCAAGTAATACGTCTCATGTATACAAGGGTATTCCATTTCTGTGTGCTTTCCTTGTGAATGCTTCTTCTATATATGTACTCTGGCACGGGTCCTAGGTATCCGTGAAAAGCTGAAGCTCCATAAAGCCAGAGAAACGGTTATGTCTTTTACATTATGAATCATGGCCATGGCGCTGGTATGAGTAGCCATAATGACTCCTAGCTCATCAAATGTTTCCTTTGAAATCATGCATTGCAGTTGTGATGAAAATAGTGCAATCGCGCATTCGCTATGAGATAAATGCATTGCCCAACTATAATATAGTAACGTATCTGTTGTCTCAAATAACAAATTTAAGTCACCTTACAGATGAATGCGACAAACGTGAACACAGATTTTATTCACATTTCCTTGGTCCTTTTCACATAAACTGCTTGCATCGTTGGTGGAAAGATGCAGGATGTTACGAGACTGGCTTGGCTAGCCCTCTTAAAAGCCAACAAGGTTTAGATATTTGGAATCGGTGGACTTTGGAAGCTGTCAAACAGAATATGACGGATTTTAAGATTCTGGCAGGAAAGAATGAACCACACAAGGATAATGTGTTCAAGTTACTTTGCTATGGATATACTCACACACGTAAGTGACGGTTTGACAAGACTTTTCCTGGGATTAAGCTACCTTGTGTTTGTTGGGAAAGGTGATTTTCTCCACCATAGGACCATATTCCTCGGATTTAAGGGCCTTTTCCTCTTTTCATAATTGTTGACTATATTACATACAAAATATATCGCCTTGTTTTTTTTACATCGGATCCTTTGCACACTAATTGCGTAATGAGAATAGTAGACAAGACATCATGCACTTAATATAACCATCAAAGTGCGACTTTATATTTCTATCACGAGTAGTTTAAAATTGTCAAAACTTATGAACTTGAAACAAATTCGGTATTTATTGGTCCGTTCCTTGGTCTGGTTGTTTGTTTGTTTGTTTTTTTTTTCATTGTATGTTTGCTTTTTAATGGATACCTCTCTGTGCGGTATTGTATTGATATGAAGTTGATGAATTTTTGTAGCCAAGGAAAAATCATTTGTGTTCCGTGGTAGCAAATATATCGTGGTAGAGCAAGGACCACCTGGTATTACATGGATTGCCGCTGAAGAGGATTGTCAGAGAAGAAGAGGACATTTAGCATGCTTTGAAAGCGAACAAGAATATATTTTTTTACAAAATAAAACCGGATCCTTAGCATTCATAGGCAAGTATCGATCAGGATATATGCGTCGAGATTGGATAAACTGCAACTATGAATGACAGTTTTCACAATTGCAATATTCGGGATGTGGATTTATTCCAGGTTACAGCTATTTTCGTTATTCAGTTAATGACAAATATTCAGATACCAAATCTAAAGTTAGCGAAAAGTATATCTGGTTTCGTTGTTTCAAATATTGCGAGAATTATATGTGCACAGTGGATCTCTTTGAGTGTTTAAATACCATAAAATCTCACATTTTCGCGTTAAGTGTACCGTTTGGATTAATTTACATGTGGGAAGTCGCATTTGATCCTTTTAAACCTCACCTTTCATGAATTAGGGATACTGTATTTCTCAACATGTCACCTTAAATTCTGCCAACTACCTGTGTCACGATTTGTCACGATTTTTTCAGACCTGGTTCATCACGTTTTTTTCTCCTTTTTTTTTTCAATTTCCACAGCAGGGCAGTAATATTTGATTTTAGACCCTTAGGCTACAGTAATAAATGCACCAAGGTTAACAAATGTAAATTCATATTAAAATGGTACCTCTAAGTGGGTCATTACTTTCGTTTTCTATTTACTATCAACCTTTGTGTTTCTTGGATATCATTATTATCTTTCCGGAAATCAATTTTTTGTGACACTTGTATATTTCAGTCATTGAAATCGAGTAAGCTTATGCTTAATGGATGCCGCTAAACCTTACTATTATATTACAGCTTTTGAATATCTTCCAAATATAATTTTTAAAATTTAATAAATGAAATGGGAGCCACAATGTAAATCGGTTCAAAATGTCTGACGGTTAGCTTTGTTTGGTACGGAAATGATTCATAAAAAAGGAAATTGTCTGAAAGACATACAGCTGGAACATGTATGGCAAGCCCGAAATATATTTCCGATTTCTCTTTATCTAACCTTTTTATTCTTCAAATTGTAAGTCTACTTATATGGCCCATGGTTCGGCTTTTTTATTGCAAACGCAAAGCTATCGATGTAAGATACATAATGTTTAGATATGACTAAAATGGTTTGTAAATTAAACACAACCAGGAAAGTTGGTTGGCATGATTACAAAATTGTTCAATTTTTAAACATTATTTTGACTTCTGTTTAGTGCCAAAAAGTCTGAACTGATCTTTGCGAGCATGTAGCTTGCATCCTATGTGAGGGATATACAGCTGATGGGTATTTTTTGTCCGAAATTATCAGAACGAAAATGTATCTGTCGTTAATGTGGAGCCTCATTAAATGCTTTAAAACAAGTATCGACACATTATCTTATGGGCGGCTTTTAACTGTATATTTTTATGGGGGGGGGGGGTATACAAAGAAGGTTCATTCTAGATCAATTTTGTCTTGCTTCCGTCTTGTTCAATTAGTAGAGTTTAGAAAAGGGTAGGCGAGTAAAACACACAGTAAACAACGGTGCCTTTGCTGACGGAGAGATGTTAGAAACACCCCCACAAAGCCTACGGCTGTCTTTATATCAGCGTGCATAGCTAGAGAGTTGTATATATTTTTTTTCTTGTATGCATGCACTCACCCAAATTATCGGTTTTATTCATGTAAAGGGACAAAGAAAATATATCATCATCATCATCATCATCATCATCATCATCATCATCATCATCATCATCATCATCATCATCATCATCATCATCATCATCATCATCATCATCATCTATTTTTGCTCGACAGCCAAGTGCCCATAAGGCAAGAGCATGTTGCATGCTGAATCTGGGTTTCAGGGAGAGTTCTGAAAAGAAACCATTGAATCACACGCCATATATATCATTAAGCATTACGTTCTTCAAATTATTCTATACATATTTATTGCAATGATAGTACGGTGTTACATGTGATAGCTAAAAAAATAGAATAACTTTTTCCCATGAAATGGTCAAACTGAACAGGTGATTGAAAAAAGTCAAACAGAGTGCATGTTCAATGTAAAATAGAGTTGTACAGTTACAATATGTCTTCATCCCAAACCACTCAGTAGACTCATCTATCAAGTACTGTATCTTTCACTTCATTTATGTTAAAATTATTGTTGTTGACAATTATTGGAACTGAGATGTATCAACATCCATATGTCGTAAGTCACTGGCACTTTATGGCATGCAGTACACAATCAATAAAAGCAATGTGTATAAACAACTTCCTGTCATTTAATACAAAATTTTAAATAAAACTCCAGTTTGGTAAATTATCAGTGATAAACACCTCTTTCTTTATCCAAGATAAAAAGTTTGGCAAATATAACTGATGGTTACTTTTTACTCTTTAAATGCTTCTTGCTCCCAACTACGTGTCTATTCTACACCACAGAGTGAATCAGACAATAAATGCATTACATAAGTTATGCCGTTTCTTTTACTCCACTTTCATGTTACATCTTAAATTGTAGGTTTGAACGACCAAGCAATTGAAGGTACATTTCGATGGTCATGGGGGAAACCTATGACGTTTTCCAGGTGGGCAAATGACAGTATAATTAAAGTCCCCAACGAAAGGTCGACGAGCTGGACAACAGAGGAAATTGCTGACTGTGTGGCCATGGCATACAATGGCTGGCATAGAATACCCTGTATGGAGAAGTATGAAGCTCTCTACGTGTGTGAGCTTCTTCATAAACATGGTATACCAAAGTACCTTTGTAAACTTATACCAGATATATTTGTCCGTAATAAGTCGAAATGTATTATGCAGATAGCCACAGATATGATAAATTACATGCTAAGTACCCCCTGTGCCTGGCACATCATACAATTTCTCATTCTCTGGCCAGCTCCTTTTAGGGCCTGCATGCTGACTTGCCTAAGCTTACCCTTACAGCAGGTGCAGCTGACTTGAGCTGCAATTTTGCTGGCCTTCATACTGCTTATCTCACAGGCTGACTTTTTGCTTGTACCATATGAAAATTAACTAGCCAGTCACAATAAAATCAGTCAGCTAGAAATGAATGGAATAGGTAAGTTTCGGCAGTTTTTCTGCCCTCTAAGACAATCAAAGTGGTAGCTCAAGAACATAGCCAACTCCCCCAAGCCCCATGAGGTACATCTGCACTAAATCATACTTCAGTGTAGCTTTTACTGATTATTCATGGAAAACGAGAAGTACAAAGACATGAAGGAATAGGAAGAAGAAAAGGTGAAGAAGAGGAAGAGCATGTGGGTAAAGAACAGGACGAGCTGGCGCAAGAATGTATTTTTTCAAGGATTAAGATAAAAGGAAATTTATATGATTCACAAAGTATCTGGGATATACAAATGAATAAAAAATGCTTTTTCCCCTAAGTGATACAGTATAGTCATTGTAGACTCTAAACCTTAAGCAATTGTGGCAATATAAATTTTGTCATCGTTTTTGGATTATATATTAGATAGTTTTTTTGGCCCAAACAGAGACTGCATGCATTCTTAACATTACCTCAAAATCGTTTGATTGAATTGTATTAATGCTGTTGGAAACCACCTTTCAGCAAGGTTCCTCTAAGTTTTTACGTCCCATGTCAAGTCATTTAGCCCTGTGCAGTTCATGATACATTACCCTTCTCCTAAAGAGGTTGTATAGTAAAACATCGTTTTGATATATTCATTTCACATTATGTTATACACTCGTAACATTTAAGGCAAAAAATCCAGCACGGAGGTGACAAATACATGCCTTCCATGTATATATTTTATCCTGCAATATTGTAACTGAGCTGCCAATAGGAGGTTTACTTTGAAACTTACAATCAATACTGGCTATTTGTATGTATGTTTCCAGAATGTTTGTCAACTGCGAAAGGATTATACTATAACGGCGATATTAATTATACTTCAAGTGGAAAAGCATGTCAAAGATGGGACACGACCTACCCTCACAGGCACACTTTTACTGGTTACTCATTTCCTAATGACAATTTCGATCGCAAGAAAGCTTCAAACTACTGTCGTAGTCCAGACAGGGATGGCAGTCCATGGTGCTTCACCACGGATGAAAAAACCCGAGTAGACCTTTGTAATATACCTCAATGCGACTCAGGTACAGCATTTTGGCGTCTATGCTTTCAAGACCTCGCAAGTGGTTTTAAATGTATCTCTTTGGCTAGGTTGTCTTCACGCGTGAAACTTGCATTGTTCTAAAGCACTTGGCTCCCTTCGAGACATACCTCACCGTGAAACTTACCTCACGGAACCAGAGTCGCACAATATTATTTATTACTGGTACCCTGACCAAAATTAATAAGTGAACACCTGAAGAAAAATCATAAAGTTCAAAAGATATATATTGATAATTATGATAAAAAAGCAAATATTAAGCTTACAAAAATTAAGGTTAACAATAAATTCGAAATGATTCAAATTTAAGTCCGAAATAAAGGCATAATACAATTCATCCATTAAGAGAAAATACCGTATACTTCTACGCAAGCACTAATGGCAACGGCATTTCAGTCGGGCAAAAATGGCTGTGAGAACCAGGTCATGCGAGCTCTCAAGTGCGCATGCTCGGGGAGCGAGGTACTTTTCACGTGGCAAAAGCGTCGGCCCTCAGGACAGAACACCAAAGTCTGCATCATGGCTTGGACGTTGACGTGAAAGCTAGCTGACTTTTACGGTTAATCATGCATTTGTGGTGCCCTGAACTAGTTCATTCGTAAAAGCAAAGTCGTTTTCATGGCGAGGTCTCAATGACGCAGTAGTACAAAATATTTGTACTATTTTCCCTTTGAAATAAATCAAAAGGCCCAAACTATTAAACTTCCCACTCGTGTTGAAGTCATAGGTTGAAGCTACAGCGTGTCGAAAAATGTTCCAATGTGTGGACCAGTGTAGCAAGACAAAAATTGGGCACATTGTTAAAATGGGGCATTAAATAAACCATATAAAGGGTAACAACCGACGTAGGAAGTATTGTCCAGACAGATAGACAGATAGATAGATAGATAGATAGATAGATAGATAGATAGATAGATAGATAGATAGATAGATAGATAGATAGATAGATAGATAGATAGATAGATAGATAGATAGATAGATAGATAGATAGATAGATAGATAGATAGATAGATAGATAGATAGATAGATACAGACATACATACATACATACATACATACATAGGAACAGTATTGGCTCCTTGCAGATAACCACTGCAACAAATATCAGTCATTCGCACATGAAGTCTCTAGCCAGTAAGGCAAATATCTTGCAAGTTACTATTATTTGTGGCACTTCAATCCCGCAAAAATTGCTTCGTCATGATAAGGTACAATGTGATTCTCCAATAGAGCATTTAGACAGAAAAAGCGCGTTTCATTATCACAGCTACTTGGCAAATATTGCTGATTCTGTGGGAAGAAATTGCGAATGTTTTCCAAACTTAAAACTAGGTCCATGTGGGGAATAGCACTGAGAGCCAAGGCATATATAAACAGAGCCAGCAGAATATTGATTTACATAATTCTATGTTCTTTTTTCAGTTTTCGTTTTTGTTCGTTTGCTTCCTTGTCTTTAATTTTGCCTTTATTTTAATTGTTTCGTTCTGTGTCCGCACAACCGGCACACAATTTATTTGAACCTTGTGCAAATGTAGCTTGTGGGAGGGTCATATAATATTGTTCAGTGAAGGTTGATGCTCCGGACCTTCCATTTTAATCTTAACTAGGCAACAAAAGTAACTCTCCACCCACTCTAACCTGTATTTTGTATATTTTTCAATATAACTCTAAAATTTGTATTGACATGTGCCACATAATATCTGGTCCTCATTATATGCTATTTGAAAAAAAAAAAAAAAAACAACATCGGCACCGCAGCTTGACTGCATTTACACTGGATACAAGTCAGAGTTGAAATGGACCGTTTTCAATAATGCCATTGGGTGGCACCGTTGATTTTCAGTGTGCTTCAATGTGCTGTGAGCCACGAATGGCCAAGCAAGTTTAAAGATGCTCTTATTAAGTTTCATTTGATTTGGATTTTAACAAAAAGAGCAAGACATGCTTGACTCCACAAAGTCACACTGGAATTAATCTTGCATAATCAGGGTCATTATCACAGCTTGGGTGTATCACAGTGTCTTGAAGATTATGGGCGACATAGTGGCACTTGTCTGTCACATAAATAATTCCACATACTGATAGACATCTCAGCGATCAGCATCACTAAGCAGTATAACCAACATTGTTTTGAACACATGAATGCCATGAAGTGAAAACAATTTGTTTGTTTTGAAATGGATATTAAAAAGGACAAGAAAGCTGCACACTATTTCACTCTGCTCAGTGCTCATCTGTTTTGAAACTCTCAATTTCAACTCTGATATGCATCCAGTGCAAATGCCCCTAAGCACGGACACCAATGCTTATGAAAATCACAGGTACATTAGCCAAGATGTTATGTTACACATACCAACAAGAATTTTGATGATTTAAAGAAAAAAACGTATGAAATTTTCAGATTTTGCAAAAGATGGACAGTTACTCTTGTTGCTTAGTCTAGTTTGTGACTTGTCAGTCAGCTGAGATTATGCACTGGATCTATGTGTGTCGTCCGTTGTCTCAATTGACATTTATGACCTCTCCAGATCAATAGACAGATCGTTCACAATCTAGGTGTACCTTCTGTTGATCCCTTCGAAATTAGTTTTTAACTATTCACGCTCAATGACTTTATGGGCCTCTTAATTATTATGTCTAAGTTCAGCTTTTGGCAGACTCTGTAAACATTTTTTTTCCAAAGCTGAGTGGCTAATTACTTCAAAACGTTCTGAAGAACATTACCCATATTCATAAATTCCAACCCCCAAAATGGCAACAAAGCTGAATGCAGCAAATGGCAGGAATTAAAGAATTACCAAAACATCAACTTTCAGGTTTCAATGCCAAAGCAAAGAAACAGATTTCACCGTTGTGTTAGGATATCTCATCCTTTGAAATAGCATTCAGTACAACAAACTAAAAGTGTATGAGGACATTTCTTGGAACCACAGACCTTATATTTTTAACAGGTGGTGCTGCGACTTTTTCTAATTGACATTAGATATATATCTTGCTGATAGTGGGTCTTATGACTGTGGTTACTATTAATCACTGTTTGGAAAAGTACCTGTGGGGTTGCATTTGGTGGTGTTACTTTCAATCGTGGGTGACCTTCAAACGTATACTAACACACTTGCAAACACTTTAAGAACAGTGGAGCCCTTCACGCTTCATCTAAAATATGATAACTTCTGACTGTTTGAGTAATAGCTTCTGTTGTAAATGGTGATTATGGGTTTAAACAAGGATGATCGTAAGATTATTCTGAAGGACAAAGAGTCCCTTCAGTCTGTGCACCCAAGGTCAGCTGGGCACAGGATTTTCACATTCCTTGACCCTTCTATCTTATATGACCTTGTGCTATCGATTATTTGAATGATTTTCCTTTTACATTTTGCACATCCCACTAAACATATAAATAAAAAAGTATTTATGTTAATAAAAGTCAACTTTTTTGAAGTGATTGTATACACGAAATTAACATATATTACAAATAAGGAAGCATGGCTTGTTAAGCTGAGATAAGGACGGTGCAGTGTTGGTCTTATCACCTATTCCGCAAGTTATACCATAAATATTTGCTCCATAATGTTATTTTTGAAGAATGTCTACTAACACCAGCTGGCAAAGAATATAAAGGCAAGTTGAACAAAACAAAACATGGAAGAACTTGTCAACGATGGGATGAGCAGTCTCCACACGTTCATCGCTTTCAAGGTGATATATCATTGAAGGGGGCGTCCAATTTCTGTAGGAACCCTGACAACAGGGAAAATGGACCTTGGTGTTACACCTCCGATATTAGATATGAATGGGAGTCTTGTGAGCTACAGCCATGCCGTAAGCTTTGTTTTGATTGCATGTAGCAATATCTTGCAGAGCAGAGTCAGATAGATAGGTACATGGAGGGGGTGAGGGATGGACAGATAGATAGATGTTTAGATGAACCAGTATATATGAGGTAAAGTTATAAACAGAAATGCGTAAACAACAAGACAGGCACCCCTTAGATAGGCGGAATCACATATGCGTTGTATGCTTTCAAGTCTAGTGATTACTAAACATACTAGATGCGATTAAGGCAGCACATAGTTGACTGTCTTGATTGCATTTGCTACCTATCAATGTATTATATACTCTTGTATCAGCGTTTCTTTTTCTCACTTTATTTTGGACAAATGGGAAGTAAAGTACACCCGACTATTGCCTAGTTGCGACATTTAGCACGCATAAGCATATACATGCACGCACACACACGCATATACAAATATATAGTGTCCACATTATATGAAAAATGTTTACAGGTGAACCATAAATTGTGTAATGGTAAGTAAAAATACTAGGGTTTTCAAAATATTTTTCATTGTACTTCCACATGACACCACACATGGCCAAAGTTCAAAATATCCTTCAAAGTTCAATTCTTTTCAGAATACAATCATCATTGGTTTTCCGACAGAAACAGTTGGTACTACATCCGCTCTATGCAAGGGATGAAATCAGATTGGTCAGAAGCGGAGTCGGATTGCATCAGAATGGGAGGCTACCTGGCTTCTATTGCGGATATTCAAGAGTATAATGTTTTTAAGGTTTATGCAGGAAAGAAGCGTGTGTTTATAGGTATGATCAAGATCGAACGAATAAACGCTTTATTGTAAACTCGTTATGTTACTAATGCTCAAAATCATGAACTTTTAAGAAAACAACATTTATTAAGACTTCCTAGTCTAGTACGCAACTTGAAGGATATATCTAATCTTATCAAAACCTTATGGTATATAGCCACGAACATCGGCTTCTTTGTGGTAAAAAGGCAATGCACGAGCCTCTCTCTCTCTCTCTCTCTCTCTCTCTCTCTCTCTGTCTCTCTCTCTATCTATCTATCTCTCTCTATCTCTCTCTCTCTCACTATATATCTATGTGTGTATGCCTACCATTTTCATTTATTTGGCAAATAATATGGCACTCAACCAAGCATTTACTTAGTACTCAGAAAACTTCCTACTGTGGTATGAGCAAGTGTATATATAATGAGATAAAATAGCTTTCAAGATCTACCCTGATTAGACAAGAACTAATATAAACTGCAAAAAGTAATATTTTGTATGGAAATAAAACCAATGTCAAAATTATAGCTTCTTAACAAAATCACGCCTTTAATTTTCCCAGTCATAGATTATTTCGTTTTTCCCTTTACTTTCAGGATTGTCCTTTGTTGAAAAAAATACCATGTTCCGATGGTCTGATGGTAAGCCCTATATTTTCACCGACTGGGCTAACTCTCACGTGATGGTAAAGAAAGTGAACTGGGAGCCAAATGCATTTCCAAGCAGTAAATGTGTGCTTATGGACGAAAATGGCTGGCACTCCATACAATGCATAAAACCATTTCAGGCCACATATATATATGTGAATTTGATAAGGCTATTGGTAATTCTACCATCTTATTTTATCAATAGGTATAGTACATTCGCAAAATATAGGAATGCACTCTTAGTATTATTGCAAGGCTTTCACACATTATTCTTCATGGAGACTGAGACCTTAATTATGCAAATTATAAACCATCTCTTGTGTTGCAGGCATTTGCTGTCAATATCAATTATCTTTATATATATACTGTTTATTCTTCCACTAAAAGACACATGATATACACATGTAACGACAAAAAAAAATGCGATTCTCAACAGTATTAAAGTATACCGATACACCCATAGTTAGATAAAAAAAATCACAGTATTAACAGAAAGAACGTAACTCTGAGCCCTAGTTTATTATAGAATAAGATCTCAATAACGCTTGTATCAGTGCAATGTTGTCAGAAGGATAATTTAAATTTTGTCTTAATATCGTTTTCGACATTGTACAATAATCGGAAAACCCAAATTAGCTTCCTTAATGTTAGCTTCCATATAAAATTTTAACAACTAAATAAAGTCAGGGAAACGTGTTACAAATGCGTAAACATGTGCCAAATTTATACATTTGTATTTTTAGCTGAGGTTTGCGCTTCTGGAAAAAACCTCAAATGTAAAAAATCAGCAATGGCCCCATTGTATATTTTAGTGAGGTAAATCTTTTGCTGGCAGTTTAAATACATTTCCTAATGTAATATTTCTCTTTAAAAAACTGCATTTAATCTTTTTGCCTTGCTTTTCCCAATGAGCTAATCATATCTAAATTTGCAGCTTCTTTATTTAATATATCAGAAACACTTTTGTGCAGTTATACCTCATGTATCTCATGCTTGGCAGCTCCCTCCATGTATCGGCAGAGGGCCGCCGCTATAATCAGCAATTCTACTGACTATTGCATTATTCTACAGTTTACAATATGCACCACCAAAAAGGAGCCAGGATCTGCACCAATCACATTTGGGTCATTTGCTCCATTAATAAATACCCCCCCCCCCAAAAAAAAAAACAAACAAACAAACAAACAAACAAACAAATCTTTGCCACTGTCAAGACAACGCTGCCTTGAACCATGGACCCACATTGTCACGACAGGTGGTGAGCAAATTGGACTTAGGTCCCTGTTATATAGAGAAGGTACACAGTCGGCCACAGGAAAGAGAAAAAGGGGTATAACCCGACGTGTGCTCTCTTGTTGGGAAGTGGAGTTCCTTCACCCTCCCCCACGCCTCTGTTGTCCCCGTTGGGCTGCAAGGGTACTGGAATCTTCTTCTTGTACTGTCCTGCGTTATTGGCTTAGTTATCAAAACCCGTTTTCAAAAAATTTGATACGCCTAACCCATATCAATTAGAGCAAAGGCATTACCGGTACTGTCGACCCTCTCCCTCCTCCTTCCCCCTCTGTATGATATGAGGATTCACTTCGCTGCTTTGAAATAAAATTTAAAATATAGGCCTAATATTTTATGAGTTAGTCAACATACCCGATATTATCTGAATATCAAGGAAAACTGCAAGGTTGGATGTAATTTAACATACAGTGAGAAAAATATGATTTTCCATTTTCCTTTACACGTAGGCCCTACCCGTAGCCTGCGTCTTGTGTTCAGTGACAAAACTCACATATCTTACCCTCCTCTTCGTCAAAAGTATTTCAAAGCGTCAAAATGAAGGAAAAATCGGGCCTCAGTCATGCAGGCAATTAAGATGTTACTAAGTTTATAAAAGGGTACGACGGCATGACGTTTTTCACCCCCCACCCCCACTAGGCCTACCTTTGAAAATGTACTCGAGCAGGTCATCAAAATACCTGTCATGTGACTACAGTACGTTTATTCCTATATGTAGCCTCACATTAAGTCTCTGTAAAAATCAACCAAGCAAAATTTCTGTAAGCCTATATATAAAATAATATAGTATAGTATGGTATGGTGTGGTATGGTATGGTATGGTATGGTATGGTATGGTATGGTATAGTATGGTATGGTATGGTATAGTATAGTATAGTATAGTATAGTATAGTATAGTATAGTGTAGTATAGTGTAGTATAGACTCTTAGTCCTAGGTGTAGGGCTAATCATCTCTAATAACATCAGACTGCGTGTCATAGACCTAGTTTGCAGATGTTTTCCATCTGTATGAAATTTTCGATATAACAAATTTAATCCTCTTGGTCGAAATCAATTTATCGATGAAATCTCCACAATTAAATCGGAACTGCTTCTTCTTCTCCTTTTTCTATATATACACTTTCTCCTGCTCCTCTTCTTCTTCTTCTTCTACTTCTTCTTCTTCTTCTTCTTCTTCTTCTTCTTCTTCTTCTTCTTCTTCTTCTTCTTCTTCTTCTTCTTCTTCTTCTTCTTCTTCTTCTTCTTCTTCTTCTTCTTCTTCTTCTTCTTCCTCTTCCTCTTCCTCTTCTTCTGCTTCTTCCTCCTCCTATTCTTTTTTCGGTATTCGAGAATTGTACCTAGTTGTGAGAATCATAAAAGTTCATAAGTGATGCACATGAATCTTAAATTTGTCATTTGTTCACAAAAATATACCATGATATCTAGAACAATATGCCCGTGAGAATGAGGCGATTGCATTATGTTCATCCTTTCCAAAGCTAAAAACACTTGGCTAAGATGAGTCTCTTACCCGCAGGTAAGCACACATCCAGTGTATTAGTACAGTTTAATTTGGGCCTTTATGTTTGAAGGTAACCAGTATATTTCGCTAATTGTATCTTAGACCCCAATAGCTAGACAGTACATTGCTCTCCATCATTTGTTTAGGATGAAATACAAAATTGGCTATAAAGGTGCATGGAATTGAGTTTGACGCAGTTCAACTTCGATTTTGTTTCTCAATCAAGACAGTAGGTAGGAGAAAACAGTCATAACGGGTGGCATATAATAACGACCATAGTACTGTTGGGGAATACCATGAAAATAATAAGCTTGTAATGCTGTTTATTCACGCTTACCAGCTAGGCTAACCGTCCATGTAATTACAGATGACAATTAAAGCCTAACACTTACGCATACAATGCACGTTAAAATAATATCTTGTCACAAAGTCAGGGGTAGTTAATAGTGTACGCGTATTTTGCATTAAAGGTTAACACAGAATGTTCCGTATCGTTCGAAAATCCCCTATACTTTAATATGCGTTTGGAATGAAGATTTGCGCCCTTTGTCCTTGCTTACCGACCCCATCTGCCAGCTCATTTCAGCACATTGTAGCTAAAATATTTTGCCACTTCCTACTCTAATCGCAAACAATTTAGTGTTTTTCTTTCTGTCTATAATTCTTTCTGTCTGTCTTTCTTTCTTTTGTTCTTCTCTTTCTTTCTTTCTTTCTTTCTTTCTTTCTTTCTTTCTTTCTTTCTTTCTTTCTTTCTTTCATTCTTTCTTTCTTTCCTTCTTTCTTTCGTTCTTTCTCTTCTTTCTCTCTTTCTTTCTTTCTTCCACTCTTCTTTCTTGCGTTCATCCATTCTGTTTTCCTTTGTCTCTTTTTTTTAATTGGGCCAAGGGAATAGCATAGCTGCAGAGCCATGATTGTTCAGTAAAACAGCAAAGCTCTGAATGTTCGGAGATCGTTATCATTACATTTTGCTAGGTTCCAGGTGTCTGTGCTCCAAGTTACCATGGAAAACAGTCATCAGAGTGTTTTCAAAACATTTAATACTAACTATCTTAACTTTAATCTGACCGCTCAATTGCGTCTAAAGCAGTTATCATCATTAGTTACAAATCCAAAGGCGACACCATATCCTGGTAAAACAAATCAGGCAGGTTGGTACCACTTGCGGAGAGCACAATTTTGAATATGGCGCAATGCATTGAGGGAGAGTCGCACAAAAATACCTGCCCCTGTTATATTTTGCAAGCGAATGAGATACTTATCATTTACAGTTCATTATTGAAGTTTTCCTGTTGGTTTAGATACAGACAAAGGCATATTTAAATACAAATACGAAAATATCGTTTAACTGTTATATTCTACCTGTTAATTTTCACATAAGATTTTGAAACGTATTTCTGGCACAAAACCCATTCCAACTTATTCTGAAACTTTATTCGTTGATCAGTTTGCTTCCCAGTATGTTTCTAATGTTGTAAAACTTACGTGACTTTGATTAATATATCAATCTAATAAGGGGATACAATTAAAAAGAAAAAAATTGAAATGAAGGCACGTTTTCCTTATCGTCATTTATATGATACTGTGTATTAAAGTATATATGATAGTGGTCCTTCACACAATTTCATTTAGTACAGAACAGTCCATTTTTTTTTAGTTTTTCCTTTGTCAGAAATCTGTACTCACTAATTCTCATAATCGAAAGGAAAGCCATGATTTTCTACTGTTTTTGGTAATGCGTGCAGTTGCATCAGTTAATCCTTTGTGAAAATGCTAAAATCAAAGCAAATTACACCTTATTTTACGTCACATATCACCAATGCTGTCAAAGTCTAGGCAACTTTCATGATGCTACCTTCTGTGTCAGGAGAAATACTTGTTGAAGGCTCCTCGTATATACAGCTGAATAAAAGATGATGATATTTTTACACACACAAATTATAGTAAAATGTATCTGCATATAAGTTGAGCATAGCAAACGCTTGACTCTTTTTATCAGAAATTTACACCACTCATGTCTAGTAAACAGCACAAAATTTTAGATATGTCGGATATATGCAATGGCGTTGTAGATTGAAAGAAGATTTGTAAAGGACACCTGGAAGATTGATAGTGTCACCCGAATCAGAAATTCCATGGTCTGCTTGTCATTGACTAAAATCAGGAACCGATGTGTTTAATTTGCTCAAAATGTTTCATTTATTCAGTCCACTGACAAAACGTCAGATCCGGTACGACTTTATATAGCAAAAGATTTCATAAATTCTACTACCTCTGCAATTACCGTGCAATTCACAGTTCTAAGAATAACAGACACAAACACAATAATATATGTATATATATTATTGTGTTTGTGTCTGTTATTCTAAGAACTATGAATTATATATATATATATATATATATATATATATATATATATATATATATATATATATATATATATATATATATATATATATTGTGTGTGAGTGATATTCTAAGAACTGTGATTTGCACTTTAAGTCCGGAAATTGTTAAATGTATGATATCTCTCTCTCTCTCCCTCTCTCTCTCTCTCTCTTTCTCTCTCTCTCTCTCTGTGTCTCCCTCTCTGTTTCTCTCTCTCTCTCTATACATGCATGTACATATAATTTCAATTTACACATACACACAAATACATATATGTACTTTTATATGTGTGTACGTATGTATGTATATATATATATATATATATATATATATATATATATATATATATATATATATATATATATATATATATATATATATATATATATATATATATATATATATATACATGTACATAATAGTATGGCTGCATGGATTTGTAGGGACAGGACAATTCAGTGTTTTCCGGGCTTTGCATTTCCAATTGTAACACTCAGGTTTGCCTTTCACAGGGGTACATGACAATGCAAATATAGTTTTTACAGAAGAAAGAGACTGCTTGCATTTCATGTACAAGTGTAGGTCAGGGGAATGTATCTGGGATTCCAATTTGTGCAACAACCATACTGATTGCCATGATGGATCAGATGAGTGGGAATGCCAAAATATAGGTACTGCTATTGATTTTCCAAATTTCCGGCTTCGTCAATTTTAGTTGCATGAATGACTAATAGATGTTACAGGCACATTATCATCTAAATAAAATTAGGTATTTCATTTAAAGATATTTATATGTTAAGTCAAAGAAGCTGTCCTTACAGTTTCATTGAAGATTAATATTAAAATCACAAGATATTTGTTTATGTTTAATGAAGAAAATTCTGACTGATGATGGTTGTAAACCTTTGATACTTTTAAAAGCCCAACCCTCTATTCAGGGAAAGGAGGAATATGTGAAGAACGAAGGAATACAATGTCCATGAAGTTTCGATAAGAAACGCCTACTTTTGTTATACGGTATTTTGTTGGAGATTTGAAATGTTCATAGGAAATAATTAAATGGCAGTATTGACTGATTTTACAGGTCCACCAGATTTTTCTTGTGAAGATGGGAGTTACATTCATGTATCTCTATACTGTGACCACATCCGTAACTGTAGAAACAATGCTGACGAGAATGGCTGCAGTAAGTAATGTCATGTATAGAAATTGGTTTAAACATAATGAATTATGTACGAGGATAATAACTGATGTTATGATTCGTATTGCAAATAATATAATTTTCTCCTTTAGCCACATGCCTCTTTAAAGAATAATTGTTGCCCCTTCTTAGTTCCAATTATGACTTCATGTGAGAAGGTATAGACAACAAGCTTATGTCTGTTAGTTTTGTGTATCTGGTTAGGGAGGAACGCAATCGGTGTTATTATGTTAATCAAGTTAAAATTCTAAATACGGATAGGCTTTTTCATCTGCATAATATTCAATGGAACTCTTTTTAACTTTACCTTGAATTTTGCTGTGAGTATTCAGTGTAGCATCGTGCAACTCGCTGGCCCAAAATGTCTTGTTTCTATACTTGAACGGCAAAATTGTTATGAATAATTATTGAAAAATTGCCCATAGTTGCAAGGAATGTTTTGAATCTTCCATCATAATATGGTCCCAATAGTATTTATATTCCTGCTGCCTTTTTAAGCAAAATGTGCTGATTGTCAAAAGGAGGAAATTGCCACACATGGAACTAACAGAAAAAATACACACTTTTCGTCTTTTCTTTCATTTTAGTCTACCGTAAGTGCCACGTCTCACAGTATCGCTGTGGCAACGGAATATGTATTGCGGCCCTGAAGATGTGTGATTTTGAAAGGGACTGCATGGATGGCTCTGATGAGAGTTATTGCGGTAAGTTACTATCCAGTAGAACAACTGAGAAGCATGCACCACACTGACGCCGTTCAAACTAATTATGACTCTACGAAGCAACGTCGTCAACTTCAAATTTGATTTTTTTTTGGGGGGGGGGGGGTTGTTGCTTTTTGTTTTTGGTTTTTTTTTCTGCTTTTTTTGTGTTTTTTTTTTTTTTATTTGTTTTGTTTTTGTTATGTTTTTGGTTCGTGGAAAAAATGTATTCCACTTACATGTGACCACTCTTGCTATATTTTTATATTCTGAGCTGACCGCATGGAACCTCCAGACAGCAACAAGCAGTATATGTTTGCCCTAGGATGAAATTTTGCGTATAACATCTTTTTGATTGCAACCAAATGGACGTTGAAAAATGATTCAATTCTTAAAAATATGCAGGGAAAAGTTGGGTTTGTTCTTTGTCAACGTACACCGACAAATGGATTACTTAAAGGTTTACTGAATGCACGTAGCACTGACTGTGCGTTGCAGTTTTAATGTTGTTTGTATGAAAATTGCCATACTATATTTAGGGATGATGTGCCACAAGACACAATTGAGAAAAGCAGATTTTGATATTTAAATATTATTTTCCAGATAAATATGACTTGGCTGTCGCATTCAGTTGTTATGATGGATCATTTATACCACTGAGGTACATGTGTGACGGGGTGGCCAGTTGCCCCAGTGACCCACCTGAGGACGAAGATTTTGAAACTTGTACGTTGCGAAGCAGAATATCCTTACTTATTTGCTTATAAGTGAAAATGTCATTCGATCATGCATATGTGTGTATGATAACAGAGAATCTTGGCTCCTATTCTGCTCTTGAGCGGCCATCCATTGCAAACGATTTACAAAAAGAGCAGACGTCCTCTATCAACCAAAACATAAACTATTAGAATATTTTTTTAAGAAATATGACAGAAGCGTACTTCATTGATAAGTGTGCGGATAGATCTGAATATAGAATATTTGTGTTCTGATGTACAGCTACTTGGTTAGAAAGGGAGTGCTTGTCCGTAAGTCAAAGATTGAATGTATTTCCACTTTTGTTTTGTAAGGTTTAGCATTTTTACTTCAGTAATGTCTACAGACAGAAGATGACAAATATTGAACATGCCCATGTCTGTGTTACAGGAAGGATAAGCATCATGCTTCACGAATTTTAACTTCGTAACCATAACTTTTGTTTGGCCTTTTATGCACATTTGCCTTACATATGTGTTATATGCACACTGCATTTGCATTTTACCTTCACTTATAAGCTTGATATATTTCTGCCTTGTTTAGGTTTCGGTTTTATAGAGCAATGGACATATCAGTCAGATGAGTTTAAAGTATGGCCTGAAATCTGTGTCTGTCCGTCATCAGTCCACAATTCACATTTTGACTTCTCTAAAAACCGCTGCCCAGGTTCACTTTAAAGGGACTCGTCTCTGATAGGTCCAATCAGTTTGTTCAAATGATTATTCTCCAAGTATGTTTTTACCTTTTAATGAATTCATTATTTTTTGTTGGTTCATTTTTATTTGACAAAATCTTAATTTTTCTGACACCACTCAGGCAATTGCTTCGAAATTGTATAGGGACACTTCTAGGGACTTCGGTTTATCTTAAACTTTGTTGTCACAGAAGACCATTTTCCTCTCAAAAAGTGACATTCAGACAGTTTATGCCGGATCTTGAGATCATTACCAATGTCAGAGGTCTTCATCATTATCAAAACGCTGTACAGAATAAAAACATTTAGAAATAACGCAGTGGATGGACAATGTGGTAAAAGCTACCCATCTCTGTGTTTTAGGCAGTTCTACAAGTCCAACCGGATTCCAGTGCAAGTCAGCAACCTACAGGATTAACAGCTCTTTGGTTTGCCTTTATGACATCGATTACCTTGGAAACTACAGAGGCTGTAGGGATGGTTCACACTTGGAGAATTGTGGTTAGTAAAATTCTACCATGCCTGGAACTCCTTTCAACTAGGACGGCTTTACACTTTAAGCTACTAGTGCGTATATGTGTACTTAATTATACAATGTAGGCTTCATTGTCACACGAGACAAGCATAACTGTAAAGGACACATATGGGATCCATAAAGGCTATTATTGAAAACCACACGTATGTGACCCAGAGATCCACTCCTCACGTGATGTACATTAGGCAATATGTAATGAACAGCCATTGGTGCAGGGTCAGTTACTTTTGCTATAAACAGATCATATCTTTGCTTTTATTTTGGGGGGTCATCTACATATAGTTTCTCAGTCAGTTTCTTTCTTGGGTCACATTTTGCACCTGGAACTTCATCTATGTGCCGCCTCGTGAATTTATACGGTTAATCCATATGGTGCTGTGGTATTGAATCCCATTCCACCAATAATCAGGACTGCACACTTTCAAGATTGGCAAGCTTCCTCTGGTACACAGCCCGACCCAATATGTCCTGTGCATGTTTAATTGAGTTCAAGTCTGTGCTGAATTCTGGAGTGTAATCTGTATGGCTGTCATGAACGCCTTGGGCTATTCTGGCTCGATGCGGCTGGGCATTGTTATCCTGCAGAAGAAATCCTGGTCCAATTGAAGCAAGGCCAAACAGATTGCAGCATCTCATCCCTGTATCTCACAGCATTGGGTGTGCCATCTACCAATACCTGTTCAGATCTGTGTGGCTAAGATATTGTTCCTCAAACCATAATAGATCAACCGCCATATCTGTTGTTCTGTTTCACATGCTGGATATCTGGTATTACCAGGACGCCATAGTTTTATCTGCCCATCATGGAAGTTGAGGTTCCTGGATGTCAGCACCTACAATTATCTGATCTTCTGCAACCGTTTTTCTCCATCGACCATTCCTCATCCTATCTTTCCAATCCCCAGTATCCTCAAATCTCCTTATCAGGCAGCTACTACAGAGTGTGAGACACCCAATCCAACAGTACTTTTGCGCTGCGACCAACCACCAAGCTGACGTAGGCCTACAATTTGACACCTTTGTGGTACTGTCAATGGTGTGCATACCATCTTTTATGTAAGAACCTAATGCTAGGAGCTGCATACAACTGGAAGCTTGTCAGCGAATGAGCAGTACTCGTGGACACTGGAGCAGAGGAACATCTTACTCAAACTTGTAAAGTCAAAGGCAGATGTGAATCAATAATGCCTAATGAAGAAGCATAGAAATCGCCAGGATTTGTATAAAACCAAATGTGTGCTGGTTTGTGATTGAGAGTCACATACCTATGCAGACAAATGTATTCACCTGTATGCATGGAACAGTTGTAACTGTTATCTGGGTCAACTTGCGCCAATTTTTTGTGGCCACAGGCTTCATTTTGATGCTTTCAATACCAGTGACCTAATTAAACATATATATCAACATGCTTGTTTCATAACTTTCACAGCTTTTTTTTAATTATATAGTATCTCATTAAAAAGAGTAAATATTGAGTGGTCCCACAATTATGCCGTCAGTATATTATCAATAACCGCTTGAGTAATGTGCATTAATGGTTTCATTCCTAGAAAAGCAGCTCTTTTTTCTCGGAGGGAGATTCAGAGAAAGCATTCTGAAACTAACATGCATTGAAATGATTCCAGAACAATATGGGATACACCTAATCATAATTTTGCCACGTGTGGTGTGGCATCCATTGCATGTTTTGTGTGTTTATTATTACGTTTTCTCGTTTTTCAGTTAGTTGTATATTTTACAAATGGTAATGTCAAATGAAGCTTAAAAAAATTTTGATGAAAAAAAAATATTGAATTCAATTTTTTACAATATATATATATATATATATATATTTACACATGTATTATATAATTTTAATTTCTAGCTAATTTTATTTGCCCTAAGTCGTATATTAAGTGTCCGCGGAGCCACTGTGTACCTGTTGGTAAGATCTGCGATGCAAAATGGGATTGTCCACTTGGACAGGATGAGTATGGATGTGGTAAGTCAATAAGGATGCCCTGCCCGGGCATGAGCATATAGTTTCACATATATTTGAAATACACTTTTGACGCGGTGTAGATATTTAGCAACTTTATCACAATTGGTTTTAATTTCAAGTATGTTGGCCTGATATAAGATCTGCATTTCGTGGTTGTTTCTAATGATTTACCTCTCTCTCGAAATACAGTGATTTATTCTGCTAGTATTGGTACTTTTATTTTTTATAAATATTAGCTGCCAAGTACCTAATTTCTTAATTTCACGCATGTTGGTCTTATTTTCCATATGCACCTCTTCAATCAGCAAGTATTGGTAATTTCAATTTCCTTTATTAATACTGACGGTCAACTGGTAACCTGTAACTGAAAGTTTTGTGGAAGATATGGATGGAAAATTATGGCACTTTTGCGTTTTAACAGAAAAATTATGTATGCTAATAGTGTCATTTAATTGTATGTTTTTCTTTGGTTTGTTTTTCGTGTGTTTCTTTCTTTTTTTTTTTTTTTCATGTAAAGGCATTGTTTCTTCCAGATAGTTACAAATGTGAGGGCATGTACAGATGTAAAGGACAGAAAATCTGCATTTTTTTGGAGCAGGTGTGTGACGGAGTTTTACACTGCACACACGGAGATGACGAAGAGTTCTGTAGTATCACGTGCCCAGAACAATGCTCCTGCAAACGAGCTGATTTTAATTGTAGTAACATACATGAAGCTTTCCCGAATTTATCATCATTGCTTGTAAGCTTGGGTGCGGATGCCAGGAGAATAGTGTCTACCAACAACAATATTACAGAACTAGGCCATGTGTGGAATTATTCTTACTTGTTTGAGTTGAACTTATCCTTTAATAGGATAAAAATTCTGCTTCCTTGTATATTTACTTTTGCAACAAATCTGCGTAAACTAGACCTTAGTAATAACCATCTACAGAAATTATGCAAGGACACTTTTCTTGGCCTAGGTCGGCTTCATACCTTTAAGATTGACGGTAACCCATACTTGAAGGTGATTGAACATGGGGTTTTTCGTGGACTTTCGTCATTGCAAAATTTACAGCTTATTCACCATGCATTAGGAACACTACAAGATAATCAGTTCCTCGGACTATCATCCCTAAAGAGTTTGTATTTGAAATGGGATAAAATACATACTATAGAGGCTAAAGCATTTGATGACTTATTCTATTTGGAGGAATTGGACTTGTCTGGAAACGACATTATTCATTTTGACAAATTTATGTTCTCTGCACTCACAAACCTGAGAACATTGGTTACCTCATTTTATAAGTTTTGCTGCATAGCACCAAATTCACTGACAAAATGCCTGCCGGAAGCTGATGTGTTTTCAAGTTGCTCTGACCTTATGGCTAGGGAAAGCTTGCGAGTTTTGCTCTGGATAATGGGCATCTTGTCGCTTATTGGAAATTGTCTTGTTATTGTTTTCCGAGTCAAGTCGTCAGCACAAAATCAAGTTCATTCATTCTTGATTTCCAACTTAGGAGCAGCAGATATGCTGATGAGTGTTTATCTTCTGACCATAGCTGGCACTGATCTTGCATATAGAGGGCGCTATATTGAAGAAGACACAAAATGGCGGGCATCCCCTATTTGCAGCCTAGCAGGAATAGCCGCGTCAACTTCATCTCTGGGATCGCTGCTTATGCTCGTTGGCATTACATTGAATATATTTCATGTCATAGTATTTCCGTTTAGTAGCTTCAGATTGGAGAAGAATGGAGCTGTTGTTATAGCGCTTGTAATGTGGCTTTTGGCTTTCTCAATAGCTATGTTCCCTCTAATATACCACCCTCACTTTATGGGGAAATACTATGGACGTTCCACGGTATGCCTACCACTTCACATTACCTCTGAGAAATACACGGGCTGGCTATACTCCTTTGTGTCCTTGTCCGCAATCCCAACATTAGCCACTATCATTCTACTGATAGCTTATACGTGGATGTATTTATCTATAAAAATTGTAAGTTCCTCTGCAGGGAAGAAGAGATCGCAAAATGTCCGTGTATTTCGCCAAATGGTTTTAATTATTATTACAGACCTTTGCTGTTGGATGCCAATCTGTACTCTTGGTAAGTACAAATTAAAAATATGCTGTAAGGGAAACAGGAAATAAGCTATAATGGCTAATAGGAATGTTCTTTGTATGAAAAATGAAAAATATCAACTATTTCACGGAAAATATACGAAAGAATGTGTTTGTGCAACGCATTATATAAATTGCCCTTCGAGTGCTTTGGATATTTTTTAAATGAACTTCATTAATGTTGCGTTTATGCACTTATTTAGCCTGCAAGGGATGACAAGCATTTGCCGTGTCACACTTAATTGCGTACGTTCTCTCTCTTTTCTGATAAGCTCGAACGTTACAATTTAAATTCCCTGAAGATTTGCATAAAGCTAATATTATTACCAAATAGCGTGAACTGGAAGCACGACAGTTAAGAAAACAGTTTACAGGTTCATTCAAAGATTTTTTCTGCTCCATAAATGTAACGTCTTAACCAAACTTTACACGTTCCACATTTAATAATTTACCAAACAGTTAACAGGTGACTTGTGTGTTTTATGAAGTCAGGCCCGCAAGTGACTACAGGAAAAGAATAAACTCGAATGACTCTCTGCGCTGCACTAAACATAAACTTTAACTAAACATGTCCGGCACTATGAATCACACATGCTTGGTTTACCCATGAAAGTGGCGCAAACATTTGCTTTAATAGGATTGCACACAAGAATAGTTTTACTTCACAGGAAGGTTATGTATATTTAACAGGATCGGCAACGTGGTGAGCGGTCAGTATGTTTGGTTGTAATCGCCTGATTTCCATACTATACATACCAGTTATAGTACCATACGTGGGGTGATGGAACTTCAATGTTCTTTGTCAAATAGGCCAACTAGTGGGAGACAGTAACAAGGCTCTTGGACTGTGTACCCGGATAAACAAGCCCTATAACTCTCTCTGAGAATAAAACTGACTCTAAAAAATTGCGTTAACACCAGAGAATTTCGGTTAATATGGAAGCACTTGCTGGCATATTATGTTAAATACATTCAAAAATGGAATTACGTATGTATATATGTATGTGTATGTATGTACGTACGGACGTACGTACGTATGTATGTATGTATGTATGTATGTATGTATGTATGTATGTGTGTATGTATGTGTGTGGAATCTTTAGATAAGATTTTTTATGCAGTTAGGCAACTACTGCATAATATGTCAGACGTCTTTTGGATACAAATTGTTGAAACACAGCGACAAAACTATCAACATTGAACTAATTATTTGATATACTATCTTTGAACTAATTATTCAAAAATATTTTTTTCGTTTTTAACAACACCTGTTTTGTGTGATGCAAGTTCTGTCAACAAGAGGACTATAGCAGTCCTGTGCCTACTAAACCACGCATGTACATACGTGGAATCGTTGACATCTGGCGTGACCTGTTTTGTCTTTGGACGAAAATGTAATATAATATGAAGAATATATGTAGTGGAACAATGGATTTTCATGAAAATTCAAATGTATATAAGTCAAGATTATTTCAGAACATGGAGACTATAGGTGTGCATGTGCGTGTAACTGTGTGTTTGTGTATGTGTGTGCGTGAACTGAGGCATTTTTGCACATCTTAGCAAACATTAAATGCAATTCTAATGTAACTACACTACGGCCTATTCTTACCACGATATGGTATTTTATTACATACAGAATAATTGAAAGACGCAAATGTCAATTGATGAAAGAAAAAACATTACACTAATGAGTCTAGTGAGCATTAAAGTGATGATCCCTTTAGTAGAGTTTATTAAATCCACATTTACAATCCGATACCCTTATGCAGCCCAACAAAAATTACGCAAAATGGCAGGTAAATTAAATACATATTTCCAAACATCGCTGTTAAGTCCCTTTTAAATTTCAACATTCAGGTTTTGTATCACTCGGAGGAAATGTGCGTCTTCCTGGAGAAATATATGCCTGGTTTGTGGTTTTTATTGTACCAATCAATTCAGTGCTTAACCCCTTCATCTACACAATATCACCTATTCTTCAAAAGGAAAGGTAAATGTGTCTGTTTACGTGTGCCGGTAATATTCAGTTCATGTATTTTCTTGATGAACACTTTGTGTCTTTGTTTGAACTAGACGTTTCACAAACATAGTGCTTAACATTAAAGTTATTTGCTATTATTAGACAAATGTTGATAGTAATGGGACGAGAAAAACAGGTCTTTGTTTTTCTTGGATTGATCGGGCGTGAATTTTTAGATATTTCATTCTGTGCATTGTGTATTACTTTAGTTGGTATTGGTTTCAGAAAAAGTGTCACATTGTCGCAAAATAAACACACAAATAGTGAAATATGAGCTTGGACAGGTATAGACAAAAGACCTAGAGGTCAATTTTATTAGAATGCAAAAGAAAAATGTTTGACGTAATATAAAACTAAAACCAATATGTTAATTTCCTGAGAAATTGCCCATGTGACATTCGAGTTTTGGGCATGAAAGCAGTCTGTCCCTCTTATGTCTCACGACACCACCTCAAGGCCAATTCATCCACATCATAAATCACTTCAGTTTAGCAGTGAAGTAGTGTTAAAGCTAATCATTGTTCCAGTCTATTGAATGATTGATTGATGCATTGATTGATTCATTTACTTATTTATGGACTTCTGATGAATTTTCTTCAAGTAAGCCGATGAACCAGAGTCAAAATTTGATTTCAAAATTTAGGGTTGTGGAATACTTGACCCGGACGCCATTGGCGATTTCAGTAAATTGTACACACACACACACACACACACACACACACACACACACACACACACACACACACACACACACACACACACACACACACACACACACACACACACACACACACACACACACACACACACACACACACACACACACACACACACACACACACACACACACACACACACACACACACACACACACACGTTTAGGTGTGTTTGGGGGACGGGGGGGGGCAGGTGCTGCCTGTTCTTCTTACATGCAATAGCTCCTATCAATACTGTGTTTTAATATCCTGCACACCAGTCCTGTGATGAAAGGCATTTCCAGTTATGGACTGGATGACTAATGTCAGACACATCCAATATATGAAAGGAAATTGACGTGCCTCCCATTTCCAGAAATGTGAGGAGCATATATAAAATGTGCATTATAAATTTCATTATTTTGTCCCATATAAGAAAATATAGGAAACAAATTAAGCAAAACAGCTGAACAAAAAACCGGATCACATGTTTTCGAACAAGACACCAACATTTCGAACTGAAAAAGGCTGCATATCCATTAATTACAAAATAAAGTGTGACTGCTTGTACCCTTTTCAGAAAGGTAAAGTGTGGGAGGCAAAAATACGTCTTGACTGATATCCGTTTTTACCATCATCGATTCTGCTTGGTGGTCTATGTAGAGAATCGGCAGAGGCTTACCATATGGCATGGTCATGCAGATCAGAAACTAGGGTGAATTTGGATCTAATATATGAGGGTACCTGGTCATGCAGGGCTTTATACATAAAAATAATAGTATGGAAATTTAGCCGATCTTGTAAGAAATGGATTCCGCAAGTGGAGTATGTTGGTTAATCTTGCTGTTAAAGCACAAGGCTTTGTTCTGAAGGATTTGTAGTTTAGACTTGAGTTGTAGTGCACAGGAATCCAAGAGAATGTCACCATAATCAAAATGCGGGAGAAACAAAGCCTTGTACAGAGTCATCAATAAATTATTATCCAGGTACCTGGAAGCATTGCCAAGGAGTGCCAGTCTGCTGTTTACTTTGCGGGCTTTGTAATCAATGTGGTTAGAGAGTGACAGTGTGGAGTCAAGTAATACACCCAGCTATTTGAATACTTTTGCATGTTCAATGGCTTCATGAAGAATCTTGATTATTAACTCATGGGTAGATGTAAGCATCTTAGAGGTTCCAAAAATCATGAACTCAGTCTTGCCAGCACTTAGGGTAAGCCAGTTCACTTTGAACCAATTGGAGACACTGGCAAGCTCTATATTCAGGATTCTCTCAATCTAAGGTGAATCACGCTGGGAGAAATACAATGCAGTGACATCAGCATACAGCATGACACTATATTTAGTGATGTTATCAGAAAGGTTCTGAATTTAGAGTATACATAGAAGAGGGCCAAAGATGGATCCCTGAGGAACCCTACAGGTAGGTAAAGGTGGGTCAGATAGGGATCCATCAATGAAGGTACGTTTCATTGTCTTTGTGAGGTAGGAATAAAACCAAAGATGTTCAGTGCCTTTAACATCGAAACCTGCGAGCGTTTGAAGGGGGATGTCATGGTTTATGGTATCGATCTTTTTCCAGATCTAAGAAAAGGACACCACAGCATCTACCATTATCCACATCATGGTGGATCTTGTCTAAAAATGACTTAAGGCTGTGGTCGTCGAATGGGATCTACGAAAACCCGACTGATGGGGGGGGGGGGGGTGATTAAGTAATTGAGAGCTAGAAACTCATAAAACTGAAAGTGCACAGTTCTTTCCACCTATGAATTCATAAATATTTCGGATCAAACATCAATCTCAGTCAGAACCAGAGCAGCAAATACAAGCCAGATGTTAATCTTCCTCCTTGTTTGAATCTCTGTCTCCTTTTTGCGGTGCATAGTCATTAAGTAGCCATTTTAATCATCTTTTTTTCTTGAATCCTGCATGCATAATCTCCTGGCCGCCCATATCTTCATCATTCATTAGATGATCGATGTGTGAAGAACAGAACACAAAGACAGCCAAGTTTAATATGTAGTCATTTATTGACCAAAGATGAGACTGGGAACTAAGCATCATAACAGGTTTGCCTTAGACCATAACTGCAAATAATTACAATCTGCGTCTTTCCTCCGGCAAGCCTACATTTGACCCAAGTACTTTTCCAGTATCTCCACAGCTTAAAAGTTACTTCTATTTTCGGTCATTTCACCAAAATGCAAAGTATTGTATTTCATATTGCATGCTAAAAGTGCAGGATATTACCCTTCTAGCCTTTTTATCTGTCCATTTCAAGCACAAGACCTATAAAATACTGTGCTGTAATTCAACAGCAACTGCCAATACCTTAATTAATATTTCCTGACATAATGCAAGTATTAATTGCAAATACAATTTTCAGTGCATGAGTAAATGACCACCAGTGGCAGCACTGCATTATGCAACGATGGAATGTTTAATGTTTGATTACTCCACCAGATGTCAGCAGCTAAAACCAAATGCATAGCTTTAGCCTGTTTTAAATTTACTTTTATGATGGTATTGTGGATTCTAATTTTCTCGAGATCATACAGGGGTCTCTGTCATCTAATGTATGTAGCTCACATGGCATTTGCATGTCTAAGAAGTATGTTACCATAGGCCTAAGATGTAGTTCCAATTAGTACCATAACTCCAGACTTGTAGAATTCTATCTTAGAGTCTTTATTATCTTGTGTGTCATTGTGTACTTCCATTAAGAGAGGATTAAATCTTTATTTATCTTTGTCATACTCACCAGTTTCCACTCTGCCATCTTCACTCCTATATTGGTCGCTCCACTTCACATTATCTATTTTGACTCATTGAGATTCAGGACCAGTGTTTACCCTATGCTCCTGATTTTTACGAACATTCTACCACAGTTTACAAGGTGATGGTGTAATACCTGATTTTCAGAAAAGAGTTGACAAGACTAATCACAGATGTTGTGCCTTTAGAGATAACCACTGTGTCTGCTCGTTCAGCTTGATGTATGGCAGGGGACACAACACAATAACTTGCAGCTTTGATATCTCAACTCGATACGTGTGGTAGGCTTTGACCTACAGCTTCTGGTCTTTTTCTGCGTTTGTATAGCTGTTGGTAGCTGGCCATCTTAACGATTGGCTCTTGTCTCCCAAAGAGTTTTCCTTCACCAGTTTGTCCCTGAAAAAAGTCTGACTACCTTCTTAATATGCTGGAGAAATCTATGTATCGACTTTGACTTCAATCACACTGAACTGTCTCCTTGAACTATTTCTGTCATGGTGCATATACCCTGTACATCTCTTATGTGTGTTCATAAAACACAGTAGTTTCACATGGCCAGGTATCAGGCAGCCTTCTTCAGCCTACCCATGATGAATGTGAATCTTTTGGGCGGGTATTATATAAGAGTTACTTAGTACGACATTAATGAACTAATAAATTTCGCTAAAATAAACATCACTCTGGTTAAACAAATAGCCATGCACCACACCAACTCACACACTTTTCCACACACAGAGTTAGCAAAGACCCAAAGTCAAAGTAGATGTAAACATGACCTATGTGGTCGTCTATACAGAATCACATAGAGCAGCACGCAGACCCACAAAGATCTAAATTCAACACCAACACAACCTAAAAGTCAATTTTATAGTGGAGATGAGTCATGTAAACCACATCAGTGAATAGGTTTATGCAGACACTTGTATGTCTGGATAACAGAAGACCTTTCCTTTATGCTCACTTCTATGCAAATAACATAAGGCATTATGTAAAGCTGTTACTTTCTTCCATGATACTATTAGGTGACACTGATATGCGAATTCAATTTTTTATTTTAAAATAGTATAAAAACTTTTTTTTTTTTGTTCACTCAGTCATAACAATTGTGTTTAAAAGACTGTATAAAGTCCTTTGGACAAATGGTACTTAAGGTCAGCCTAAATTGTTTTCAGTCTCACTGATCAAAAATGCTATAGACGACAGAATTGGTGACTGTTAAGGAATATATGTTTTCATACAATGCAAGGACATGGTAAATATTCACATGCAAATTCAAAATTGTTTGCTATTGATTTTTGGGATAGCCATGCTGCATGTGGTCTTTTTGGCCAGGTAGATCTAGAAAATACCCACACAGTTGCCTCTTGTCTTTGGCATAAGTTTGATTTTGCATACAGCCATGTCAAAACCCCTTTCATTGCTGGGGAAGGTATTTCTATTTTGATAACATCTCCAGATTCGTCCACTTTTTCAGGATATTTTGTGCGAGTCTTCTCTAGTCTGTCCTGACAATATCTGAAAGGCCCAGTAGTCCTCATGGACATCAATAACCTCATTTGTAAAGACAGGAATATTACGCAACTGAAGTTGTTTGACCATTGCTTGTTTGATTGTGACATCTTTAGTCTTTTCTTTCTTCATCTTGGCCCGATGATCATATGTGTCAAGAAAAGATAATAATTTTTGCCTGGTTTTTCACATTGCTTATTGTCAGTCAGGATCTGAATACCAAGGATGATACCATGCTGGTTCCGTACAGTTCAGCCAAATCTGATAATGTAAGGCCCTTTCATCTAACTGACTGCCTCTGGCTTTGACTACCGATGGTATGCACGCTCAAATGACTTCTCATTGACTTTTGACAATGATAGCAAAACCCCACTACCAAATGAAACCACATTGATTTGTCTTGTCCTTCCCTTAAAACACCCGACACTTTGGAGGTCATAGAGGCGCACATCTCTACGCATATGATTATAAAAGCATCCACTTACTCGACCTGTCTGAATTTCACATAGGACAACATAGAGAAAATCATAGGGCCCCAGGCCACTACCAGTAAGGTCGTCTCAGTGAGCTTTTTAAAAAATATCTGAAGGTCTGCTCACTTCTTCAGCTTCAGAACAACTGAACTGCAACTGCAAAGTGGGTCCCTTTATACAGAATTTTTTTTTTTTTTTTTTCAGTTTCACCGTAAAGTCATGTTCTTTTAATTTTCATACAAACGATGTCCATGGGAATTTCTGATTCAATTTTTGTGTACGTAATTACGGGCTGGGGACCACATTATAATATCGCGGGAACTTCACATAGCTGAGAATTCTGTAAATCTAATTGTCTTTTAGTTTTCATCTTTAATATCTTCAAGAGGCAGGGTATACTGTGAAATGCGATCCGCCATCCCCTTTTGATCAAGTGCTCCAATCTTGACATATTACAATAACTGGTTTGCAAGCAGCACAATAAAAACATATAAAGCAAATACTTCTAGGAGTCCTAATCTTTAATAGTTATATTGAAATGGAGAAGAGAAGATTTACTTTATTTACCCGACCTTTCAAAGCTAAAATTGCAAGGACTGGCAAGGAATGGTCATGCTATCTCTGCATTTTTGTAAGGACTACATAGAGTCTTGAAAACGTAAACATAACTTTCTAGAATTTGCAGTTTATGAATGAGAGTCTTGAATATGAATACCACAAAGCACTCTATTTAAAAAAAAAATACTTCAGTTGATTTGAGATTGGACTCATGTAAATCTGGTACAGCCAGTGTGCGCTCAAAAACTTCAATGATATTATTTTTCTGACCCTTGCCCACTGAGCATTGGATCATAATCTTGACTTTGTATGGGCATAGGAAAATACACAGATGCTTAGCTCGTTGCATGCATACCTGCAGAATATGTCAAATGAGAGGCGTTTGAGCTTAAAGTGTCCCTTGGGACTTTACAAAACACTTGACAAATGTGTATTTTGATGACTATATGCTAAAATTCAAGTCTTAGTGCGGTGATGTCGATCAAATTTTCAACCTGACCTTTAAGATGTTCTGAAATCCCCAACGCTTCCCCTGTTGCACAGCTCCTGTTCAATTCAGACGGCCAGTCATGCCCGTTTGAGAGTTCCCACAGTACAGTTTTGATAGATTGAGAGAATAACAGACCCCAAAGGTAACCACTATTCATCTTTAATCTAAGTGGCCAAGGTTGTTTTTTTTTTCAAAACATAAATCCATGCATAATGTTGTCACTTGTGTTTTGTTTAGCACCCAACAAAAGCTTATTTAAAGCTATTTTTCTCAAACTGATGTCATCACTTGCAACTTAAGTAAATGCCTTGCTAAATACATTTTGTTCTGTGAGTTTGTGTGCTTCATTTATTTGTTACAAGGTTGTGTCAAAGTATGTGTCCACGTACAGCAAGAGAAGCCAGCCCTTCTAACCAATCCATGGCCACAAACATAACAAGGACTTGCAAATCCCAACCAGGTATGCACTGCGCTGCTCAAAATGTAACTTTCGTAATAAATGTAGCTGTTGGCAAAAACCTACATATGTATTTTGGTAATTCAGGCGAGTAAAAAAAAATTGATCTTGGAAATGTGCTCACTGGTACAACCACGTTTCAATATGGACAATAGCATAACGTTGTCATCACCAAATGCTTTTCAGTATTTTCAACACTAAAATAACGCAGGCAAATAGCCTTTGTCAGTACACTAACAAGATAAATATAAAAATAATAATATCAAAGCTATGCAAATTTTATTTCAATTGTCAAAAGAAAAAATCTGAATTTAAGTATGATATGAAAATGGATTGTACACATCAGGATAGCAAACATTATTTTAGCTTAGCGAAAGTATAGCTATACAATGGAATTTTTCATTTAATCCCGTGTTTGGGGCGAATATACCTAATACAATTTACCACAGACATAGCATATGTTATGAATAAATGGGTTGCATGACCCCCCCTTCCCCACCCCCCCAAAAAAGGAATTTTATAATTAAGTATACCTGTACCCAAAAGTCTTATACAATGTAAGGGTCTGAGTAAATTAAGTGGTGGTCTTATTCTTTCACATTGCCAACCCGACCAACCGACTTGGAAAAAGACAGAGAACTTTAATGAAATAAGACGAACTACAATTTGCTAATTTGTGGCTATTATATTATATAATTATGTTAATTTGACCCCAATTACATTCTGAAAATCATCATCATCGTCATCATCATCATAATTATTATCATAATTATCATTATTATTTTGCAGGGTCAGAGGAACAGCAAAATTTATTCTTTGTTAATCCCAAAGATGGAACATTGACGCTACATGAGTACATGAAGGTGAAACTGGTATCAATTACACATGCTGCCCTCATTCTGAAAAGCTTATGTGTATCCTTGATAAGACTAGAACAACTAGATTTTTACCCATTGCTTCGTGATGACAATATCCTGCTGCTGTATGATACCAAGGTAATAGTTGAGAAAAAACATTGTCCAAAGAAGATGTTACTGGTTGTTTAAGAAAGCTCACCATACCGCTAATTCCAATACACCGATTATTATAGAGACTGCCGGTAGATCCCCATTCGGCAAATAACAACTGTTATAACCTGAGCACATAACTATAATAATTAAGCTTACAGTCCTTGAAAGTGGAGAATATTGGAACAAGAACTTCTCATGATTATCTTATAAAGAGTTTGTTTGTATATGCCATTTTTTTATGATCTTAATAAGCTCTCATGATAATTTATTTAAAACCTGTCAGACAATGATTTCCACAAAAATTTGTTATTCGGCAATGAAACGTACCTGAGCACATAACCAAAGAACAACACTCACATGGGGTGACTTTATTAGCCCAATTCTGTTCAATACAGAAAGCAGGAGGTCATATCATTTGCTAGTCAACAGTATTGTTTCCAAATATTTTGAGGAGATATCAGTGACTATTTTTGCGTTATTCAGACCACAATGTTAAATGCCTCTTTCTAACTATGCCCCTGAACAAATGCAATTTACTCCAAATTGCAAGGAGGGTGCATTCTAACACGTTAGACGCTTGTGCACAATGGAAAAAGAATTTTTAAATGTATTAAAAAAAAAACACTTGCAAATGCTTGAAAATGTGGTTGGTAACATATTGACTTTTTGGTACTTATTCCTGAGCATACAGCATAAAAATTGCACAAGGCTTTTTGAAGCAGAATATTTTTGTTTTAGTTCCCTGCCTTATTTGAAGAAATTAGTACCTGTACATAGTATAAATAAAAGATTCATCTCAGCGTAATCATGCCTAAGAGGTTAAGGCATGTTAGTAACAAAAGGTGTTATGATCTTTAACACTACAGGGCCCGGTGCCGGCATTGTGTCATACTTCAGCCACTACTTCAGCGAACAATAAATCTGGCGAAAGCATCTTGTCCCTTGGGAGAATTATAGCCGTGATGTTACGTGTTGTACACCACCAAAGAGACAAATGCTTTTCACAGAAAACATACCTATAGCTTCGAAGTCTATCTTCATTTGTTCATCTTGTGTCCTCAACATGTACAAAGCATTTCATTACAAAGAGAAAAAAGGAATCACACGAAACAACCAGACAACTTACACGTTCTGTGTCGGTAATCAAGAATTGCACAGTGCCTGCAAGAGATGTACGATGAATACGATTTTGCACCTGCTGATAAAGCATCCAATAGTATTATTGTCATGTGCACACGCTTCTGTGATAAAGTTCTCATTGACGACTTAGCCATGTTGACCAACTCAAAACACTCCCATATGTGAAAAAGAGAATGATTCATTGAATATTATTTGGAACAAACATCGAGAAATTTAACCTCTTGTTTGGCTTAAATTTAAGATTCATACGACAATTTAGCCCATAAGTACTCACTTTGAAAACTTCATAAATTCCTTATGTTTTCTGATTCGTAGCAAGGAAAAAATTTTGATTTCCTAAATACAGCTGATTCTTTAAAGAAATGGCTGATCTACTTTGCTATACTCTTTTGTCAACGATCCAAATTTGAAAGTGATTGCTGTAATATTGTAGGTAGAGTAAATATCGTAGGTATATACATATTTTTTTTTAAGTTGGAAGACATATAGTTCGTTTTGAACCGTTGGGAACAGTTCAGATGGTCTTGATTTGGATCATTGCAAACTTATTCAGCGCCAGCTGTGACTTAAGAGAAGATGCCTAAGACGAACTGCGCTCAATTCTGATTAGAATGCTAGTTTCGTATTCTTTGTAAAAAGGCATTTTTTTCAGGTACCAGCATGCCTATAGTTTCAGAGAAAATAGCAGCCTGGGTCAAAAGCGTTTCTATGCCCGCCAAAGATAGAATTAACTAAGTCCAAAATGTTGCACTGAAACAGCTAAAACCAGTGTAGAAGTTTTCCGCACCATTTCAAATAAATGTATTGTCTGCAACTCAATAAATAGAACCTTTTTGTTTCTTAGTAACATAAAGTGAAATAGGCTTGGTCCTACAATGGGCCCTTGTTGGACACCCTCTTTCAAACTTTCACGAGCAAAGACTTGCTTATTATAAATAACATAATGGCGTCCATCATATATATATATATATATATATATATATATATATATATATATATATATATATATATATATATATATATATATATATATATATATATATATATACATACATACATACATACATACATACATATATATATATATATATATATATATATATATATATATATATATATATATATATATATTAGTTTTCAAACCATGTAAATGTATGTGCCGTGTACCTTAATATTATGAATTCCCCAATAACACTTTGTGATTTATAGCATCGAACACCGTCGATAAAATAAAACTCCCAACAACATATTCTTTTTAATCGATCGCATTAATGACTCTATCGGAAAAACAGATGGGTGTAAAACTCTGTGAAATGTCTTTCTCTTTACCGAATTAATAATGAAACAAAACGTTCACTGACAGCACTACATATCCAGTGTTACCGACAGCAATATAAAGAAGTACCTGGTCATATTCATTGTAGAGAACTGTAATCCTTTTATCTGGTTGAGTCGTAAGATAACGAGGTAAACAGCCAGGTACACTATCTTTGCTTGCATCGGAAAAGTTACGAGTCATTTTATTGATGCTGACTTCGAAGCAACATTGTCTCAATCCATTTGTGAGGTTAAGCAAATTTTCCTCACACTATATTCCAACTTATAGCTCCCTAACAAATATGATTTTATAAAAAAAAAAAAAAAATGGGTTTTTGCAGGTAAGGGAACCATTTCTCTTTCTGAAAGAAGAGTTCTTCGAAATTCACCACAGTGCTGTTAAGCGGGATTACCAGTTTGACAATTTAAAGATAACATTTTTCTCGCCATTATAGTTTATAAGCATAAAAAAATACAAATAAGTCAATGACAGCAAGTTATCTTGGCATGGTAACAAAATATCCATTTGACGACTTCGTCCAGGTTGTGTAAATATATTACAATTTTTTTCAACTGCGTCTCTTTTATATCGTCATTGTCCCATCAAAACGATAAATGTTTCAATTTGGACGACATTTGCCTTTTCGAAATTTTGTTTGTTATTTTTGTATTTTATAGTACAGCAGTCGAGATTACAACAACAACAACAACAACAAAATACACAGCAATTTTTAATTGCTGTACCTCTTATATGTCCTACAAAACATAAAGCATTTCATGTAGACTAATTTATCGTAATTTGACGTCTATGGCAAGTCAACAGGGCCATAACGCATGGGTCTTACACGTAGTCGAGGCTCGGCAACGCGTAGTCGAGTAAACCAATCAGATCGCAGTCTCTACTACGCATAGTCAAGCCAACAAATAAGATTACAGTTTCCACTACTCGCAGTAGAGTCTCGGCAACGCGTAGTCGAGCCAACCAATAAGATCACAGTCTCCACTACGCGTAGTCGAGGCTCGGCAAGGCGTAGTCGAGCTAACCAATAAGATTACAGTCTCCACTACTCGTTGCCGAGAATATGTTCTCCTAGAACGCGTTGTGGAGCCTCGGCGACGCGTAGTGGAGAAACTATGCTCCCATAGCGTGTAGCCAAACTATTCAATCACGGATACTCTTGTAAACTGTATTAGACCTGTTCGACTAGGCTTTGAAAAATCACTGGTTTCGACGACGCGTAGCCGAGGGAACCAATTAAATTTGGTTCTCCACTACGCGTTACGTAGGACCCAATAAAAATGCTTTTCCATGAAAAAACAATGAGCCCACCGCTGTGCTGTCTTGAAAAGTAAAATTTGATACCTCCGTTTTGAAATATGGGTAACAAACCATTCGGCTATGCGTCGTAGAGACCATAATTTGATTGGCTGCCTCGACGATGCGTTGTGGAGAATTTCAAGTCTCAACTACGCGTTGTAGAGAATTCCATGTTTCCACTACGCGTTGTAGAGACTCTGATTTGATTGGCTGTTTTAATATCAGTAATGATTGTAAGGACGTAAATGATTAATTTGCTTTTCTTCAGCCAAAAGGTGCCATAAGTTGCTCCACTACGTGTAGTGGAAAACATATTCTCGACAACGCGTAGTGGAGACTGAAATCCGATTGGTTGGCTCGACTACGCGTGGTAGAGGCTCACCAATGCGTTATGGCCCTATTGGCTTGCCACAGACGTCTGTTGTAATATGATGTATGTGCAAAAACGTTTATTGGAATAAACGTACGTCCATTCAAAGTTGATAGTGCATTTACTGCCTACTTAGTTTACTACATATGGCACTTGGTCGCAGCCATGTGAAGGGAATGTATTTAGGCATATTATTTCGCTCTACAGCTACGTGTATAGATATATTATTGTTATAATGTTCTGGAAAGTTAACTTGGGCTCGGGAAACAGCATAGCAACACAAAGTTAAATAAGGCACAGCTACGTTGTTCGGTGAAATGGCATAGACCATAGACCCGGTTGCTCATTCATCGTTATTGTAATATTTACCTTGGTTCCAGGTGTCCGTCCTCTGAGCCACCAAGGCAAACTGTCGTTGAAGTATTTTCAAAACATGACATACTAGTATAACTTTAATCTGGTCGCTTGGTTGTGTCTGAAGCAGCTATCATCGTTAGTTACAATCCAAATGCGACATGATAGACCTTGCGGGGACACATGACGGGCACCATGTTGAACATTGCACAATGCATTTTTTGTAGGACAGTCGCACAAAAGTTCATTTGATTTGGATATCAAAGTGAATTGCGGCCATAGTATAAAACTTATCATTACTGATGCCCTGAAGCATTTGCAAAATATATTCTTTTGGTTGCATTTATCAAAAAACCTTCCCCCAGATCGTCCCAATACTATCCCCATTTATTACAAACCATGGGGGGAGGAATCCCCAATTTTCAAATCGGCAGCCATTATGGGTTAGTCCCGATTCGATATTTTGAAGAGTTATCCAATATATATGTGTGATTAATGTTAAGGGGAGGTTATTGGTCAAATGAATGTAAGGTGCAATATATTATGGGATATTATTAGAGTGAGCTTTACCTCAAAATGAAAATACAACGGCATACAATTATCAGTTGTACGTAGCGGTTGGCCTTAGAATGGGGATTTTATATCAGACACGGAAGTCGCTTCAAGGCTATGAAGTACGTAGCACCACTAGTCGGACCTGCCAAGCCCCCTTGTTGAGCCAAAGATGGAGATTAGCAAAGAAATTTACCCCAATAGTGGATACAAGTCCGTAAATACCAGCAGGTTCTTATATAAGTGAAGAGTCATTTAGCCACATAAATGGAGTACTAAGCTGTAGGCAAAAAGCAAAGCTCGAACTTATCGATCTTTTGTTTGCGGTTCAAAAATTTCAAAAACATGACCTGATATTAATTTTGCTAGACAAAGGATTGCGTTTATAGGTGTAAGGATAAGTTGTCTAATTAACAATTTTTTAACTGAAACTGGGAGGTGGGAAAATCCACCACTTATGGCAATGAACCGGAGTTGCCCTATTCGTAGTGAGTTAGAAGATGATTATATTTTAGTTGTGAAAGCCTCCATGTATGTTAGTTGAAAGAGAAATTAAATATTTCACACTTATACCGACAAAAATGTATGTATAACTTTATTTGCCTTCCTGAACTATTAACTGTGTTCTGTAAGTTAGCAGCTTTTTTAGGGCTATGGAAACAGAAAAAGAGTTTTTAAGCTAGCTCTTTTGATGCCATGTTATTGTTCATGCCAGGTAACGATCCTAAGCTCACAAATAGTTCTTGGCGGGGGGGGGGGGTAGACAACGCGCCGATATCCTCGGTGGGGCACCTTTGTGGTTAGCATAATGGCTTTGAGTATAAATTTTTATATTACAACAGAAGTAAGAATCATGTTGAAATCACATCTAAATATTTTACAAAAATACCAGTTGCAAGTATGATTTTTTAGATTAAATGATTACATGCTTCTTACTTCTGTCACTTTTCTCATATTTCTTGAGAAGAAGAGCCTTTGCGCATGGGTGCTATAGATAATATTTGCAGATAAAGCATATGTGCCATGCCTTTGTAATGTTGTATGCAGAAAAGGCGGGGTGCATGAGCACTATCAGTTCGAAAATACAGGCCAAAGCTTAGCCTATTATGATATTTTTGCTTGCACAATATTATTGCTTAATTGCTCATAATGGTTGTTTTACGCATATAGCAAGGCTACCCATTATTAGATGTCAGCTTACCATGTTGTAAACTTGGAAGAGAGAAGTCATGGTGCATGAGTATCATCAGTTGCGATTGCAGACCAAGCATCAACATTGACCTCTGGGCAGGGAAATTCTTTATCTTATTCATATTTTTACTGCTCCAGATGACAGACCATTTGATCATAATGATGCTTTTACTCATATATAGTGTGACTAAAATGACAGATTATTTGATGTGATACATCCAGTTACATGTTACTTATACCAGGTCACAATGGTCATAGTGCATGAGTGCTATTAGTTGACATAACAGGCCAAGCTTTAAAATTGTCCTACGCAAACAAATTATGCTGAGAATATTTATACCGGTACAGATATACTGATTATTATTTGATTCAATATGTAATTACATTTTACTTGTCCTAGCTTGTCGTTTTGCAAAAACAATAATAGAATAGTGCATGAGCAGGTAATGTCTTATAAAGATCACCAACTCAAGGTCGGGGTTGGGGTGTGGGTGTGTGTGTGTATGTGTCTGTGTGTGTGTGTGTGTGTGTGTGTGTGTGTGTGTGTGTATTCTTGAATCATATGTATTGCAACTTATCTTAGTTGCACTGATTGAATGTCCGATTACTAGCTTGAAGTGACTTTTTGAAAAAGCTTACAGCACAGTGGTGATTATCCTTTGTTCTCTTTGGAAATTGTAGAAATTCAATCGTTATGTCCTATATGTTTAACAAAAATATCACCAGATTTCTGATGACTGAAATTGTCGATAATATGCTGAACAGATTTATTTATGACTAACATCTCTCGTACTTTTACATAGGATGATGAAGCCCAAATACTACAATAAAGCTACAGATATTTCAGGTATGTTTGACAGTTTGCCGTAACCTTTTCTGGTATGAGAGTGTGTATGAGCATAAAGACGATCGTTCTGAAGAAGCTCGTTACTGTTCAGTGTCTCTATGTTTGCACATTATTCTTGCTACGGTAACGTAAATAGAAAAAGCGTCTGTTTATCCAGACCTCTTTTCGACCTAATCAACATTTCGTCTCAGCGTTGTTCTATTATTTCCACTGTATAAGGTCTGACATATCTGGGTGTATTTTATGCATCTGTGAGGCCAAAGGCAATGATGAAAAATCCAATATCTTAAAATTGGTATCGCTTGTCTTCTTGACTTTAATATCTGATTATGTACACATATTAATGCGCCATGCGACTTGCGTTCCTTACACTGTATTATATGCCCGAATTTGTGCAGCTGAAACAGAACGCATAATATCTACAATTCCTGCAACCTAAGGAGGCACTGCTCACCTTAAGTATATATACTAGTATATCTTATCGACGAAATTAATGTTGGTTATACGTGTGTCATCGCATTGAAATGAAGTCACATGCCATCTTCGACATATATAGTTGGCTTGGCTGCCATACATCAATTACCTAGCATGCTGTATCATGTCTACCTAATACTCAGTGAATATTGATACAACGTCCCCCTTCCGGCCTTCCTTGTGCAACTCGAATGGAGTAAAATTCAAGCAATTTTTCTGAAGGTGGTATCACACATTTTGAGTACTGATAACTGACCATTTTCTGTTCTTGGGGATTATTTGTCTTTTTTAATTGTCACAGACAAAAAAGACTTACGCCCTTTTTATTGATCTGAAATGGTCTTACTGCTGACAGGCTGGGCTCCGCATTTGACGAGCGAAACGGTAATACCTGCACAAATATTCTCCTGGAACTGCTCAATGTATCTCAAACATGAAAACAACATGCAGAAAGTCAATACTGTGCCTCAAACACACCCACTTTGATCTTGTTTGATAGGCATCCTAAATAAATACCCTATAATCACGTTGGAGGGTCCAGCCCTGTTTTGTTGGAAGCTCATGTTCGGCCACCTTTCTCCCAGTTCTGTTTAGCCTGACATGGCCCCAGCGTCTCCACGGTCTGTATGGATTTGTTAACAAACGCTGGAAGATAAGTGTGATATATCATGCAAAAACATGTTACCGACGAGGAAGATGCTTCTTGGCGAAAATTCTCTAGTTTTCTGTACATGGAGTGGCATGTGCTTGTGCGCCTTCCGATTCTTCGTTGCCATACGTTGTTAACATTTTCCGCATTTTACTTCTTGTGCTGATGCCACAAAGTATGTACTTTTTTCAGCCATTCATTATAATGGATTGTTGTGCCGCACTTATTATGTCGTTAAACAATTATTGGAAACGCATTCGTCGGTTTGTTTTCAAATTTCTTCCAAACTTTTCTTACAATTCGACCCGGAGGAATGTTGAAGCTATGTTTTGGCTTGAAAGAGAGAACACGCAGTATTCACTGCTTTTTGCTTTGGAAAATGCTGATTCATTTTTGTACAGTTTATTATATGTCATTTAAACATGATGGTATCAACATTTCAGAAATCCTGCACATCTTATCCCAAGTAGTCGAAAGACCAACTAGAATTTTAATGTCAGCTTTGCTCTATTTTCTGTGCTTGTCTTTATTTTTGGAAATTGATCTATAAATATACAAATCAGATCCTCGTTGGGGGTTTCTGGTTGCTGGGTTTCTACTTATGCGCAATCAAAATGCAGTGTCCTTTGCAGAAAAGAATTTGTGGCTTCAGTTTAACAACTTTTGAAAAAATTGATAAGTCCATAAGATTACAGACCACAGTTGTGATTGGCTGGTTGCGCATCCCAACGGAGATAGTCTATAATTGTGAAAATATTGTGTTTTCAGCATACTTTTGCTTCTGTTTGAATAAAGTTAGGTAAGTCCAGTCTGTGTATCACAGACTTGCTTCACTGGTAGTCATATAGGTGCACTGTCTTCCAGGCCAGGTGGGAACTTTATGGTGAGTAAGGACAGTGATGTGACTCTAGCCACAGCATAATTCATACACCTGTTGATAGCTGACATCCAGGTGTTGTTTCGTATTTAAATAATCACCAATTAATTAGGTGGGAATTTACATGAAAAAAATCCATCCATGTTTTTCTGACATTTTAATCTGTTAAATGCCGTGCAAGAATTTTTTTAAATACCAAAATGCTGATTTTTAGACTGAACAAATGCTAATATGAAAATAATTGAAGGAATTGTAACTGTGGTGTGTAGCCTTGTGGAGTACGTTGTGCCTCCAATAGGGTATGGCAAAACTATCCAATCACTGATGTTCTTGGTTTAAACGTATTTTATCAAGACTAACAACAATTGTGTACATACAATAATATGCGGCAATAGGGAAAAGGACTACGTCACATATTAATCCATCTTGCAGAAAGGGGTTAGAGGGGCATACTTCAGTTGATCCAGTAATGTGTATTTATTAAACTTGCAAGCAGAAATACTCATACATTTTCGGAGAAACCAACATTAAATTAACCAGTACCTTTTTGGCGGAAAACAAGAAGAAAAATATATAATCTGGAACCGCTGAAAAAATTACAAATTTTTCGGAAAGCGTCAAAACCGAAAAGCCGCATGAAACCGTATGTGAATAAAAAGGAACATATTTTGAGGCGATAGTATTTAGTTCTGGACGTGCCACAATATATAGTGGGCACGAGAAAAAATAGTGCCGTACGTCTTCGCAATCTGCGCCGCACTTGCACCTAGACCTCACTTTCACGCCTATTTTAACAAGATAGGGTCAACTGACTGCTGCCCAAGCGTAAACGGAAATGAAAAATTGAAGCATTTCTGTTCCCGAATTTATATAATTGTGACAGCGTATTCTGCCGAGACGAGAATCTAAATTACTCAGATTTCAATATTGACAGCTATGGCGAATTGCGAATAGGAAGAGGTAGCTCATTCCAGAGCCGAACTCTTGATGGAAAGATGAATTATTTAAAAACAGATCAGTACGAGCTCGAAAATGAGGTAGGTCAAACCTTTGACGAGTATTGTGAGGAGACGTATTAGGATTGACATTATTTGGAATTAAAGATTGACGGCAATGTAAAAATGGCTTGTTGACAATCTTATACATCAGGATTAACTTATTACTTCCCCTCGATTTGCCAACATCGGCATCCAAGTTCGTTTTACAGTAAAGCATTTGAAATAGCGGGCATTGCGCCAGAAACTACTCAGCCTGCAGTAAGCTGAACTCCTTCGAGCTTCCCGACGTCTGTAAGCGTGCACCCTTTCCAGACGCGAGTCCCATACCCTAAAATTGGTCTAATAAAGGAGACATAAATAGTTCCCAGAGTTAGGCAGTCAAGACGATATTGTTAACTTTTCATAACGGTCAATAATTTCCCTGTCTTTACAATAATATCCCTTATATGATTGGTCCACCGTAAATTTATACATATAGTGACGTCGGGGTGTTTATTGCTATTCGCTTCCTGCAGGGTGAGAACTCGGAATTTAAGTGGAGGTGAATTGGGGGAGTACTCTTGCGTGAAATTACCAAAGTATAAGTTTTTGTTGCAGTAAAGGTAATGAGCCAGTCATTTGGCCATTTGTGAATGGAAGAAAGATCAGAATTTTAAATTTCATGAGCAGTCACAGTTTAGTAAAGAGATGTGTCATCGGCAAATGATTTGATATTACTTTGGAGAGGGTCCACAATGTCATTTATACATATGAGGAACAGAAGTGGTGCTAAAACGGACCCCTGGGGACCATCAGCTTGGATTATCCCCCACTTTAACATTGACCATTGATTACAACACGCTGTTGACGGTCATTTAGGTATTTCGAGAACCAATTCAGTAACTTGTGCCAAATTCCACTTTTCTCGAGTTTGTTTAGCAAACCCTTATACAAGATTCCGCCAAGGCCTTACTTGTATATAAAAATAAGATGCACACCTCTTCCCGTTGGTCAAACGCTAGATTAATTCGTGACAGGCAAAAAAAATTGATTGACAGCGGAGTCGCCAGAAGTAAAGCCAGACTAGTTGGCAGGAATCAAGAAAATGTCTCTGAAGAAGTTAAAACGTGCTTGACAACAACTTTTTCAAATACTTTGCCAATGCAGCTTAGCAAGGAGACAGGTATGTAATTATTCCATATCTCATCAGCATCTTTTTCTATGAAGTAGAGTCACATTAGGTCGCTTTCTGAAAGGAAATGCATCACACCAAAGGGAAAGATTAAAAAGTATTGTAACCCACTTATATACTAAGGGTATATAAGTCTGTTACAATACTGTTATAATTTTCTTTGAAAAGCTCTTTACTGAGACCATCGGATTCGGTGGCTGTAAAAGCATCTAAACGATATTTTATATTTCGAAAACCCTTTCATCTGTAACATATATTGATCCTTTTGTGTTGGGTGGATTGATATTTAATCCAGGCAATTTTTATGTCGTCCTTCGATAGACTATCAGTAATGTGTTTGTCTTCATGCAAGAGAGATGGAATAAGGGCAGTATGACTGCGATTTAGAAAATACTTGACAGTGACACCAGCCCTTCTTCTTTTCAGCCTAACCAGTTAAAGATGCATGCCGTTTATCGAACACCTAAGTTAAACAGTTTTAAGATATTCTTGATATTCAATACAGATTCAGCTAAAAGATTACCAAACAGCTATATCTGTGCTGCCTCGATGGGCTTTTACTTTATTATAGCGAGCGCAAAGGAACTTCCATGGCTACGTACGTGCATGTACATGATCCGTGTTCCTGCCATGGCGGAAACTAAGTGCTGATTACAGTTAAATTACGGTCTATCCCTCGCAGCAAACCAGTGAACGAGGTTTCTGCCGTGGGGAGCGCCTTTGAATATAACGCATTTTTTTCATTTATCCTGGGAAATTAACACAGTTTCATCCACCAAGTCTCAAAACTACCGGCCATTATGGAAATAATGTCAATAATACATATTTGTGTATTCAGAAAACGTAGTCGATGAAGTATGATAAATGATAATAAGTCACACACTCGGATATTGTTGAACCCTCGCTGAAACCTACCAGTGCGCCTGGTAAACCTTTATCTCGGGCTTTACACTGTTCTTACGAGGAAGAAGAAGAAGAAGAAGAAGAAGAAGAAGAAGAAGAAGAAGAAGAAGAAGAAGAAGAAGAAGAAGAAGAAGAAGAAGAAGAAGAAGAAAAACAAGAAGAAGAAGAAGAAGAAGAAGAAAAAGAAGGAGGAGGAGGAGGAGCAGGAGGAAGAAGAAGAAGAAGAAGAAGAAGAAGAAGAAGAAGAAGAAGAAGAAGAAGAAGAAGAAGAATAAGAAGAAGAAGAAGAAGAAGAAGAAGAAGTCGTAAGTAGTAGTAGTAACACAGTATTTTCACAATTATAGACTATCTCCAATGGGATGTGTAACCAGCCAATCAGAACTGTGGTCTGTAACCTAATAGACTTATCAAAATTTTTAAGACTTGTTCAACTGAAGCCACAACTTGTTATCTGCAAAGGATTTGTATTAGTTTTACCAAACTTCAATAATATTCAGGAAAATAACAAATTTTTTGCAAGCAACCTTTAAATCTGAAAAATCGGTTTTTATGACAAATAAAATAATAAATTAAGATTTTGAGGAAAATTATATAATTGCATCCAATCAATTCTTTTCTATCTAATATGAATACGATGCACAATGTGCTATGATGCAAACCCATAATCACTTGCCTAAATGTCCTGCCCTTACAATGAGAGATCAAGTTACAATGCCCCACCCCTTAATTTTAACCAACATTTTGAATATATTGCTAAAATTTTATTAATTTTTAGGTGAAATTGGTGACGTTTTTACTATTTATGGATAGATTCGTAACATTTGTCTGCAAAAAAATATGACATCTATCACTGCTGAGGCATTAATGGGGGATAGGGGGAGTATCAGTTACACCAAGTCAGCATCTAATACCAGTTTAAATGACAGTATTTTCCTGATATAATCTGAATTATGGCAGACAATGGAATAGTTTCAGTGTTTAAACATTATTGAACCATTAAATTGCATAGTTTAAGACTAGTTGGTCACAGATTAGAGTAGCAGTATTCAGCAAATTATATTTTTGGTACTAAAATTATGGAATTTAAACGTGCCCATTGTTTGAATATTAGGAGGGCCTTTGGGTGATCCAGCTTCCACAACCAATAGTGCTATTGTATTTGTGTCTTTTTGCCCAGAACCACTTCCTAGTAGTCAATATCCTATTCCGCAGTTCGAACTCTTTACTCTCCATAAGCTAACCTGTCCCTGTCTAACCTGTATGTATATGGAATTACTATTGTCTATATTGCACACGCCTTTTTTCTGCAGTAGACTACATAAGTTGTGGTTTATTGACATGGTTTCTGATGTATGTGCACATAATAGAAAGAAAATGACAAAAGTTTGTACAGTTACTCCAATATAATTAATACATATTTCTATTCACAAGTGCCCTGATTTTAAATTTGATAAGCATCCAATTACCAATCCAATTATCAGGCATAAGTGTAATCAGGCAAGTGTTTAATGGAAGCTAACTTTTTTTTACCTTCCTTCACTTTCTGAAACTCTTGTAATTATGTGTGGTTGTATGTCGAAATTCAAATGTTTTGCCAGCTATGTGCACTAGCTTGGTAAAAGTTATAAAATCTGCAGTTCATAAGTGCTGTCATCTATATTCAAGGATATGAATTGATTCATTTATGTGAAAATAATATGCTGATGAAGTCAACAGCTCAACAAATTCAGCATGTCTTATTGTAAATGATTTACCCCAGTCAAATGACACACGTATATGACAAGCTTTTGTCTGGCAAAAAATAAACAAATAAATAAAAATAAAAGGGCTGGGTGCAGGGGAAGAAACAAAAGCAAAACCCCAAAAAACAAAGGAAATTTACATTTTACCTAAGATTTGTATAGCTCTACTGACAGACAATGCGCATTTTTCTGGTATGCCCAAAATCATTTTGACATGATTTTGTATAAATAACTCTGCATATGAATGGCGGCTACATGCCTACAATGACAATGCCACAAAATTAAAAGTTTGAAACAGAGGGTTACTAAGTTTCATATTAATGGGACTAGCATAATTTATTCATATCATATTAGCATTGTTAATTTCTCATACACACATGATTACTTGTGTGGTACCTGTCAGGTATCGCTAATACAAAGGGCTATGGAAGCTATCTATCTACCAAGCAGTCAGCAAAGGAGGCATGGCCTGTGCACTTGGTAAGTGTCTTGCAGTGAATCCTGTTATCATTTATGCAGTGTGGTTCCACCGATAGGTGCAACATGTCTATGCACAATGATTTGTGACATAAATGTGATACTTCATGAATTTTTGGAATACTGAGACTGTTAAAGTTGATACTCACAGCCAATCTGTGGGTGTAAAACTTTTGTTCTCCTTTCATAAGCTGACCTGAGGTACACAATACCATAGCGCAAACCATTTGTCTTGTGATCTACAGTCCCAGAACCATATCTTGCATGCTCCATCCGTGTAAAAGTTGTAAGGATTACTCAAAATTGTCCAGGCAGCTGTCAAAAGAGCCCACTTCCCATTTTTAACTTGCTTGATGGACGAGAATTGAATATAACATGACCATGTGAGTCCCAATACATACAAAGTTAGCCCCAATAGGCCACAGACCACAGTTATAAATCCTTCTATTTTTCATGTTAACATTTTTCAGTCTAAAAAATCAGCACTTTGGCATTTTAAAATTCCATGAACGGCATTTAAGGGATACAAATCTAGAAAAACATGGGTGGATTTTTGTCATATAATTCCCAGCTCGTTAATTTGTGATAATTGAAGTGCGAAACAACAGCAGGATGTCAGCTTTATACAGGTCACATCATTGTCCTTCCCCACCATAAAGTAGCCACCTGGCCAAGAATACAGTGCACCTGTATGACCACCAATGAGGCAACTCTGCGATGAAGCAAACCTGACAGAGCTAACTTGATTCAAACAGAAGCTACAGCATGGTGGACACAGTATTTTCAAAATTAGGGACCATCTCCGTTGGGATGCGCAACCAGCCAATCACAACTGTGGTGTGTAAGAAGAAGAAGAAGAAGAAGAAGAAGAAGAAGAAGAA
>OZ026621.1:38907648-39053148 GCA_964020975.1 Hermodice carunculata
CAGATGCCTTTTAGGTAATGCCAAACACAATATTTGGAAAATACTTGGCCCAAGCTCCACGTCCTCAGTACTCCCATGGGAGCAGTGCCTATGAACATTCTGCATAGTTGGCACATGGCGCTTCATGATATACAAACTTTCCAGCAGTATACCTTGATTCTTGTCATCCCTGCAATAGATTACTACTGGTAAGGCGTTCCTGGCTATGACAAGAGGTATGGTCTCCAACATAAATTTATGTTGTATCAAACCTTCCAGGGACACTTTCTCAATGGTGTTATCCAGTCCAATCTCTCCTACACCTCTCACTTAAGGTCCTTTCAGAAGATCCTGGAGGGAACAAATAATTTCTGTGACTGGTCCTGGGGTGATTGTATATGAATCATGGATGTATACCAACTGTGAGATATACTCTAAGATCTTCTGTGCGACTCCCCATACCATTTTTTTTCGCTTGTTTTCGAAAACCTAATTTCTGACCATATACTTAATCTGGAATTCCTCCTCACTTGTTGCAAACTGATCCATGACTGCATCTAGGTCCAGCAAGTTGGTACAGTACAAGAGCTCCCCCAGATGACAGTGTGCATCCACCAAGATGTACTGGAGATGGTTGGTAACAATCATATGGCAGTCCTCTCCCGGCATACTAATGGTGTGAACCATCCTCATGATATTTGTAACCCCTTGTGCATCCTCTTTATTAAAGGTACTCACCATGGATGCCAACACCCTGCAGTGAAGCAAAGCAGGTATGAAGTTTGGCTGCTCAATATTCAGGGTCTCTGGCAGCAGCCAAAAGAACTCTGTCACCCTCCTGATATACTCCTTAATGAGCTGTCTTTTCACCTTAGTGATCACAGTTTCCTCTGCATATAGGTGATCATATTGGACCTTCTGGAGTAATGCTGTAATATTCTGGCACTCCAACTTTTCCGCCAAGGTTATTTGTAAGCCTGTCATCAGCAATATCCAAGCCTGCAAGTAGCTCTCCTGGTACTCTTCCAATACCTACATCGTGCTCCTCAATAAGACCAGTCACCTGGGTACACACAACCCCCCCCCCCCCACACACACACACTCCCAGGAGGAGGTAGTGGGGAATACATACCATTGTAGATTATTTTTTTAGCATGTGTCACTTCACATGGGTAAATATTCCATCACAGAGAGGCTAAGGGTGGCACTCCTTCTTCTTGTCAAGACAATCCTCCCATCCCTTTGAGGTCCTCTTACCTCCTGCAGCTCTGATCAATTATTCAGGCAAGGGACCAGGGTCAGCAGCTGCAGTAGTGCTATTACTGGGCTGTAGTAGGTACTCCGGAAAGATGGTTGCAGGGTGATATGAAGGTTCCCATTTCTTTCCTGGACATATCTCACCTCCATCAAGCCCAAATCATCCTCATCTGATAGTTCTCCCTCTTCCTTCTCATATTCCCATATGTCGAGAAGGATCCATTCTTCTGACCAGTCTTCCTGAATCTCCTGGTTTGGGGCTCTTCCAGCCTAGGATAAGAAAAATAGCCCTATAAGGCATTTTTCCAAAGATATATACATGGTTTACCCCTACTTGTCCTCCAAGTAATCTGTTTACACTCAGCAAAAAAGAAAAAAAAATTACTCTAAAAAACAAGGAATGACACTTATCTGTGAGCCATTCATTCCTTTATTCCGAAAATACTTACATATGTACATATTTAAAGCCGGTGACAAATAGCTACAGAATATGCGGTTATTTCTCAAGAAATTTCATTTTAGATACTCAAATGGTTGTAGTCATTCCAACCAGCAGCTGATATGAATATGAGTATGTAGACAAGATCCTACTGGTTGAAACAAGAAGGGGGACAAACAACCCCGCCTTGCTTTGTCATCCTTGGTGAAGACCGTACAGGAAAAGGTGCTACCGAGGTTTGCACCATCTCTGACTCCCATGGGACAGGAGTACTAATAACAAAATAACTATGATCTATTGATTCATCTTGAACTGGTAGCTGTTTCTTTGCCTCAGCAGAAGATTGAGTATTTATTTCAACTCCATTCAGATCATTGGTAACCTCTGCTATGGACACTATTTCTGCAAACAAATCTCTGAAGACATCTGCCAGGAAAGATTCTTCCTGCTCCTCCTCAGAATAAGGTATGATGGCAGCCTCATCCTCCTCATCCACATGGGGATGAAGGGATCCTCGCATGGTTTAAGGTGATCATGATGAAACACATATTCCTTCATGTGCTCTTTGATCTTATAAAGAACACCAGACAGGATTTTGGTCACCAGTTAAGGGCCACTCCATACTTTTTTCAGTTTTAGAGACTCACCTGGTTGGCTTGCAGTCTACAGGTTATACACAAGGTCTCCTATTTCAAAGAACCTTTCACATAGCTTCAGATCACATGTTTTCTTATGTCTGCACTGTTTTTCTCGCAGATATTGTCAAACAATCTTGTGAGTCCTGGAAAGTAATTGCAAGAGCTGTTTAACATAAGGTGGTGTTTCTTGTGCTGTGTTCTCCTCCACAAGACTGTATATCAGATCTCTTGGAGAAAAAGTTCTGTCTACCCAACATTTTGAGATTGGCAACGAACCCAGTGCTCCTGTTTGGCATAGGATATGTTGCTGCTGCCAGTTGATGTAAAGACTTGTCACAGTTCTTGTTAGTATCTTGTACACAGCATCTGAATCATCTGAAGGAGCAGACCGTTGTACCTCTCCACCTGACTGTTAGCCCTAGGCCTATATGGTGTTGTTCTAGTTTTGATAACATTGAGCAAATTGCAGATGATGTGGATCAAGTCTCCATCCACATTTTCCATTGGCCACTGTTGATTTGCAGAGGGAACCAACTCAGGAGTAAACTTATCCACAATCTTCCTCACAATAGATTCTGCAGTCTGATCAGGAAGTGGATAACACTCAAATAGTACAGAAAAACATGATCCATATTCAAGCCATTTTGTGAATTGATCTACAAGTATTAAAATGTAAACATTGCCACCTGCACTGACGGTAAAAAGACTTAAAAAATCGATGTGGAACCTCTCTATGGGAGCACCAGCATGATAATTACCCAAACCAGTTCTTGGCCATGTTTTGGGCTGCCTGTTTAAACTGCATGTAGAACAGGTCTCCACATATACATTACTGTCAAGGTGCATACTGTGCCAGACAAAAATATCTGTTGTAGGAGTATGAGGGTTGTCTTCTCTCCCAAAAATCCTGGTATTTGGATACTGTGGATATTGGTACCTGTCCTTGACCTTGCACAAGAATTGTTGGAGAAAACCAAATCTGGTTTTTATTGTAATTGGTGTAATGAAAAATTCTTTAGCTTGTGCATCGTCTGTGAACACAGTGATCTGCATAAAACTGTTTGGTGGAATAACCAGTCTTTCACCCAGTGTTACCTTCCTTACTGCATGCTGTGACTCGTTAATGGGGCAAAGTGCTACTGGAATCATGTTATCTCATATGACAACAAAATTATTCTTCAAATCTACAATTCTGTTATATGTCAACAGAAAGTCCAATCCCAGAACTAACTGGTCAGTGGAAGGTGCTATGCAGACATCACAAAAGTAGGTCTTCTCTCACACTGTAATCTGCATATCCTTAGCAAGATAAGCCTTTGGCAGCACCTTTTATTGAAACTTCTTCCAAACTTTTGAATTTCAGATTTATCTTTTTTGTGAAGTTTTCACTAATCGCTGTCACTTGAGCAGCAGTGTCCACTAAAGTATTAGTATCTGTTAAATTCACAGCCGCTGGTATGATAACATTATACCCTTGTGCCTTTCTAAAACAACTTCCCTCAACAGGGAACTATTCACAGATTTATTGACACTATGTACAGCAGTATCTGGCCCTCCCACTCTGTTGGGCTTGCTGGGTGGCCAGAGCCTTCCCCGGAGATGTCTGGGGGGGACAGTGTCTTCAGAGAGCCAGATGACTTTTTGGGGCTTCTCTGGCTATATGTGTCGGACTACAGCACCTATAGCAAACACCCTTTTCCTTTGGTGGTGTTCGTGGAATTTCAGTCCTGGCAGTTTTTGGTAGACCCCAGAGATATGTGGTACTCTTTCTTGTGTGGTTCCTATAAAAACCTTGAGGATGGTAGCCATACTTTTCATGCCCTCCTCAATGCCGGTCTTCATGGCCTCAAATATGGAATTTTGCATCAGTGTGGCTATATGTTGTTGCTAGGGTTGTCAATCTTTGTCAGCACCTTTGGTGCTGACTCAATATTCTACCACATCCTCGCCAAATTATACAGCTTTCATTGATTTTTTCCAGCACATGATCTTATAGTTCTGCTCAGAGATTTTTAGCCAGCAAAAAACAGGCTCTCCCGGATTCTGGAGGCAAAATGTTGTACTCCAACAAGTGCTCAAGGGTCAATTTTTTTACATTTTTCTGATACGTTCTGCCCGAATTATCACAACTTTTCAGCCTTAGCTATCCATATGTTTGGCAGGCTAATTATAGCTTTAACTGTAGCTGTGCATAAATGTATAGGAGCCATTTATACATTATGTCATTCTTAAATTCAAACTCTCCAAAAAATGAATCTAATCGAAGCACAATTCTCAAAAAATAAAGTGATTTGTATTTATATTCCAGAGTTTGTAAAAATTCTAGATAGCTCTAGCCAACTTCAGAATATATTCAATTTTTAATCAATTCCTGAAAGTAAACCACTTGGTGTTGACAACAATATATATTATTTCTCTTATGCTGACCTAATATGACTTACTATTGAGGCTGGGAAGTAAATAAACACGGGGCAAACTTGTGTATGCAGAGCAAATGTGTGTTTGTACAATATTCTGACACTGATTAGATTCCAATCCAATCGTATCAGAGCAAAAGGTCAGTCAAGGTCAACTACTGAATTAGAACAGGTAAATTTGTAAGATCAAATAATATTCCAGTTCCAAGAAACATTTTATTTGCAAGATCCAAGTTTATCAATTTCCGCCATGTAAAATGTTGATTACCCTCCCCCCCCCCCCAAAAAAAAAAAAAAAAAAATCCACAAATTGTGCCAAACCAAAGTGTCGATTCCGAAAAATTTCAAAGTCAGTTTCGGCAAATTTTATTTTGGGTTGGTCATGGGATCTATAACGGCTGCAATCTTCAAAAGAAAAGAGTCTCTGTGTGAATGAGCATCAATTGGCGGTACCAAATGAAGTGCTGTACTGTATACAGACTTCACGATCTACACATAGAATACATGGCATTCAAGGCATACATAGTAATGTACACGTACCTTCAATCCTAGGTGTGTAGAATAGGAATACTCTCAATATCAAGAGACAAGTTGCTTCCACAGGCACTAATGACCCTGTGATCGCAGATGGCGATGGAAAGAAGCACTTGGACATTTTCAATGGAATTAAAAGGTCGGTCTAGACAAGTTAAGTTCAGTATGCTTGGTAATACGACTTGGTTCATTAACATGACGAGACGAATAGTTGGAAGTAGCAAGATCATGAAGGTTATTGTGTGGCGTCTGTGGGTCTGCATTCAGGTCTGATGCTCTTGTGAACTGTATTACACCTGTTCAACTGTGTGTTGAGAATATTATGGTTTCGATGGCGAGTAACCGAGGGTCCCAATGAACTTTGGTTCCTAACAACGCACCACCACGCTGCCTTGAAAAGTAAAGATCGATACCGGTTCTACCTCCTTTTTGAAATGCCGGGTATAGCCATTCGACTACATGTTCTGAGACTTATTTGAATGGCTGCCTCCACGATGCATTGTAGAGAAGTATCAAATACGGATTGCAGAGATTCTACTTTGATTGGCTGTGTGGGCAACGCGTTGCAGAGAATTTCATGTTTCCGCTACGGGTTGAAGAGATATTTCTTTGATTGGCAGTTTTAATATCAGCAATGCTTGTAAGCTCGTTAATGATTGGTTTGCCTGTCTTCATGTTAAAGGGGCCATATATTGCTCCGCTTCGTGTTGGCGAAGCCTAACTTTGCATTGTGGAAATCATATTCTCAACAAGGAAAGAGACCGAAATTTGATTCTTTGGCTCAACTACGCGTAGTGGAGGCTCGGCAACGCACAAAATCTATGTCTTAGGGCCCAATTGGCTGTCCATAGGCGTCAAAATGTAGTCTGAGGCATCATTCACGTCCAACATTTTGTTTTCTATCTTATTTTTTTTAATTTTATTTTATTTTTTTATTTAATTTTTGGTGTTTTTTATTGTTTTTTTTTTTTTTTGCATTTTTTTTGTTTTTGTTTTTGTTCTTGTTTTTTTCAGTTTTTTGTTTGTGTGTATTTGTGTGCGTGTGATTGTATCTATGGTTTGATTAATATAATCAGCGTGGGTCCTGAGGTTGACCACAAAAGCAAAGGCAAAACAGATTAGCATTTGGCATCTGTAATGGAATTTTAAATAAACGCGCAGTTTCACTTAAACAGTATCCATTTGGTAGGTGATTAAAGCCACACACACACACACACACACACACACACACACACGCGCGCGCGCGCGCGCGTGCGCAATACCTGGGTGTAAACATGAAAGCTCAACCAGAAGTTGATAATGTGAACTGTTGATTCCTTACATCCTACTTTTTTCTAAGAGAAGATCAGTCGAGCTAGCACCTTGGTGCATGCGTTACTTCCTCATACTATGGTTCGTTTCTTCCTTTTGTGTATTGGAGCCTATGTGGTTTGATCTCTTTCTGATGAATTTCCAGTTCAGTTCTTAAGTCCTTATTGTAGAAGATACCAAAGTACTTTCTTTTGAAGTTAAAAGGGCTTTGTCGTAATTTATTTAGACGTGCAAACCTGAACACACACACACACACACGCACACACACACACACACAAATATATATATATATATATATATATATATATATATATATATATATATATATATATATATATATATATATATATATATATATAGTTCAACACCAGGCCGTTCCGTGGTCAAAAAAAACAAAACAAAAACAGGGATGTGGAAAGACCACACGTCTGCAAAAACATACATATTTTCTGTGATCTGTTGTTGCTGGTGACCTTCTATGTGTACAGTCCTGGATGTGTACACAGTACTTCATTTGTACTGGAAAAAATACAATGAACTGGGCCGTGTCGATTATGGGATTCACACATACCTGCCTCCATAGGACCATTCCTTTTAGGAATGGGGATTTGGTTTAGCTGGTGTACGTGTGTGTCTTTTTTGTATATATACACGTGCGCACACACACACACACACACACACACACACACACACATATATATATATATATATATATATATATATATATATATATATATATATATATATATATTATCGAGATAAAATTCTGTTAGTGACTTTAGGAAAATCTACGTTGTGATTTGTGTCCCCCTTGCTGCCACACATTGCCGGCTTTTGCTCACACCTACTTCCGAGTCCCTCTCACATTTTTTAATGGCTGGTGCTAAATAAGCACAGGCACGTACAGTGTCGATGATGCGTTTTGGCAAGAATCATTACGTCCGTTATTAGCTGTTGCAAGGGTCCCCTTCCCTCTGGAGTATTCTTTGCCGCCGGATCATGACACAGTGTCTCGCTGAAATACATGTACCTGCTACCCTACTCATGCTAAGTGCCTCGAAAACCGGCAGACGTGCAGAAGGGGTGTGTGGTGCTTCTCATCAACCCTGCTTGGGTAGGTATCCTGTCTGCACCAGATGTTACGCCCCTATCCTCCAAGAGGCCGCGTCTAATTTCTTTTTTTTTTTTTTTTTTTTTTATATATTTTATATTTTATTGAACAAACCCGACACATGGGGAAGGGGGCAGAATGAAATGATCAATTAAGAATTTTTTTCTTTTCAAAAAAAAATAATGAACAAAGTTATACTTTTCAGTCTAAAATTCTGACAGAACGGCAAGCTTTTAAGAACAAACTTTGACTATAAACGTACACCCCGTAGTCGTACCATAGACGTGGAAAAGCCGACGCATGCTTCCGTGTGATCCAGGCTCACACACAAATTTTAAACATACTGCTACGCCTAATGAAAAAGGTGCAATCAACTGCCGCCTATTTTATCCGGATGTATTTTCAGTGTAAAAAGATAAATATATATTCCATATAAAGTGCTGTAGAATCTCAACTGTTATGGTACGCTTGTCATGTGTGAAACAGCGCTTTCGATCTTAATTTGGTGAGGAAAAGATGTGATGTGATATGTTATATCAGATGGCATTCTTACCTGTCTATACAATGCACAAAACATTTGCAGGATAGATAACTGCTCAGTGAATCTAACTTATATGAATATCTTGACTAAAAACGTCGCGTTGCCGTGATAATATTTGTGTTCCTACACACGATAGGTTTAAGGTTACAAAATTGCAAATTACTGTCAGAAGTGGGACATATGAATACAGAACGTTCTGTTACGCTTTTCAGTTTATATATATATATATATATATATATATATATATATATATATATATATATATATATATATATATATATATATATATATGTGTGTGTGTGCGTGTGTGTGTGTGTGTGTGTGTGTGTGTGTGTGTGTGTAAAGTCTTTGTTGGCATCATTGAAAGAATAATATATGTCGAAACGTCATTTATCATGCATTATGTTATTGAAGCACAAGATACAAATGCCCAGGCTCCAGTCAATCAATAAAGTGCATGCTAGTGTCATGCAGGCGAGGCTACTTGTTCGGCCGCCACTGCACCAGTTGTTTTCTGTTTACATGCTGGAAAAGTGACATGTCTTCTTTTCTTGTCTTTGGAGTTGTGTTAGTTTTAACGATGGTTATTTCTCTCGTGGCAAACCTGCTGATATGGATTGTCATACTGAAACACAAGTCTCTGCGGACAGTGAGTAACGCCCTGGTTTTAAATCTAAGTGCGGCTGACTTGTTGGTTACCGTGCTGAACATGCCAGTGATGGCAGTGACGCTGTTGACAAGATGGGTACCACGGCACTCCATATGTGTTGCTCTGGCATTTCTTAACATGGTTACGTTTCTCGCCTCTGTATGTTTTTTATCTGTAATCAGCATTAACAGGTATGTCAAAACCTTTTCTCTGTATCGATTATGTTATCTTATCAAGCTGTCATCACCAGTCGATTGAGTTTGATTGCCTCCCCAAAATTCTTGTAAAACTCCAATGTATGTTTAAACGTGAAACTGCAGAATGTACATAAAATGGTTGACCGCTGTTGTGGCAGTATATGACATACTGTGTTATATATGATTTACATCCATTTCTTGACATATTGTATACAGTTGTAATTTACCCTGAACTATTTGATGCAAGGAAAAGTACAACATGTATTGCATGACTGCAGTTATTTTTATTGTTTTATTATGCCAGTACATTTATATGTTAGAATTTTCAAGTATGGTTTAAAATAGTTTGCTGCTTATTAAGGGTGGTCAAAATTATTTTTTTATAGCAATCTTGTTTTGGATAGCATACCTTACCTCACTTTTTCCGATGTTGAATCGGTGTCCCTTTTATACGTCTTCAGAGTGCGTCAGTAGCATGTGGATGTCTGTGCATTTAATATACCCCAATATTTTATAAAGTACCCTTTTTAGAAGGTTTGCAATGCACACTGGAGCAAAATGGCCAAAAGTTAGACGCCATTCATTCAACTGGTTCCATACAGTCCTGTTCAATGATACTTAGCATTACGATATGTTCGGATACATGGAAATTATACATATATATTGCTAATATTAAGACCTTCATATGACCTTGACAGACAAAAAGAAAGTAAGAAAGGCTACTATTGATATATTTGTCGCCTTTGTAACAACTATTTAGCAAAAGAAAGAAATTTTAAAAATCGAAAAAAAAACAGGTTTTCCTTTTTTTTGGTGAGGAATACTTGGGGGAAAAATCGAATTTGAATCAGAGATGAGGAAAAAAGTACAAAGAAAGTGCTTTTATATTAATTCCTATGTAAATGACAGGCAACGCCGTGAAGAATAAGAAGAGTCCAAACAGCACCTTAGATTCAAACATTAAAAAAAGAAACGATCATCACGATATCCCAAATTTAAGAAGCGTTACCAACTTCAATCAACTTTCGGTTTCAGCCAAGGAGAAGGCCTTGGATTTTGAAAATCCAAAAGAGGCTTTATCATCTTTGACAAACCCTTTTCCCAGAATCATGTAGTCTTTGAGATGCGTCCCTATGCGTGCATCTCTGACTACCTTTATGGAGACTTGTCATATTTCGGAAAATGATCTTTTCTGGTAGAATGTATGAAAATTGTTTAATGTGGAGTTATAGAGCTATTTTTTTTTTCATCAAATAACTTGCAATTCCGAACTTATCAATTATTGTCGTCACTTTGAAAATAAGTAAGCACATATGAGCATACATTTGGCCTGATACAATCATATAGATACGTTTTATACTTCAAGGTCAAATAAAAGTTAAATTGTAATTCCAAGTTCACATCCTACCCACATGACGCTATTGATGCAGACATTTCATCTGGTTAAAAAGCTATATCCAAGAGAGTTTCGAGGGGCCCAGAGGTCCCACCTTTGGCCATTTGGCCCTAGTGTTATAGGAACAATGGAATTTCTTAATTGACTAAATCGCCAGAGAGTCAGTTACCGAGGTCCTGGGATTATAACTCCGGCAGATACAGGCGCACCACATTTTTGAGCCTACACGCATACAGATATTTATAGCAGCTGACATTTTCCTTCTCACAGGACACACCCGGTGGCATAACATAATTTGCATTTTTTAGTTCATCAGAATATACTAATTTCGGGTTTTTTTTGCTACTAAACCTTGATACAGGAAACATTGATAAATACGATACATTTAAATTCCACCAAACGACTGTGGTCCAATCACTTTGAAAGTTTATTTTTGCCCTCACGTTTAAATAGTTTGCTTGCACATTACATTATTTCACATCACGTGAAAGAAGATTGGACAAAAAAAAACATGAATAAGTTGCGCTACAAAAAATGCAGCCCCACACTGTTTGCAAATGTTATGGACACTTACTAAACTTGCGTCTTAAATATCAAAAAGTTCTAACCAAAAGGTATTGAGATATACAATTATACTTTTATTGTCCACACAAACTAAGATATCACACAACCATTGTCTGTCGTATAGAACAATACCCGCATTTCAAAACGCCGATAATGTTTTAAATGGCACCAACAACATCCAATATTACAAAATAACAGTGACGAATTGAAGATAACTTGCCATTTACTTTGACAAAAAATCAGCCTGTGAATCTGGAATAAAACTCAAGGTAGGATAAAAATCCGTGGTGAAGCCCATTAAAAACAATTAAAAATTAGACTGTTCAACAAATACAATATAAGTGCACATACATACTGGATCATTACTATTGGAGAAGGATTTTAAGATCTGGCAAAATGAAATAAATTTAAGTTGTCCGATGGGCACATCATTTTGAATACTGTAGTGCGTAAATAGGTCAGAAAGATTAATATGGTGAGGGCGGTGGCACCGCAGAAATTGCAACATTGCTTCTCAGTACCGTGATGGTCCCTAGAACTTAATTTCATTTCAGTCATGTATGTATTTTAATGATTGAAAAAAAAAAACGTGTTTCCCTATCGGTAAGTAATTATAAGTTCAAACACACTCATTAAATAACGAAGCAAACAATTACATTGAAAAGATATACTGGAAGACTTATTTTTAACTTAAACATTTGCAAACTTAGGCAACAAATGCCAAAATACCGTTTCCTGATGGCTTGACTTTCAATACCTATAGACTATTTCTATTTGAGAAGAAAATCGGTTTAGAGACAGGATCACCACCTTCAAACAGAGCCTGCGGCTACCAGCAAAGTATGAGGTCGTGAACTGTAGTATGGGCGTTTTATTATGATTAGCAATTCTTTTACAACATGTACAACATGGAGACTTCCCTAGTAGATAAGCATTGCCTATCTCTAGAGCTATGCTCGGAGATCTTTCGTAATTGTTGGGAAAAACGAGTCTTAAGTAGCTCCTGACCGGTGAAAGGTAGCTGCTGGCACTCATAATGTATTAGGTGTTTATTTCCATTGTGGTTGCATTATAATTATGGTGTATGGACACCTTTAACTGCTAAGCAGTCTTTCCAGCATGTCGTGTTCTGCATTTATCGGGACACCGTGTGACATCAGGTGTAACAGTGATCCAGAAATAAATAAAACTTAAATTATCGAAGCCTGTTGAGGTAAATGGTGTGCAAAACATGAAAAATGTTTAAATAAGTATTCTCTAAATTGACTGATGATATGCCAGTATTCATAGGATGGACGGTTCAAAGATCGAAAGGTGTGATAAAAGGACATGCAGCCACAAACCATTCAAATATTAGAAAACTGTTCAAGCATCACCCTGTGATAAACCTTTGTAGACATCCACCTAAGTTACAACCTTAAACTTTATAAATGATCCCAACATTTTTATATATCTGCATTTACAACATTAGTGCCCCGTTAGCATGGATATACTCTTTTTGAAGATCACGATAGCAAAAAAATTTTCAAGAAACAGGGAATGCGACCAGGCCCCATTCAAAACGTCGTTTTCCTGCACACTTGGTCAGAGTATGTTTCAGTGAAATTTAGAGGATAGTCGCATGCGGTTTTGGACCAGGGGTAAAACAATACAGGATTACATACAATTCACAATAAAGAAATTGCAATGACATGTGGCGACCAAATTAAGGTTTAGGTATTGGTCAGTGGGTGTATCTGTATCCCATATTAGATATTTCTTATTCAGTAATTACTTGATTTTCAGCATGTTGCAGTTTCTGCTTATTACAAGTTGTCTGGCTTGGGTGTCCCGTAATTCAAAGATTCTTCACTGGCGATCATGCAGGTATACGGCTCCCGGACTGGACGAGACCTAGATGCTGAGAAAGTACAGTTATATGGCCCACCTCAGAACACAATTCATATATATGTTATAACACTAATTATCAAATGTGCATTCCCTTTTTATTTTGGGTGAAAAACCCGAAAGATACAACAATTAATAACTAGTCCGCAGCCTTAGAAGGCTTCTGTGAATATCTGTTTATGAATATGAGCAATTTCCATGACAATTATATGGAATAAACTGTTCTGTCGCAGAAAAATGCATATTCAGCCTCCCCCTTCTTCAACATTATGCGTGTGTAATGAAGATGTGTGTGTGTGTTTTTTTTTGGGGGGGGGGGTTATTTTTTTTATACCATTGATTTTCACATCTCTTCTGATTGTCATTAAAAGGGCCTTTTTTTTTTTTGTATTTCGGAGGTTGCATTGATCAATAGCGGATGTAACCGCCATGTGTCTGTAAAAAAGCTTGGATCCGCAAGGGCATGCTGCTTATATGTTTGGTAATCTCTGGCACTGTGTATTCACATTGATTCCAGTTGTGCCATGTCTCGCTTATAAAGCCCATAGGCAACCCAATATCAGCCACACTTTTCGCACTTCTCTGTTTTTTGTTTTGTTTTCATGATATTGTGTGTGTGTGTGTGTGTGTCTGCTCAGGGATACGCTAAGCTATCCTGTTGATGTAAGACAATATTCCATGAGACACCCATATCTTCCGTAAAAAGGCATATTTAGAGCAGCCCACACTAATCCAATGGGGGTGGCATCTTTTTCCCCCATGAGTATATGTGGTGCATACATCCCCATTGTTGCATCGATAAACAAATATTTAATATATATTTCATATATATATATATATATATATATATATATATATATATATATATATATATATATATATATATATATATATATGAAATATGTCAGTGTAACCACCAATAAGATATACCTTTCCGATTAAAATAGGATATACGGATTTAGCAATCAGACACAACCTATATTGGGACATTCATTCATAATAGGCATATAAATCACCTTGACCATATCATTACTTTTTAAATTTTCAAAATAACCTGATACTAACTGACTGTAATATTGTAATCAAACATGAATAACCCGATGTTACCACAGCGTCATCGAAATGAGGGGGCCAGGACCCATCCAAGGCGCATCTGTATTAAGCTGACAGACGAGCATTTCACACTGCATGCAAGGTCCAAAAGGTAAAAGAGATCCTCAGCAGACACAACATAAATAGCAGAAGCTGGCATATTATTTTATCAACTAGTTAGTACAGTTGGAAGCACAAGCGTGAAAGACCTTCACACTTTTCAAATAATTTTACTCTGAGTCCAAAAGAGAGAGAGAGAGAGAGAGAGAGAGAGAGAGAGAGAGAGAGAGAGAGAGAGAGAGAGAGAATGAGAGAGAGAGAGAGAGAGAGAGAGAGAGAGAGAGAGAGAGAGAGAGAGAGAGAGAGAGAGAGAGAGAGAGAGAGAGTTTGTGTGTGCGCTCTATAATATAGTTGAGGCACATACGCTCTTCCACGTATGGTTTTAGTTCTCATACCATTTTCACGGGATTATAATGCTATTGGTCATGCACTGTCTTCATGTAATTGCATCTGTAGAATCTGTCCTCTGCTACTCATGTGAAATGAATAGGAAGAGGGTAAATATTTAAAGGAAAAACTGCCAATTATAGGATTTTGACACTTTGCGTAGCCAACATAATCGATAGCCAAATGGGCAAATCTCTGGAGTACCTGTGCACGTTCGGGAGAGGTCAATATTTTAACACACTGATGCACCGCATTTTAATCTGGTACAATACTCTATTATGAGAAGTTAGTTAATGTATTGGTTCACTGTTTAAGAACAAAAGCCAACAATGGATGGGATTGGTCCGAAAATTGACAGTCCATCCTGCCGTGATCTGCCTGAAGCAGAGAATGTGAGCATAATCCATATCCACTACTCTGTTAATATGAGGATATGAAAACAATTGCATTTACATCTTTCATAGGCACTATCGGTATGTGTATTGTATTGTAAACATAATTATTTAAAGAAAGGTTCTCCAGCGCATGCATTGACACACAAATTATGTACACAACAAACAGGACATTACAAGGAGTCTGTTTGCTATTTTCAACAGTATAATACCAAGCAGTAGTTGAGGAAACAATCAATAAACGAAACGTCTCGACTTAATGATAAATGTTTGAGCTGCAGAAAAAAAAATCAACATTTTGTTCATTTGACAGATCCTTGCTGCCACTCAGCATCATTTCCAAAAGTCTGTTTTAATGAGATCGATCAACTAGTTTGGATTTACAACTAGGGCAAGCATGTTAACAGCAGCAGTTTACGCCTTTGATGGTTGTAGAGCGGACAGTGAGAAAAGAAATGTATCATCGATTCGGTGCCTACAGGAACAGGCTGCTAATGGGACAATATTTACGTAAAAAAGATGCGAGTTTAATTTAGACTGACCAAGTATTTAATTGAGACCAAGACATAAATGATAATAACTCCATAATACAACACACCAACAGATTTGTAGCAAACATGTTATCATCACCCATTGCAGAAAATAATTACATTTGTTTCTGTTCATACACGTGGCTGTAAAATATACTCTTTGTCAGCTGAGACTGAAATAACTGTACAATACAACCTTTTTGATGTGTTGTCATTTAAGAATTAAATGTCTTCAATTATTCTTATGGAAGTGTAAGGATAACTGGTGAGAAACAGTTTTGACGTAATTAAAACATGAAAAAATGCCTCCTGCCACTTGTCATCACCCCCCCCCCCCCCGCCCCCGTAATTATAGTGGAAAGGACATTATTAAATTTTTATATTTTCATTAGTACTTGTATTGGTATTTATGTATTCTAGGCGTTTGAAACAAAATGTTTTCGATGATGTGTTGGTTTTAACGCAAGCAAAGAAATAGAATATACAGCCATTTACCTGGTGCCTGGCAAGCAGTAAAGCGATCAAAAGCATAAATGAACAATCAGAAAACCAATAGAATAGACCCAAAGAAAAACAAAATATTCAATACCCATCATAGACTCCAAGGGTAAAGTAAATCAAAATAACTAGGAGATTGAACTGCTTCAGGTGTGGAGTTGTTTCTCAAAATACACCATTCAGTAAAATGTGAATGAGATGTTATGGCGGAATTCCTACAATTCATATAATTCCGTAGCAACGATAAGGTCCACTTCGGAAACAACAAACTTGAAAGTCAACGATTTGACGGCATGGCGGGGTCATCCATGTGAAAGACGCAATTGTGAAACGCAAAATTGGCAACCATTCCAGAGAAGTGTCATCGATGTTACTACATAAGGAACTGTGGTGGAAGATGCAATGGCAGTTGCTGATCTGGACGGTAAGTGAGTGCTCCGACAGGAAACAGGTACCGGGACCGATGGCCCTGGGGCGCTGGCGGGGATAAGTGCAGGTGTTTCGGTGACTGCGGCTGATTGAACGTCCCGGGAGCCAAAGTGGACAGAACATTGCTGAAAGCATTTTTGGGGTCGTTGACCAGGATGTCTTAAACGAACGTAACAACTGAAAAGAAAATTTAAATAAAAGAATGGCGATGTCCTAATCAAAACGTTTACAACTACCGTGAAAATATAGTTTCCAAGGAACATTACCACCTTGCCATAACATACATAAGTCTGCACGCTTTCTGATAATTTTATATATATATTTGTGTGTGTGTGTGTGTGTGTGTATGTGTGTGTTTGTGTGTGTGTAGTGCCATTTTGGTTCATTTACAGTGTTATGTGCAAAAAAGTGTCAGCCAGCACTACACGGTCCCTGATGACCTAAAGAATATCGTTACAGTTTTCCCACTTCGAATGTCATGGAATGGGATTTGGCTCCATTTGGTCTATCGCAAAGTTTGCTTTAGAACAATGCCTTTAATTTGGTTTCATTAAATAATTTAAGGACAGAGAGACTGCAGATGTGGTCGAAATTGTCTAGTTCATGCTCTAATTGCTAATGTTGTTCAGTATGCACATTTTCCGGCAACACCCTTTAAAGCAAAACCCTAAACAATTCTCTATCACAAGAAAAATGTTTGTTAGGAATGCAGATATTAACTGCTATGTCTGATGGAAATATTTGAAAAATAGTTATATAACTTTTGCATTTATGACATACATTTGTGGTGAGAAATGGTTACAATATACATGATGCAAAACTCCAGTTTTGGGGATCAAAATTTAAGCTCAACGTCCTTAATGACGTAGTATTGCTGCAGTCCTTCCCGGACCCCTTGTGTATGTAGGCCAGTCTGATTGGCAGTGCACATCTAGCGACTAGATTGATGCGGCCCAAACTCTTTTTTCAATATACCTGGATTTGTTTCCCTTTATCCATGAAGTGTTTATCAGTTGTCAATGCAGTAACATATTGTAGATAACAATCAAATAGCAACTATTATTTGATTTGATATTTTGCTGTATCTGTTGTGATTTGACCTTGTTTTTTTTATATATTTTAGCCTAGTTTGAAACCTTTTTTGTGGTCATGGCGTACATTGTACCACTTTATGTTATAACTCATTGGAAATCGACCATTTTGTTGAACAGTATACCCCAGAAAGTAAAGCATTGACCTACTAGCCTATCATTGTGTTTCAATATGTGCAACCGATTCTAAATAACATCAGGGAGGCTTCTTTCATTTTATTTTCCTTTTCTTTCTTACAAAAGTAATAAAGGGCAAAGTGGTGTATGTTTAGATATGGTCTCAAAACATACAATCACGTCATTTTGTAGTTTTGTATTTCCGTACACTGGACTTTTGCAGACTAGTATTCTCCAAATGATCGATTCAACTGAAATTGCTGATATATTTTAGGCATGAGAGATTGATACTTGAGGTAATGTAAACTTGACGTTTGTAGCTTTGTATTTTCCATATGGATCGATTCAAATGAATTTGATATGTTTTAGACATGACAGAGAGATACTTATTTCAGAGATTGCTCATTATTGCATTGTGCCTCCTCGAAGAAGCAAGACCATTTGTGACTCATTTTTAGACAGCTTTTAAAGAGACATACCATTCAGTTGCAAAGTAGCTCTGGTATATGGGCAGCAGTCAGCCAAGAGAATAACAAACAAAAACAAACCAACAAACCAACAAACAAACAAACAAACAAAAAAACTTCATGAATAGATTCCTTTCTGCTGCTAACTTTTTAACTTCTAGTTTTATTGTTTCATTTTGGCCCAGCCTATCACACTGCGTCCAAAACCAAATAAGCTTGTCTCATTGTTTATTTATCAAGTTTGGCTCACTGTGCCCAATCTAGATATATTTTATTTGACCGTTACTAGGTTTCCTTGACCAATTTCCAGCCATGTATACATGCGTTTGCATGGATGTCTAGCTTTTACGGCATGCAGACAGCCACCATAGATACTGTTCTTCTTATTTCAAATATTTTAGCTATAAACCTGTGCAGTTGCAGACAGAATGTGTCTCATTTACGAGTCGAGATCAAACAGTTACCCAATGCGACTTGCCAACAGTATAGCTTTTTGCTGACCCAATGATTATCGACGTGTCATGACTAAACAACACTTAATAATAACAATGATAACTACGATTGGCAGATCAGGCTTAGATTTCAGTAAGGAGATGAGCATCTTTGTTTGAAAGAGGCATCCATTTGTGAAAAGAACTCCGTGTAGAATGTTACATGCACATGTTGGTTACTCTTCCTTAATAGCCCTACCAGCCTAGTCCAGAAGTACTTCAAGGGCCAACTTGGGTAAACATAAGATCACTGCTCTATTGCATGAGGCTTACTAATTTCCCCTGGTAGAGACATTTTAGAGGTTGCGGCCAGCCTGGAACACATAATGCATGGTTCACGTGGACAAAAAGTACTGGTATGCATCGCCAGTCTAACTTTGCAGCAGTACCTTTTTTTTTTTTTTTTTTTTTTTTTGGTAAAAGTCCGCCCTGTGAGGGGATCCTTTATATTTTGGGTTGTCCGTCTGTCCGAATTTCCACATTCTCGTTGTCGTCACATCGACCCAAAAACCCAGGATTCTGTAGAAAAAACCGTATTCATACTTTCACCAAAAATGTCATTCCATTTATCAGTTTTGTCCACGGAATTCTGAAATATAATTCACAGAATTGGACAAGTTTTCACTAAGGTGTAAGCTTAATACAATTCTGTGGACGAAATTGGAAATGAATATCACGAAATCCAATCAGGGTCACACAATTCTTTAATGCCTGTTGTTTCATTTCCGTGCGCATGATTTTGAATTTTGTCCACAAAATGGTATAAGGTTATCATTTTTTCGTGCAAGTTTGTTATTTCGTCCACAAAATCGAATAACCTTTTTCGAGTTTATCGAAAATATTATCACGAAATCCAAATAATCCTATCGGTTTTGTCGACGGAAACGGTATTCAATTAAAAAAAATCATACAAGATTTATCCAGTTTCGTGCACAAAATTGGAAGGAATGACATTGTGTGCACAAAATCACAAAATCACAAATAACATTTCGAAATCGTATAAAGCCACAGAATCGTTGTCTGGTCATTTTCGTGAGTTCCTACAATGACTTGTTAAGGGCATCGGTCACCACATCTTGCAATAAATCATGTGCCACTGTGCCTATAGACCAACATACTAAAACCGGATGGGAACCGCGGAGCCCTTATGCTGAAACGCGAACCCCGAACTGTCTACTTTGCATGACACTATATTCCTTGAAGTATAATTTTCTAACCAGCAAAATTCCGGGTCTTAAATATGCTTATTTTTCAAGATATGTGAAGTTCCGCAAATTCTAGCTTGTTCCTGGAGTCTAGTCTCACCACTGACCTCAGTGACCCGAGACTCGAGGTTAGTGACTGCACAGGCCACCGCGGCCCACCTACCATCTATGGCTAAGTCGTTAACGTGAGTTTATTTGACTTAGTCTCTTTTCTTAGTTTAGGTCTAGCATACCGTGAGGTAGGCCTAAAACCTGACAGTTTCAAAATTTGCTGGAAATCCATTTCTACATTTGTTTGTTTCTCCCTTGTCTGCAAAGCAGGACTAAAGCTCGTCTACCTCCATGGCAACGGTATAAAATTCGGAATCAATAAAAGTCTAGTCACTCACAAAAGGCAATTTTCTCACAAGAGTTCTATGAATGTAAGAATGTGTCGACTTAGCTCAGACTGGTGGGCCTTCGGTCTACGGCTTTCTCGTCAACATGCAAAAGGCTGGGTAATTCTTTCTTTCTTTCTTTCTTTCTTTCTTTCTTTCTTTCTTTCTTTCTTTCTTTCTTTCTTTCTTCTTCTTTCTTTCTTTCTTTCTTTCTTTCTTTCTTCTTTCTTTCTTTCTTTCTTTCTTTCTTTCTTTCTTTCTTTCTTCTTTCTTTCTTTCTTTCTTTCTTTCTTTTCTTTCTTTCTTTCTTTCTTTCTTTCTTTCTTCTTCTTTCTTTCTTTCTTTCTTTCTTTCTTTCTTCTTTCTTTCTTCTCTCTCTCCTTCCTTCCTGCCTTCCTGCCCTCCTTTCTTTCTTTCTTTCTGTCTGTCTGTCTGTCTTTCTTCCTTCCTTTCTTTCTTTCTTTCTTCAAAAGATCACTGGGCCTAAACCCTTTCAGTCTGACGATAGGGATTGATATTGAAGAGCACTGGATGAATGAATGACTTTTAATGCAATTGCACCATTTACACATATGCATAGTATTTTGTTGATGGGTCTAAAAACAAAACAGTACAAACACAGTCTACATTATGAAGATCCCCCATTACCAAACCTGTTGGGAACATAAACAATACTTATAAATTCATACAGATAAAGATGATGAGAATTGAAAAAAAAATTTCACTCTGATTTTTACATGTTCTGTTATCTTCCGGAGTAAAACATTCAACGTCAAGTAAAATTATGACACGTTGTCAATCAGTTGTTTCCTGGATTCACAGAACTTTTCACAAATTACGATTTTATGTAATTCGTCTTCTAATCCATAACACAAGTCACATATTATGTCATCTACTGACACTGTAACTGGCCTTTTATGTCTTCCTTTTCCAATATTTAAATTATGTGCACTGATTCCTAATCGATTTATTTTTTTTCTTTGATCTATATTCTTCAATACCATTAAGCAATTGTCCATTTGAAACTTTGTTTTGAATTTGGAATATGTTCTTAATTTTTTATCTGGAAAAGATTGTCCAGAAAAGTCAGTGTGTCATTGAATAAGAAATTTCTCCTGTATTAATTTCGGAATAATATTTGCCGACAAATCTCCAAATTCATCGCCACCATTGTTCCAAATATCCTTGCATCCGATTAATTTTAGAGTGTTCTTTAAAGTGTTTAGCCAGTTAGAGTTAGTGATTGACACAATTTGTCCTGGTTAGAGTTTTTAATTCGGTACCAGTTTTTACATATAGTCTTTCGTATTTTCAGAGAATATGGTAAGGCTCTGAGCTCTTGAAACAACAATATTGCATGCTTTAGAGTTCACTCCTAGAGTATATTTCAAAAAACTTAATTATAACTTTTCGAATTCAGTCATTGTCTTGACCGATGCAAATTACAGGAGATAGAATATATGCACTCCATATTTCATAGACATAAAAAATATAGAGGCAAGCATTTATCAAATAAACCCAAATACAAACGAATGTCATTTTTTTCACCAGACTGCGTATAAGAGCCATTTTTAGCTTTTTCACATAAACGTTTTATGGCTCTAGCAAATTCCCCTTGGGTGTCATGTCAATCCCGAAGTAGGAATACATATAAGTTATTTCTAGATCCACATTACCAACAAAGAAGCGTCTCCATTTTTTTTAACTAGGCCTATTAAATATACCTACATTGGACGTTTCTACGTTGAAATTCAAATTGCAGTTTTTATAATATCCGTGTAATTTATCCAACCAACATTATAAGCCATGTTCACTTTCCGAAATTTGCATCAGGTGTCATCCGTCAATATGTCTGCCTGTCCATCATCCTTGGCCATCATAAAAGAAAAGCAATGAAAATGGCAATGCTGTCTAAGCCAAAAGTATATTGTACTCATTCGACTCTACCACTTAATAAATACAAAGTAAACTGCAGACAAATTTTAACATTACAGAAAGCGTAGCACACGACGCGTAGAGTTTACATTCATACTTTCACACAAGTAATTTACGTTGCTATTACAGTTTTAAAGAATTGAGATAAAGAAAATGAACTAAGTAGGATCGTATATATAACGTTAGGCTTTTAGCGTTACATTTTTTTTCAATGCAAAAACTTCTTGTGTCGTAAAAAATGTTCACAATTATCCACAAGTTGCGTTTAACACTATTTCCAGAAACAAAAGTTGCTCGGTGGCATATTCTACAGGCTTATGTGATTTTAACCCTATCCTTCAAAGATTGATGGGTATTACAATGTCCAGAGTTCCAGTGCGTTTGGATGGAAACAAAATGTCCCAGTATGCCAGCACGAAAAATAAAATCTGTACCCCTCCCCTCAAATGCGATCAAAGAAATATTGGGGGAAAAGTTAAAGAAAAAATAAAAAGGAAAGACAAAATATACACCTGCATATTTAGGCTAAGACTAATATATATATAGGTAGGTGTATAGGCCACTTGAAACAACTTGAAGGGATCAATGTTGTAGTGAACCTACCCAACAAGTGACAACCTATAAAGATTTACAAGTGGCAAGTGCATTTATTAGGTCGCTTTCCCCTTCAGAACTTTCCAATGGTACAAAATGCTGAAGTGAAGAATAAAAATACGCAGCGTGTTGACGAAACAACACACACACACAAACACAAACAAGACGCTGATGTTCAAAAGCCAGGTGAAGAATGACGAAACATTGGTCCGGTAGCCCTTGGAGAAACAAATAAATGGACTTTTTAGCAAATTTAGAAACTGCCACAGTGTAGCCTATATTTGGAATAAAAACTGGTTTGATAGTGAAAGAAAAATCCTGTTGGTCGACTGAAGCTTTTCCCCCTATGGCAAGCGGGCGGCTGCGTGAGCACAGCATTGATGAATGAATGTGAGTGTTATTGGCACGTATGCTTTACGGGACTCCACATGTAGCCAACAGACACAAGCTAGAATTTGCGGAACTTTAAATATCACTATAAATACGTATATTTAAGGCGTGAAATTTCGCTGGTTTATAAATTCTGCAGTTCGGGATGGTATGGAGGATGTCGAGGGTCCGCAGTTGGGATCTGCGTTTCAGCTTAGGCTCGGAGGTCCGCATCTGCAACCACGTCCGCATTTTAGTTAGTACCTTCATGACAATTCAGCTGTGAATTGACCGCGCAACCGGAGACTGTCTGTCAACGTTACATTGCAGACCGGCCAATATTGAATGATATTCTGAATGTTGTTTGTCCTTTCGCCCATTTTTTTTTTTTTTTTTTAATTTTTAGTCCATCATTTTTTTGTCTTATAGACCTATCCTACTTATTTTTTTTAGTGCGCCAAATGTGCACAGAATTCAACAAGCTTGTTGAATTTTGTAAAATACTTTCAGTTTTGTGATATTTTCTTCCAGTTTCGTCCAAAAAATCGTAAGATAAGTTTAATTTCGTGGTGAGACTTCTATTTTCTAATTTGCTCTTACAATAATTGTGTGAATCCTGTTGTGATTCCGTCCACGAACACGACAAATATCACAATTTCGTGCACCAAATCGATGCTGTTACCCCTACACAGATCCAATTGGCCTCCTGGGCCCTTCTTTGGAATATATGAAATCCTGAGTTTATTCCATTCCTTTGGTGCTTGTCTTTTCTCAATAACCCCATTGAAAAGCAACTATAGACTATCCTCAATTTCCTCTTGCCCTCTCTTTATGAATTCCGACAAATTATTATCTGGTCCTGAACATTTGCGCAATCGCCTCTGCTCAACTGCTATTTTAACTTGTATACTTCTGACTCTCACGCATGTCTGGATCCCGTTGATCCTGTGTGTATTCTGTTTGACAGCCTGGAACTGTTCCCTGACCCCACTTAAGGTATAGTGACTTCCTGCCAATGCTCCCTTCTTTTGCTCATATTCTTCTATGTAAAAAAAAAAAAGAAAGAAAGAAAAATTGTAGGAGTAGGGGGGCTCAGAATTAAATGACTAGTTTTTAAAATATACAGTCAAAATACCTATACATATATAAACCCTGCTGCCCAGGCTCCCATAAGTTTAGTATTGTGGTGGTAACAGGTCTGTCAGACTTAGGGTGCAAGATGTTATAAAATTCACTTTGCGGTATTCTGTTTTTAGCAATCACTTCATCATTGATTCGGTGAGAGTGAGTAAAAGGCATAATATTGTCTTATAATGAATAGAATTTTGTTTTAAATCCAAAGATAGCATTCAATATCAAGTATGAATTAATAAAATCCCTGTTGTGATGGACTTGGCTTCATAAAACAAAAATTGTAGTCATAATGGGGGGGGGGGTCAAAAAGTTATGACGGCCTTTAAAAAAGTATATGTAATCACCATGGTAGTGTTGGTACACGCATGTAATGTTTCGTAGAATTAAAATAACAAAGACAGACATCATATCTGATCCCAAATTTTAACAGTGTGACTAAATAGCACGTTTTTGCAAATTGACAGGGCTCTTCTTCAGTGAAAAAATTGCCTTTTCAATAACAAATGTCACAGTTGATATACGTCATTTAGCCTATCAGTAGCGCTACACGCCTTTATATCATGTATGTGAAGTACTATTGGCGTCCTCTCTGCTGACCTATACTAAATAGAAGTACAAATATAAACATTTATCTGATGTACATGTAGTTAAGCTACATGTTAATAGCCATCATTATTTATCCACATAAATTTGACATTCAAGGAATCCAATACTGTGTTTGAAACCAGTTTTGCACTTTCAAAATTTCATTGTGGGCAAATCAGATCTTGAGCAATATGTGTAGTATAATATAATTTTTATTGTGACCTTTGTTGTATATTTTTGCCTAAAATACAAGTAAAAGCAGGGCTATCTGCATTTTTTCATTCCGGTGGTCTTCCCTCAGAACAATATTAAATGACCAATCAGTTTCCAGAAATAATTGCACCTGCGGAGAGTCTCACTGAAGAGTCATCTCAGTAGCCTTTTCGATTTCTGCATTAATATGTAATCCCATATATATATATATATATATATATATATATATATATATATATATATATATATATATATATATATTCAGTTAATAGGTTAAGGATGCGAACCACTGAATGAAAATGTCTGGCTTTCAGAGTCTCCCACCTCTTTGCTTTGGGTAGATGTACCCTCCATGAAACTTTTGTCTTTGTTTGCCATATTGTAATTGTGGTCAACTCACTGGTATCTGGATTAGCAGTTCAAAATTGTATGCCTGGGCTCCACAATGTTTGCCCAGCGCCTGAAGTTGACCTCAATAAAAGATCATAGCCTCTGAGCCCCTTTTTCTGTTCACATGTGTCATTACACCTGGACAATGTTTCAGATACCTCAATGTGGGGTTGCCCCAGGACAAGCTTATAATTGATATCTCAACTTGTCATGATTGTAAGAAACGATGGTTCTTAAGACACCATATCCCAAGCCCGTCATCCAAAAGTGGTTAAGAGAGACATGCAGTCAGTCAGTGGAGCTATAGGTTCTTGATACCACAGGTAACAGTTGCGCACATGATTATGTGGGTGCTTCAATTTTATTCTACACATGTTAACCATTTCCCCTTGCTTTAACACTGTATCAACAGCTTTCCTTACTGCCTAACTTGCACCAACGAAAGCTGTTGACCTGGGATATAATCTTCATAGGCCTTATTTACATTTTTCCTTCAAAACTGTGTTTATTGATTATGAAATAAATTCATGAAGCCAGATTGAAATTTATTGTATCCGGTTTTAGAGGAAAGGGGTTAAACTACTGTATAATCCTTAGTGCATTGATGCTATTCGCTGCAACAAATATGTTCCACTTTGAATTGACTTCTGCAGCACGGGGGAACGTGTGTAAGCCTAGGCCGAAACTGTGAACCGAAAAAACTCCAAAACAAAGTTAATTTCCTTGCAGATTTAGAGATCAGCGAGAGCTCTGTCTGGTTTCAAATGGCCAGCACTGCCAAGGACACTTTCAAGGAAATCTCCATGTGACGTCACTTCCCGCAAAAAATCCGATTGGAAGTTTCTCGGAAGTTCCAAAAAACCTGATGTTTAAATGCTTAAATATAGTGATACCATGGGTTAATTGCGAATGCAGTCATCATATATCTTATTTTCATTGGTTGAACACAGAAGGTTTATTTTTTTGTCCGGGACCTGATTTTTCACGTATCGAGATTCAAATGTGCACATATAGGCCTAGTTTACGTTTTTGCTTTTGAAATTTGAGTGTAGGTTGATGAAAGTAAACAGTGTTGAAGTTGCATAGTTTTGCTCTATCAATTGGTGTACATACAGATCAACGAAATAGTGTGCTGATTCAATAAATATGCCAACATAAAGGGACCTAGACATAGAAGAACACGCACTTTAAAATTAATGTATTTCTCAGTAAAATCCAGTCTGAAGTTCTAAAAATGGTGCTCTTTTGTTTCAAATACCATGAAGCTAAAGACATGTCTTCATGTCTTCACAATTGTCCCTGTAGTCCCATCTTGGGTTGACTGCGTAGACAGACCCTTCTCACCGTGGTCCGAATTAAAGCAAAAAATAAAGCAAACAAAAAACTAACCCCGCTCAAATCTCCGCCGTCAATAGAAATCCACAAAATGAATAAGCGGTATTTTTCTGCCTACGACGGCAACTCATTGTGATATCAGTCTTTAATTTTAAAACTTAAGGTTTTTGGATATCCAAATTTGGCAATTTTAACTGCAGTCTCATAATTTTACAGCTAATGCAGAGAAAAAATTCAAAGACGCTGTTAAGTTTCTCCGTATTTTGAATGTATGGACCTTGCTTTCCCTGCTTTGCCATAGGATGCTAATCTTGAATACGTAAAATTAAAAAAACAAACAAACAAACGCATATCAAAACATTTCATATGCGCCCAAAGTGCGCTGAGGAAAGCTGTTGACGTGGACTATTTTTATGGGCAGTTCAGGCATGCTGGTACTTGAACTAAATGCCTTTTGATGAGGAATTTCCAACATGAATGATAATAATCCTTTAGATTCACCAATTCAACAGCAATAAAAAGGAATGGCAGTGAAAGAGGTAACAACAAACACAACCGCCATAAAGCAGAAGCAAATATTAGAGAACACACTGACATTCTTTTGTTTTGAATTGTGAACATTCTGGACTCAAAAGACAAACGTGCAATTACACCGTGAATGCAGATGGTGTTTTACTGATAAATTATGCGACTTTCGATACGGCCAGGTTGAGCTAATTTTATTACATACGTAATACGCTCGGGTTATCTCATTGGAGATCATGTAAGAGTCATTACATCTTCGGATTCTAATCTTAAATTCTTAAACTGGATTAGCGATCTGACAAATCATTCGCTCTTTCAAAGTAAAATGGACAAAATTCACAAGCATAATGCAACATCAGCAGCATGAGTTTCAATATTGCTTAGATCACGCCTTTGATATAATTCATAACATTTCAATACCAAAAAAACAAAAAAAAACAAACAAAAAAAAAACTAACAGAGAATGTATATTGACATGTAACGATTATACATGAAAGTATGGGAAGTTTAAAGATAACAGATATTGAGATACACCTCTGCACAGTAGATTTAATTTGAAGGCAGCGTTAATAGGCCAAGCTCAGGCCCGTAGCCAGGGAGGTGTCGGAGACACCCCCATCAGCGCAAAAGGTCCAATAACCCCCCCCCCCCCCAAGAAAAAATTATAAATGAAATAAGACAACAACAGAAACAGAAAGGAAGGTATATCTGTAATACATGTTTGCAATAACAATTTTTCTGTGCGTAAGTTGATTATAGCACTTTAAAGAACGACAAAAATTCATTTTACAACTCAGCATGAATAAAATGAAATAAAATTAAACTTTTTTGACTGCACTACATCAAACTAAGACAGTAGTATTTTGTCCAGTACACGTACAACGCGCAAAGCACCAACAAGATATGGGAAGAAGAAGAAAAAATTAAGTCTTTATACAGCTCAGCGATGCCTCTAAATTTCTTGATATAGTGGTTTCCCTCTTACGGCTAGAAAATTTGTTATACATTTTTCCACAATTTTGATTACTTCAATGTCTGGTAATTCCATTCTGAAATTAAATAATTGTCTCGTATTGTCTTGTTTAGCATCTACAACTATATCTTCTATATATAACTTTTCGGGTATTCTAAATTGGCTACAATTTTCAACAAAGTGAATTTCATCCTCGATGAGGTTACATGTATAACATGCCCTGAGGCTTACTGGTGTTTTGTGGGTACGCTTATGTGTATCTGTCTCAATGTGTAGAGTATGGGCACTGATACGAAGCCTAGCAATATTATTGCGAATATGATAATTGTTTATAACGTCTAGATATATTTCAAAATTTAAGTGTGTTTTGTACTGGACATAAGTTCTTAATTTACATTCACTTTCATTTTGTTGTGACATACCACTTTCCCACTGTCTCTGACATTTTTTCTTGTAGTTTGCTCATTACTGACGTGGATGGATATATGCCAGATCGGTTGCCTTGATTATACCAAAGTTCCTGGAAACCAGTCGTAAACAATATATCCTTGATGCTTTTCACCCACAATGACCGGTTTTCATTTTCATATGACATTTCAATATTGCACAAACAAGAATCTGATAAAAGGGTATTTTTTCATTGTTCGCAATCCTAATTTTTACACACCATACTCACTATCTTCAGGGAAACAGGTGTACATCCAAGCTCACCAAGGACAGCTATATTAATGCTTTACGATTCACTCCAAGGCAAAACTTCCGAAAACCAATATAAAACATTTCGATGCCAAATTTGAAATATCCTGAAATACTGTCAGGCATTATTACAGGCCCGTGTTCTTACAATACGGTTTAATAACCAGCTAAGATGAGTTCACAATTTTTCCTGATTGTGTTATTATTGTATGCCTAGTGAAGTAACAAGGGTGTTGCGAATATTTTACGGCTGTTTCCCCCGTAAAGACTGTTTTAAGGTGGTAGCGGTGCCCGGGTAAACCGCGAGTACTAGTTTTAATATAATCGAGCTAGGCCCTGGTAGACTAAGTTTACTCTCGTATGTCCGACCTCGTGAATATAGGCCTAAATATCCACATATGCATAGGCAAAGGATACATTGTTGCAAATGTCATGATCAGCAGATCACATATCAGATAAAAGTATAGCCCTCACCTTTTAAATGTTGAAAAAAAATCTGATGTGGTATGAAATCACGATGTGACATCGGTACACAAAATTGTAGAAATAAGGTCTTATCGTTTCAACCATATTCTATACTGCTTTCACTGAATTGCTCCTAACCCGTGTGACTAAAAAGCGGCCCATAGATTTGCTTTATTTCGTGTTTGTTTTAGAATTTCAGGGATGAATGTAACGAACGCACAATGTACAGTGGCATCAACTTTGAAACACTGCAACATTGCTGCAAATCAAGATAAAAACTCTAGAGGACGCCCATTCACCCACATGTGTTGCCAGTAATTATCTAAAAATAGTGTGCAGTTGAATACAACCATGATGTTATTTCCAAATTGGTATGTTCATGTTATATAACACTAATTTATGATGAAAGAAGTTGTTTATACAATAATTTAAACCAAATGGGAATAATTTAGCTTGATTTATCATCTGTTGATCATGGCCATTTAAACAATATATACTTTGCTTGTACTTTGTGAATACTTCCCAGTTCATGCAGCCTGAGAGGTGATAGTGTACTTCGTTTCCCGGGGAACAGCTCAACTGCCTTTAGAAATCGAGGGTAATCAAATCGGAACCAACATTTCTGGATGAACTTTTCACTATGAAATAAAAACATAGTATTGTTTATACTCTGTCTTAACATACAAATTTGCAGTTTATGACGTTTTTCTTGATTTCGTAGCACCTGCTACTTATATATATATATATATATATATATATATATATATATATATATATATATATATATATATATATATATATATATATATATATATATATATATATATATAACATAACATTTAGTTTCAAACAAAAATGTATATCATGTTTTAATACTGTAAAACTGTTTTCAGCATCTGAATGTGAAGGACTTTTTAATGGTATGAATGTCTTCTTGGTTCATTACTGATAGCACGCCTGCCAGCTGTTCATGCATTATGATAACAACGTATAATATATGATATGGGAGTATACGATGACCTGTAAGAATTTTAATAAGAAAAAAGCTACGATATAAAGGGCCTATATTCCATTCAATTTACAACTAAGCGTGTACTTGTTATATTCGTTTTCACGACCTGACACGTACATTATATATATAACACAGGCTTGTTCCTTCTTTGGTTACATGTCGCCAAGACTTCTGTACCACAGCTGCTAGCGCAGTTCATGGTCCTCTGACACTGTTGCCCGGCCGTAGACCTGCTGCATCAAGTGGTATCGAAGCTGCTGCATCAAGTGTTATCGAAGTGAACCTTCGTTTTTCGGGTGGCTGTTGCCCGGCGGGTGTGTTTTTTTTCACCAGCAGCGCAGTGCTGCAGAACGGATGCAACCGAACCCCGACCAAAGTTAAAAGATCCTGTCTTCACTCCTCTCCAGAACAGCTTCGCAGCCTAGTCTGCTCCAGCTCGACGCTATGACCGCCCCTTGTGTATGTTTATAATATTTATTATTCTCTTTTGTAACGAACTAAATGAGAATGGGTCTTAAGAAAGACTAGGAAGTCAATTAGGTCAATCATTGAATCACCCCGATAAATAAGATTTTGCTAAATAGCATTCCGCACCAACAGAAATCCATTAAGGACCATTAAGTGGTCGATGACCGGTTTCCTTCTTTCAGTGAGCGCACTCCAACAGCTCAGCGTTTCGTGATCTTCCAACATACTTCCACACAATCAGTGACAGGCCACTGTTACATAAAGCAGGGAGTTATGCTATCTTGCAAAGATTATGCACGTTCCTAGCATGAAGGCCTAATAATGCCAAGATTTGAAACATGCTACGAAAGGAAGTCCGATCATCAGTTTACTTGGATGAATTAAAAGATATGCACAAAGCAAAGGACTACATCTTGAACCTCATTCAAAAAGTTCAATGAAATAAAAAAAAACAACCACCCCCCCCCCCCCGCCAAAAAAAAGCCAAACAAAAAAAAAAACGATATATATTTTTGGGCATATTTACGTTAGCACTTTTAAATGCCCTTAAAATGCGCGCTGACCACTGACCTTGCGGTGATGTTTACTTCTGAAAAATGCTTCTGTCCTTGCCTTGCCATGAGATGGGAGGCATCAGATTGTGTGATTAATGACATTAAACGGGTTTTTCCAGTCCAGGAAAAGACCACTGATCCCATGTATGTTTGCTGCGACATGTTACTACAAGACAAGTGAAATCTAGCATTAGGTCTGGCACAATGAGGCGCTGGGGGGGGGGGGGGTTGCACATGGTAAGACAGGCAGCAGTATGGATGTTGATGTTACCGCGCAGTCATTAAGGACCCATAAAAAACAAATTGCTTGTCATCACTTTTTTAAATTATAGGATGGGAGGAAGGATTTAATTTTTATTTCTTAGCCATGATTTATTCAAATATTTGTTTTAGAGCTTTGCTCTGATCTAATCTGAGCCCAACCCAGGGCTTTATGATGCGTGAACCACGCTTCAATATTGAAGAACCAAAAGTCTGTCAACGTTCAGTGCAAAATTTTTTATATACCCCGCGTGTTCCAGACACCAATATAACAGTAACATTTTTTTACCTTAACAGCAAGTCCCCAAATACATGCAAGCAAACACGTGGCCGATTTTATTTGTCTCCTTGACAGCTATCAAACCGAAGTAAATTTCCTAAGTTTAGTCTTTACCTTCCTCAATGCCGTAAATGTTTCGCTTAAATGTGCGAAAGGAACCCAAACTAACAACGTTTCATAACATTTACCTTCTCGACGGTTTTACCTTATCACTTAAACTGTCAAACATTTTCCAAAGTTTATAATATTTCATAACAATAACAGCTATTTTCCTCAATGCGGTATAGTTGCTTCATTTCAACTGTGCGGTACGAACCAAATTTAACATTGTCTCCTAGCACTTACGTTCGCTGTGTTTTACCTAATCACTTAAACTGCCAAATTTAACATATTTCCTAGCAGGTCCTTTCCTGAATGCGGCAGTTGTCTCCCTTCATCTGCGCGACACAAAACGAAACTAACGTTTTTTCCAAACATCTATATTCTCTGTACGTGTTTTCACTTACACATACAGCTAAATGTGTGCCAAATGCAACAATATTTTCAAAAAAATACTGTCCTCAATTCCTTTTACATACCCTCTTTCAATCTAACAGAGTGACGCGTGCCAAAAGCTAATGATATTTCCTAACAATTATTTTAATTGAACTCTTCCACTTAACCCAGTCAGCCACTTACGAAAACTGACAATTCCCAACATTTTTCATTACCTTCCAAATTAATTTATTTGTACTTTTTAACTCAACTGCCCGCCACTTTCCAAACCTAAAAAAAAAATCTTACTTCCTACATCACTCAATGTAAGAAATGATTGTTAGATTTTAGTAAGTGATTGTCAAATGATATTGACAAGAGGATTTATTTTGATAGTTCCTAACTAAGCTTTACCATTACTGGGAATTTCAAACATATGGCTGATATGCTTTTTAAAATACTGACACTTGAAATATGGCTCATACATGTTAAGAATAGACTTTATTCAGGAATGACCCTCTCCCCCCTTGAAGCTCATAAGATGTCAACAGTCACTGCTAGATAGAGTGAAGGGTCCCTAGACAACGGGGGGGGGGGTTAGTCGTGGAGATCTGATGGGTATGGGAAATAGACAGACGTTTGTGGGTCATCCAGATCCTAACAAAGAATAAATAAGCACCAGGAAAGGTGAAGGTCACATCATGAGATCGAGCGCAAAGTCTAGAGATAGGTTGAGAAAAGTGTTGTGTTAGAAACAAGTGTTAGTCTGATTCTTGGCAGATGTGTGCTTTTTGCCACCAGTGATAAAATTGGAAATTTCATGAAGTTATAATTTCATAAACAAAACCATAAAAGATGTAATATTGTATTCCCTCATTTAGCTTCCAAATCAAGCCATTCATAGCCGCTAAATCGTAGCTCCCAGAGTCTCGATTTCACTTCACGCTTCCTCGTTTGGCTGAGACAATGCCTCATCCAATCAAAGAACTCCAACATTAGAGTAGAAATACACAACCTGCTTATTCTGTTCCTACACTTGAATGGACACCCGCCACCACATTACCTGTACAGGAGCCAAACTTGCCCTGGAAGTACCTCAAGAAGATGAAGGTCTACTCCTTGCCTGAAACTTCACCGCTGTGTTTGTACCCCTGGAACACCAGAAAAGAAGTAGCTTGTTAGGTGTGTCTTTGCACTCACCAGTTGTTATTTAATCCCCTAAAGGGCAGGCAATGAGGGAATATTACATCTTTGACGGTTTTGTTCATGAAATTATTACTTCATGTCACAAGCTGCGCTTGTTCATGAAATATCCACTTCAATGTCACAAAACCTGCAAACATGTAATATTGTAAGTTCAAATCTTCAAGATGGCACTCTGAAATTACTGGCCTTTAACTTCAGAAGTGAAATCCCTCCTATAAAACTTCTTGAAGGTGCTTGCCTTTGTCCAGTTTGCTCTTTCGATAATCTGTTCTATTGGGACTGCCACAGAGGATGCCTTAGAGGTACTAGCTTTCCTGGCTGAATGGGCTTTAAACACCTTAGTGTCTATGCCTGCCTCATTCATTATCTTAGTAAGCCAACCAGCAATTGTGTATGAAACCACCTGCCTCTGTGGCTCCTTAAAACTAAGAAGCAATTTGTTGCGTTCTCCATCCATACGATTCCTCTAATTTGAGGCCCATGCGGAGGTATACATGGAGGCATTTGACCACACACGGAGGTCATTCTCTTTACATCAAGAGAAATGTACTTCCAGAGCCGAGCTCCCTTCCCTCCTATGTTTAGTTAGAGCACTCAAACTGAAGTTAACACTTTCTTCTGAAACCCTCATAAAGCGCACATCCAATGCACTAAGGTCTAATGACCATGCACCGGAATTCAAAGCCAACAACATACATAATTTCAATGTAAAGGACCTGTTTGACAGGTTTTCGTTAATACCCGATTCTTCCAAGTAGTGAAGCACCACTGCAACGTCCCAAGTACATTGGTGTCTAGGTTGGGAGGGTCTCTCATTGAACACACCGGCAATCAACTGAGAAATTGTTTGGTGTTCACCCACTGCATGGCCCTCAACCTGGTTGTGAGTAGAGGTAAAACAGCTGAAGGATGCACGCTTACCGTTTGGTACTGGTAACCCTTATGGTATAGGTTAGTCAAATACTCGACTATATCTGCCATAGAGGACAGAATGGGATCAACCAGTTTCCCACTGCACCAGCTACACCACTGTGACCAGGCCGACTCATAAGCTTTTCTAGTGCCTGGTCATCTGGACTTGGAAAGAAGGCCTGAAGCCCAGTCCAAAATTCCTGAATCACGACATTTCTGCCTTACACCTTCCATACCACTAACATGAGCGACCCTTGCACTAACAGTGGATGGTTATCCCCCCCCCCCCCAGACAGAAGAAGATTGTGTAGAGTAGGGAGGAGCACTGGTAACTCTACACTCATGTCCATCAGGACCGGATGCCAAGGTTGGCCCTGCCGTATCTGGGCAATGAGTACCGATGTTGCTTGTTTCCTTTTTATTTTCGCCAGGCAACGGCTGATTAACAAAAAAGGTGGAAACATGTAACCCATCAGCTGATTCCATGTCACCTGGAAAGCATCTATGCTCCAGGCAAATGGGTCCAGTCTCCAGCTCACATACTTTTTCAACTGCGCATTGTGTCTGTATGCAGCAGGTCCACATTGCATGGACCCCTCAACTGCGTTATCGACTGGAAGACATTCTCGTCTAGTTTCCAGTAGCTGGAATCCTGCCAATGTCAGCTTTCCCAGCCAGCCTCCACATTCAGGATCCCTGGCGGATATTTTGCAGTAGACATGATTCCTTTGTCAAGGCAATACTGCCAAAGTTCTGTCGCTATTTGAAGCAGAAACGGGCTCCTCGTGCCTCCCATCTTCATCAGACAGGTCACTGCAATCAGGTTGTTGGACAAAATGTGAACTTCAGTCGGGTGTGACACCAGAGATCTCACTGCCAAATATATGCCTTTCAACTCTAGTGCTTTTATATGCAACTGGGACTCCTGTTGAGTCCATATTCCGGGCACCTGGGTTTCCCCGGACACTGCGCCCCACCCTTTCTGAAAGGCATCTGTCCATATCGTCAACTCAGGAGGTGGTACAACAAGTGCCTTCCTGTTGCAAAGCAAAAGATTGTCCACTCCCATCTGAGTTCTCTCAGGCCATTCTGGTCAAACAAAACATTTGCATCTTAACTGCTGCTCTGTAGCAGAGCTTTTATCTGTGATACCTGCCTCTGCCTATAATGAAGGCATGCCCGTAAGATTGCCTGACCTGAAACGATCACTTTTCCAATCAATTTCAACAACTGCCTTACAGTTGTCTGTCTGTCTTTGATCATGGACCAGCAAATCTATATGATATCCTGCACTTTCTCTTAATGCAGGAGCAAAGACATCTCCACAGAATCTATCACAGACCTGAAGAATTCTATTTTCTGAGTGGGGTTCAGAACCTACTTCAAATTTGTGTTCAATACCAAATGTTCCAGTAGTAATAATAGAGAGTCCCTCTGATGAACAATGCCCAACTCTTCTGGCTCATAAGCAGCAAATCATCGAGAAAAATTATCGTTCTCCATCCCAGCCGAGGCAGAAATGATATTAGAGGCTTCACTAGTTTGGTGAATGCCAGTGGGGCCTGTAACAGACCAAATGGAAGGGATTGAAACTGAAAAGTCTGATCCCCCAGCAAAATCTGAGACATTTCCGATGTTGCAAACACACCGGGACACAAAAGTACGCGTCCTTTAGGTCTAACTTGATCATCCAGTCCCCTTTCGGCAGATCTTTCAGGATGAATATGCCTTCCATTTTTAAATGGTAGTACGTGAGGTAACCGTTCAGATTTCTCACATTTATCACCAGCCTGTTCCACCCGTCCTTCTTGGGTACTAGGAGTATATTGCTCACAAACTCCTTGAAAATGTCAGTCTACCGCCTGCTCGGCACTGGGTGACCAGGAAGGTACCCTGTCCTGTGTCCCCTGAAACAATACAGCTCACTCTGACCATGGAGCTATTATAGATGGAGGTACAGCTAACGCTAATCAATGGAAAAAGCTCTGTGACCGCCGCTGATAAAATCTGGCCGCTTATCTTAATTGCCTCTACCCCTGCTGCGAAAACACAACACTGCATGCACTGCGAGTCACATGTCAACATGTGGATCGGCACTTTCCGCCTGTCTACATTGGGTGTTTTCTATATTTGTAGTTCCGTTGTTTTGACAACAGTGATGGCGATGTAAGCTGGAAGAAATGTGCCACCTCCGATTTTTTTTTAATATCTGTTTACAGAGGTGTTTTGTGAATGTATGGGAGAGGAGAGTGGTGAAATGATTTAATGTGAAAATCCCAATTGTTCAGTGGAGTGGTTCCAACTTACACTATCAATGCGTGCGATTGACGGAAAATACCATTCCGTATTATCGCCGTCTATCCTGTTTAATATTGACCAGAACTTGGTGATTTTTCATTTTAAATTTTAACGTCCGACACACTCTGACATTTATTTCACTCATCTTGTTGTTTAAAATAGGTGTTTCCACGATCAGGGAACATGGTTTGCATGGCAGCAAGAGAGCGGCAAGCATACTTTTTATCGTTGGAATGTAACAAAGTTTGCTGACCTTTGCTGGCCATTTTAAAGTTGATTATTCACTCAACCCGTGATAACTTCATCGGGTTTCATCCGATTTTAATAATTTAAACACCATTCGAAAGCACGCGCCATGAGCAGTGAGAAAAAATGACTCCAATTAGCACCGTTGCAAAGATATAGACTATTCAACCCTCCCAGACACGAGAGCGGGAGATTGTGTGCTTTCGACGCGCCATCTGACGGCATATCGGTGCCGGTCACAGGGCTGCACATCAGAGACGGCTTCGCAACCAGCCAATACACAGCCTCCCCCTTTGAAGTTCAAATCAGCACACCGCGGTAGCTGGCGATAGGATTTCTGTGTAATCGAAGCTGTACCTCCATCTATAATAGCTCCATGCTCTGACTGCTCCATGGCAGTGTGCGAGTCCAAAACCAATACTAACGCTACCCAAAAGCTGCTCTCTCACCCACACAACACGAACAAAACCACAAAGTGCTGGTGAAAACCTTTGTTGGCTGAGGCAAGCAGACCAAGGCAAATGAGAACAGATTAACTAAAATCGAGGCCCTGGGAGTTACGATTTTGCAGCTATGAATGGCTTGATTTTAAGCTAAGCGAGGGTACACAAGATTACATCTTTGGAGGTTTTGTGATATGAAATCATCGCTTGTCTGCAGCTTGGCAGTTTACTATGCTAATATTTACGGCAGCTGAGTAGCTATAAAATTATACAAATTTACTAAAACCCAATCATGTTTAATATAGGCCTTGTTCCTGAAAGTTTAAAACTTGTGTGCTTTTAACTTACAAGAAAATAAAGTATACAACGAAATACAGGAGCGGCGGAAAATAAACGGGTGGGTGGTGATCATAAACAAATATTTTTTTTAACAGGGATTAAACAGAAGATCGATTGCACGGCCAGAGCTGCCGCATCTCCCCTCATGCCGGGAGATCTCCTTTTTCTGACAATGTGTCAACTCCTCCTGACATCAAATCCAAATTTCCTTCCAAAACACAAAAAAATGGTATTTTTTTTGTCCAAATATGTTTGCAAGCAGACCTCAAAACAAGCGATCCATGCTCAGACACATCAGAGAACAGACACGGTCTGCTTTTGCAGACGTTGTTCATGTAATAAATTAGGCTGTTGGAATGTACTGTTCACGTTGCTTCGACTAGCACTGTAAGCAGTGTGGTATTTGGAACATGATAAACTAAAAATGGCACCAATCGATAGATATTTTCAATGCAGAAGACCATGTGAGTAATGAAGTATGATTAGCTTCATTGAAATGTGTGTATTTGTTGGGGGGGGGGGGGATTTTACTTCGCCTTTAAGGCTTTTAATGCAGGAAATTGCACCATTATTTTAGGGGAGGCCCGTACCCACACGGCAGGGAACACCCCTCCCCTACCCTATCGAGCGTCACGTCGCCCTCGGAGACGGGACAGGTCTTCTTCCCCGATACATACTCAGTCGGGGATGGACATCTCCCTTATTCTTCTAACTTCTACTTAACTGGCACCTAAGCGCGGCATGTGCAGAGAAACGGGCATGGCGGATGATAAGCCTAGGCCTGGTCGTGACCGTGTGACCACAAAAAGGCCTGTCCTGTCAAAAACTGTCCCGTCAGGCCAATGCGGATGTGCTCAACATGAACATACTCCAGTTTTAAATCAATTGGTATGAATTCATTTCGCTGTAAAACATAGACCAAATGGTCGTTTGGGTATCCGGGCCCAGAGAACACACTAATGTGTTCTTTGCGATGCGGACTCCGCGCACATAATTGTTTAGAAAAACATGACCCATATTCATAAATTTCAAACGCAACAATGACAGCACAGCGATTCAACAGTTACCAAAGTATCAACATTCATCTTCCAAAACCGATGTGAAGAAACAAATTTCACTCCTGACTTGAGACAAGCAGGCACCCATTAAAGGCAGCTGGTGCCGAGTGGTGGTTATATTTTTCATTAACTACGTACTATAGTGTAGCCAAAATGTATAGGCCTAACCATTCAAAACCCAAAGTTTATCCCTTCTGCCAAAAAATAAAAAGATACCTGATTGTCCTATCTCTTTTTGGTTCTCCTTATTAGTCAGTCTACTGAGTTTACAGGAAAAGAAGAAAGTAGGCCTATATGGTTTTTGTGATATTCATGAATCTGGAACATTGTAAGCACACTCTGCTTCCATTGTAACTACGAGTCAGAGTGACAGCCCACAGCACAACATAGCCAATAAAGTGTTTATCAAGTAGCTTAGAAAAACATGACCCGTATTTATAAATTTCAAACCCAACAATGACCGCAAAGAATTCCAGAGTAACCAAAGCATCCACATTCATCTTCCAAAGCCGCTGTGAAGAAACAACTTTCAGTCCTGGCTTGAGACAGACAGTCACCCGAAAAAAAAAGTCAACAAACGATCATCTTTCAAAACCGATGTGAACCAGCACAAGATATGTGAAAAACACAACTGGTGGTTTTAAACCGGTCCTCTTCACCTTAGAAATATTTTTCATTAATTACAGACTATAGTGTTGCCAAAATGTATAGGCCTATCCACTCAAAACCCAAAGTTTATCACTGCTGCCAAAAATAAAAAGAAATATAGTGGGCCAATTTGGGTCTCCTGACGAGTCAGTCAGCTCAGTTGACAGCAGAAGAAAGTACTCAAAAGTAGGCCTATTTCGTTTCAGTGGCTCCAATGGCTCGGATGAGCTACCCTATCTATCTATCTATCTATCTATCTATCTATCTATCTATCTATCTATCTATCTATCTATCTATCTATCTGTCCATCCATTCTAATTCTAACATGCTAGTAAGGTATTTTTAAAACCCGGAATGAAAGCTGTCTGTTTTCAGCAACATATTTATTCCTCTATGGGATATTCGATCTCATGTCATTGATAAACTAAGGGAATGAAAACAGTAATCTTCACCTTAGTTAACCTCTGAAGTTTTGGAGATAAGACCTTGTAATCAAATGCACGGTGTAACCATTATGATATGGGGGGGGGGGGGTAATGAAGAATTATCATTATGATGGGGGGGGGGGCGGGGGTAATGAAAAATTGGCCAAACTTAGCAGTTTGGTAATTTAATGCAGATTTATATCGTCAGGTATCATGATGCATACTTTAATCGGGTCTGTTGGCCACAACATGAAGGTCGGGCAGGTTACATGTATTTCAACATAGTAATTTGCCTAAAGATCATTTGGTTTCTATTTTTCACTACATATAGCCTACGTGTTTTCAAAATGCATGTTAAATTACATGTATACATGTCTTCATTTAATTCCTATGCATATGTATTTCCAATTAGGCTTGCATAGTAATTGTCCGAAGATCGTGTGACTTTTTTATCACCATTACGTGCGTTTTGAAGATGCATGCCTCATTATATGTAGGCCTATATTGACCTATTAAGCCTGTACGTGGTATACATAGGCCTGTACGCTTGCATTCAGTTTCAATATTCTTAGTCTAAAGTTCGGAAAAATGTTAGGCTGAACACAAGTTTATTGATTGCACCTTTTAAATTAAACCTCGCTCTATACACTGTATCCCACGAGACGCGATGCCAAAACAAAGGCCTAGTACCATACCCTGTATTTTCGTCCCAGGTTGATATATAGGAAGTGGCAGCAATCTAGAGCAATACGCCCAGAAGGGGCGAAAAAAGAAAGGGAGGGGGGGGGGGGGAGGGAGGTGAGAATGAGATAAGCATGCTGTTTTTTAGACGCCTATATATACGTAGGCCTAGGCTGTATGTGAGGTAAACAAAATGAGCGGTCCCATACACCATTTTGTTAAATCCTCTACGAATTGTGAGGAACAACGTGCTGCTTTTTTAATAAAAAACATCAATATTAATTTTTTGTATAAAGCATACAGGAGAACGTGCCTAGAATGATAAAAGTATGGGGCCTAGGCATATTGCGCATCTGATTTGACAAGTAAAACCATGCGGTATGGCCATTGGAGATCGTCAACATCAGCCTGCTAATCAACATGATGTGGCCTAGGCCTGTTGTTTGGGGGCACGGGCACTTAACCGAACACTTCATGCTATTTTTGGTTTCCCTCCAGAATATGAATTATAGCATCATAGAGTCTTAGAAACCAGAGGGCATACATGGCATGTAACATATATTTCAAAAACTGAATATTCACCGATATCTCCTCCTGAGACTCATTGGTGAGTTAAAAGTTATATTAAAGTTTACAAAAACGATAGAATAAAGATGCATTGGTGTTATAGGCATCACAAGTTATCATTCTGGTTCAACAATAGTTAAAACGAGTAAAAATATGGTGTTCCTAGGGAGGAAATGCTTTAAAATTCAGCGTATTATTTTCAATAAACTTGTTGTTTCAACACAATACTTGTTAAATATTCATATAGTTAATGTGTTGCTGCTCAAACATATTGTAGCTAACCAGGCTGACCCCACAAAATAGTAATGGAATAGCTGTAAAACTTTACAAATGGTTGTTGTTGTACTGGTTTTTAAACACTACCTTGTTTGACACCATTTCTCAAATATATCTTGTCCGATAATCCGGAAGAAAATTTTAGTTGTCTGGATGATTTGTTATACATATCCCTTATAATTCTATACATAGATCCATTGATATCATAAGTCAAACATTTATAAAATAGCCCATCACACTAGTGATACCCTCATATGTTCTTCCCCATACGGTCTGATACAATTTTCCTGGTGTAATAATCATATGTTCTTCCCCGTACGGTTTGATACAATTTTCATAATGCAATAAAAATCTTAACGAGTCGACGATGCCGTCTGATCTGGTAAAATGCTTAGATCTGCAGTTAGGCCGAGTTCCAAACGCTAGAGACACTGGAGAGATCCCACTTCCAGTTACATAATCTTAAAGTGTTCCTGGTACAGCTGAACATGTTAAAACATATTCTAAAAGTAAATACAAATTCAAGTTACGTACACATGTGTCAACCTTAAAAATATTGTTAAACAGTAATATGGCACGTTCTCTAATTAACGACTCGACAGGCTTTACATTTAGAGCCCTTACTAAGTCACGTATGGCGATGTTGCTTCCCAATCCCCACGCACTGTTTAAGGAGACAACCCTGCAGGGACTGCATTTTATTTACAGATGAAAGATCTAGATGAACACATTCCATGCCGTACAGCAGAGCCGGGGCACAAATGCTGTTCCAGAGATGACACTTTGTTTGAGAATCTAGCCCAGGGTAGACCATTCCAACTTCTTCTCCGAGTGCATAGAGAGACCACCTACAACTATTGATACGGCGGTCCACCTGACAACCATCAGAGCCATTACTAGTAAACAGAGCACACAAGCTCTCAAGCTCAGCTACAGTTTTAATCTCATTTTTACCTAACAACCATCCTGGTTTAATTATAAAGGGATGCTGACCAGAGATAAAACATTTTGTTTTAGCAGAGTTGAAGGAGAATCGCAACTGATCTGCATAACGGTAGGATATATCTAACAGGCTCTGAAGTCCAGTTACTGTAGAGCTAAGCAAGGTAATGTCATCTGCATAGTCGTACGAGTTAAAGTTACAGGTGCCGACACGCACACCAATACCTGTCTTATACAATTCAACCAGTAAGTCAATTTAGAATATATTAAACAGGTAAGGAGAGAGCAAACGTCCCTGCCTCGGGCCTGCAGTGATACTAAACGAAATACTGTCTTCGCCGTTCCACCTCACCGTGGCGAAAAAAGAGTTATACCAGGTATATAGAAATAGCCAGTGCTCAACCGATAAAACACTCCAAAGTTTAAGGAACAGCCCGTCATGCCAAATGCGGTCAAAGCACTTTCCCGCACCTCAATTATATGTATACACATTACTTCCTTTGGATTTGGAGAAGACACTGATATCATGAAGAAAATGTTAACAAAAACCAGAGCCGCGAGCCTTATGGAAACCAAATTGTGTGTTTGACTGGTAGCATAAACAACTCCACTAGTTTGGAATGCAGACGACAAAATAATAGGTCTATAACTGATGGCCTCATATGGGCTCAAAGTCTGTTTCTTTAGGATAGGTAAAATAATCCCGATACGGAAAACAAGTGGGACAGCTGTTTGAGATAATATTACAGAATACAATGAAGCCAGTATATTACACAGTATATCCGACTTTCCATAGGCAAGATGTTCGGTGCTGACCCCGTCGCAACCTGGAGCACAATTCCTTTTCAGGGCATTCACCATGTCATTCACGTGGTCACCTGTTACAGTTACGGGCGTCTTCTTACCAGTGTTTTCATGATATAAAGTGTTAACAGGCGCGATTGCTTTGTCCCGTTTGTTTCTTGTCAGCACAAGGGACCAAAGGTTTTTTCTTTTGGACGAATAAGAATTTCACGGAAGGGAATGAACTGTTTGCTTATATTAATGAAAAGATAAGACCAGAAAGAATCAATATTCATGTCGTCAAAAATGTTCAAACTAGTGTTAAAAGGACCATCTGAGAGACTTGTGGATACATCAACAAAATGTGCTCGCAAATGGTCCCAGATTTTCCGTTTCAAGGCTTTCTCTACATTATGATCAAGTGATAATATGCAGTAAATACCAGTATCAGAGGTACCAATTGGTACCCGCATCCCTGAATTTGAAATATAACCAGGCGAATCAATTGCAATAAGATCAATAAGTCGCCTTGAAAATTCATTTGAGCAGGTGGACTCGTCAATAGGTTGAAATAAATAATATCTTGTTAAAAGTTGACAAGGCGTAGGCCAAGCTCACTTTTGGAATGATCTGTATCCCGTCTATTAGCTGAAATCGCCGGTGACGGCATATTTTTGGGATTAAGATTTAAGGCACTAATAATGGAGTTTATAATGCTATTCAGAAAGAGATCCCTATCTAAAGCTAATTGGCCCGAAGGGCGATAATAGACACCTAAAAGTATAAGTCCGTGTTCTGATGGAATTTTTCTTCCCACACACATCCAGTAGAATAACGACTTCGCTGTTCTGGGTCTAGTCTTCCTGTGCAAGGTATGTTGATTCTTCAACATATTGCAACCCTACCCAGAGCAAACAAATCTGCCCTTGCGTAAAGGTAACTGGAAGCCTTCCGTGAATAAAAGTTTATTTGGATAGGTTTCGTCCAACCATGTATCAGAAAGAGTTACAGTATCAACATGTTCGGATTGGGCAAGGGAAAAAAGTTTGTCCTGTTTTCCCGGACTTTTTAAACCGCGTGAATCATCATGATGCAGTGAAAGGTTCTTATTAGCATGTCTATTGACCGGACCTGCATTAGGATGATCATCAGCTACGAAGTACTTACATACAAGCGACATCAAATGAAGCAGATTAACAAACATGTTCAAAAGAAACAGAATGAGCATAGCTTACCAGAAAGCTAAAAATGTGAGAGTTAGGTCATGGTCATAAGATGTAAGCAACTTTAAATTTAATCAACGTTTGCGAAGGTAATGAATCTCTTTAGCAATTTTAAATTGCTGCAAGCAAATACCCATTTAAATGCAAATAGTTGTGGTTATAGACAAAACGTCAAAGTAATCGTGATGTAGAAGCACACATTTAGCATAATACTGCGACCTGTCTTCGGTAAAACAAATAATACGAACATGCAAAAGTAAATATCAAATTGTAAACAAACAAAAATCTATGTAAAAAAAACCACATCAAAATGGAAACAAGCAAAATATATGTTATCACAAGAAACATGACTGTAACTGGAGAACGAAAAAAGTGGTATAGGGGACATAGTTATAAATCTACACAAAATGCAAATGAAAAAAGGTACAGCAGTTCAGACCAGCAGCTTAGAGCAAAATTCGAGTTGTGTTTAACAATGTACCGAGTAGCTATCTAACAGCAGTTATTGCACACGTGGCATATACGTCGGTGGCTGTGCCACATATGTAAGCTAATCTACACAAGAAAGTAATTGTATTTGTGTCTTTTTGCCCAGAACCACTTCCTAGTAGTCAATATCCTATTCCGCAGTTCGAACTCTTTACTCTCCATAAGCTAACCTGTCCCTGTCTAACCTGTATACATATGGAATTACTATTGTCTATATTGCACACGTTCCTCTGTAAAATTTTGACATAGGCTGTATCAGCCCAAATAAATTAAAGGGTCTTCAGCGGGTAACTACTCAACATGTTTCGGAGCCTTTTACCCGTACATGTCTCTCTGAGTAGCGGCTCCTTGTCTAAGCTAAATATTCAACAAAGACAACCCACATAATAAAGAATAAATAGGAACGTGGCAAATGATGAATTAGCTAAATACGTGAAGTTTTGCTTATAAATGCAAAGCTTCGTTATGAAAGAAGAACCCCTGTCAAACAAACCATAATTACTAAATTTGTATAGTACAGGTTCTGATAAGAACAATTTGACTTACCCCTGAACCAATATGTACCCTTTCTGGCTGGACAGTTTATCCCAGTTAAACCACCCGCCAGTGTATAACTGAAGTGGAAACAAGCTGGGGCCTTATATTCAGTCCCAGTGATAGTAAAATAAACAGTTGCAACTAGACCACCTGTACAAACCAAGGGAAATCCCAACAAGGACTGTAACAATGGACATCCTGCACCAGAAATGTAAAACAAACTCTGTGATGACACCAACCCCCCAAACAATTAAGCTCTATTTAACTGCCAACTCTGAGTCAATGTATCAACTTAATGTGTCAGGTTTGTGACATTTAAGAAAATACTGTCAATTTTGAGTAAATGTGCATTTAGGCATGTCAGAAAAGAATGAAAGTCATTAGCATTTATGTCAAAAAACATGTAATCAAAACAATTTTTCTTAACAGGATTTTGAGTACAATTAGGCAAGCTTGTAACTGTCGTCAGTAGCTGCTTGCTACCTATAGCCCCTGGGGGTTTGACCTAACAGAAAACAAGCTAGCCTAAAATGTCTGAAAGGTGAACATTAAAACAGAATGATGCCAAAAGATAAAGTTAAGTAGCAAAACCGACAAGTCTAAAAACTGTAAATTATTGTAGCCAAACTTTCTAATAATCTTTGGATATTAACAGCTAAATTATAGGAAAGTCAGAAAAGAATGAAAGTCATTATTTGTACTTAAGTCAAGAGAATGCAACGAAAATGTAATATTTCTTAAACAGATATCAAGCACAATTAGGCGAGCTCGTAACTGTCGTCAGTAGCTGCTTGCTACCTATAGCCCCTGGGGGTTTGACCTAACAGAAACCAAGCTAGCCTAAAATGTCTGAAAGGTGAACATTAAAACAGAATGATGCCAAAAGATAAAATTAAGTAGCAAAACCGACAAGTCTAAAAACTGTAAATTATTGTAGCCAAACTTTCTAATAATCTTAGGATATTAACAGCTAAATTATAGGAAAGTCAGAAAAGAATGAAAGTCATTATTTGTACTTGAGTCAAGAGAATGCAACGAAAATGTAATATTTCTTAAACAGATATCAAGCACAATTAGGCGAGCTTGTAACTGTCGTCAGTAGCTGCTTGCTACCTATAGCCCGTGGGGGTTTGACCTAACAGAAAACAAGCTAGCCTAAAATGTCTGAAAGGTGAACATTAAAACAGAATGATGCCAAAAGATAAAATTAAGTAGCAAAACAGGCAAGTTTAAAATCTCTAAAATTATTGAAGCCAAACTTTCTAACCATCTCGGGATATTTACAGCAAAATTTGTAGAAATATTTGATCAAAAGTACATCTTTGAATCCTCTTGACTCAAGTTTATTGTAAATAAATTTGGTTCTAGATGCAAAGTCCTGAAATTTAAAACAAATACGACCAAATCTCAAAATCTGTGACAAAAACGTATTATATCCAATAGTTTCCGAAATATTACTGTCCGGGAAAGGATAATTAACCACTTCAAAGTTAAACTCATCTATTTTGTGATAGACTTTAATACAAAACCTGTCATTAGTGACCTGAATATCCAAGTCCAAAAACACATCTCTGAAACCATCTGAATTGTTACCCTCCAAAGGGATATCTTTTGGGTAAATTTCTTTAGCAATTTCACTGAAATTTTGTACATTTACGCAAGCAATGTCATCAATATATCTTGCGTTGTTTGATAATTTTGTAGCCATTTGAAAGTCCTTTTTCATCAATTTATTCATATACTTAAATTCAAGCCAGGTTAAATATAAATCTGCCAGTAAAGGGGAGCAGTTGCTACCCATTGGAATGCCTTTTATTTGTTGAAAAACCAATGGTCCGCATTGAACAAAAGTATTATCCAAGAGAAATTTTATAGCATCTATCAAAGTTTCAACAGTGTAAGATTTAACGTTACTTTTTGAATATTTATAGTGTGACCAATATGCTTTCTTTGTATATGAATTAATATTTATGTATGGTTTACCATTATGTTTAAACATTTTGCTAATTAATTCTGAAAGTGAACTTTTGACTTCATTTATGGGTAGATTTGTGTACAGTGTAGAAAAATCAAAACATTTGATATTTTTTGCCTTTACATCTTTGATTTTAGATACAAACTGGGAAGAATTGTTAATACTCCAAAAACAATTTATTTCACAGTTTCTAGAAATTGCATTACAGTATTTACAAAAATGATTCCTAATTGCAGTCAAACACAATGTTACTTCTTTTGATAATTGCTTTGTAGTACATTTTGAAGCACCAGCTATGAATCTAGATTTAAAAGGATTTTTATGTAATTTGGGTATCCAGAACAAAAGTGGAATAGAGGAGTCCTCTTCAGAAATTGTGATATTAAAATTCCTTTTCATCTCATCTTTATGTGTATCTATCAAATTATCAATGGATTGTTTGTGTAATTTATAAACGTCTAATTACATTAGAGGAGCATAAGGCAACGCACCTTATATGTAAGCTGGGTGTGTCACTTGAAACCATCCGAGTAACTTTCTCACCTTCATTTTGAACCACCTGCAATTTCTGTGAACATGTTTCACCTTACAGTGCACAAACAGCGTCATAGCAAATAAAGAAAGCTGAAACCAACCCTTTGCGCTGCCTCGGCTCTTTTACAAATGAAGTCAATATTGTTTGTTTCAACTATGTGCGGCATCAAAGAATATCCCGAGATACTAAGACGTATTCTCTTGCTGCAGTACCTTGTTACCAGTGGTTACAAGAGGGATTATATTTTTTTCTATTGGTTTCAAACTGTGGCCATTTACACTTTTAAGTATTCAAGTGAAACCTGTTTTTGAAGAGTTACTAAGCTGTTTCGTACATGTCAGTCTCTATTGATGTGTCTTTATATTATCCGTAGATGAGCGTACAACACGACCTTAGAATACTAAAATACATGGGTGAGGATTTGTGTTAGGTAAAAACAATTCTGTCTTGCCCTGTGGGTGGAGGCGCTTTTGTCATAAAGCGGCGGATAGTTTAGTTAATATTCGGCACGTACATACATAGCTAAAATCGGACGCAAGTTATTTAAAGTTTTAATTGGGATACGACAGCGAGCACAGTATAAATATAAATGTAAATATATATATATATATATATATATATATATATATATATATATATATATATATATATATATATATATATATATATATATATATATAAAATATGCAGATAAGGGAAATGGCTAAAGATGTTACATGTTAAGTACATCCATCATCATCATGTGACCGCATTTTCAAGTTACAGAAATCTATTGTTCGGCTGATTTGTCTTACAAGATATAACGCCCATACAGATCCACTTTTTAAAAGACTGAACATTTTCAAAGTCGAAGACTTATTCAAACTTAAAGCTCTGACATTTTATTTTATTTACCTTCAGAACAATTTGCCTGCATATTTCAATGCTATTTTTGCCCAAACACCTGTAAATCACCCATATCAAACCAGAAACAATGAATCCATGCAACTACTTGTCCCAAAAAGAAATAGAACCCGAAAATATATCAGATTTTTTTTAATTCCTTTACTCCTTAAAAAATACTTCCTTGCATTAAAGACAAATTTCATACACATTCTCTATCTTGTTCAAAATACGCTAAAATTCATTTCATTAGTAAATACCTTGAAACATATACCATTCCAGATATTTTTGTGTGCAACGACTAAAGCGCCTCGTCTTTTTGTTTTCATTCAACTGCTATTCCATTATGATCAATATAATGCAGAAATAAATTGTTGTATGTTTATTCATATCCTAGGTGGCCCAAGTGATAGCGGACATCACATCATAACTGGGGTCATCCTAACATAACCTTTTTTTATATCATGTACCCTTATCTCCCAATGGAACTGTTATGTATGCGTATTTGTACCTCACCTGTATGTATTTCTGTCAAAGAAACCACTTCTGAGTTCTAAGTTCTGAGTTCATCAGTGTCTCGTTGACCAACCTTTGTCGGCCCTCTTCAGGTAAAAGAAAATTACAGCAATGAGTGAAGTTTTGTCACTGAAGGTCACTAGGGAAATGAGACATTTACAACCTAGACATGTTAGTGTTTTAATTATAGACAGAGTTAAAACGAAAAACGTGTATCACATTTGGAGATGCTGACCACTGTCTGATCCAAATATGCAATGGGCAGTACCTATGACAATTTTGGTCAAAAATTTAAGGCATAACATACTTTTTGACCGACGAGAAGCTGAAGAGAATCGAACTGCGAAGTGATGACATGTACGGCACTTGCTGCTCTGTGATAACTTTGAGTGCAAAATTCGTGCAATGTCTCTAAGAGTTAAACACCCCCCCCCCCCAAAAAAAACCACAGCAATGAATGGAACTAGAAAAATGTGTATATTTAGAAAAGAGAACATTCTTATATGTGGAAATGATTTCCTAGTCTGGTGAAAGGTCATAAATAAGACAAAGAATGGCCTGGGGTTTTAAATAGATCTAAGTCCTAGGTCGTGATTGTTATAGTGTTTCTCAGTTCATTGGTTTTTCATCCGCTCCTATGTAGATGATTAGTAGTTTTTGCTAGCAATGGATGTGTTAATGGAGATTGCATTTTTTTTTAAATCTATATTTGGAAAACTCATTTCAAGTTCCCTATCTGAGATACTGAAGTTGCTAGTGATAACATGTGACTATGTCGTTGCTTTGCAATCGTATAAATACATTAAAGACATTTGATATATGTGATCAAGGAAAAAAGGACAAAATTCTTCCCTTCTCTGCTCAGGAAATCACTAGAACTCCGATCGTATGTGAATATTGTACTCAGTGGTGGGCTAACTTGCATGGGCCTTATGCTTTTCACAGTCAAGAAATAAAAGGTGGGTGCAACTATCTTTCTTTGGAAAGCTTCTAATAGGTATAAAAAGACTACTGTTCATAAACATGTCGCGTATTGTAATTTTTCGACATAGCAACATATGAAACTGAAACCTACAGTCTTATTACATGTTGATCTTCCACGAGCCAAAAAGATCAATACGATATACCTGTGATGTACGGATGACAAGCGGGAATAAGTCACATCGGCAAAATGGTTCGTAAATGCTTTGACAATACGTTGGGTGAATGTTTGTATTAGCTTATAGATATAGAGACATCTAAATATTACTAAACGAAAATGCCACAGACAGTGAAAAATGGAGAGTACAACCCGGATAATTATATTATTTGCCACAAGTCTTGGCATCGACAACAAACATCGTTATTTTTTTTTTTTAATTTTCAATGCATTTAGCTGTATAAACATTTTGGATTTAAATATTTTTTTTTTGCATTTTACTTGAAATATTCAAAGATGTGAAACGTAATATATGTTATTAAGAACCATTTTTTAAAGTATATGCTGTAAATTGATGTATGCATATACAGCACAGGAAAAAACATTTAGAAAAAGATACAGTAATGTCTCACTATTAAAACATGTCAAGCATATTATCAACATCCATGCCCAAAATAAGATAGTTTTGTTAATGGAACAGAGAGTATAATTACTTACTTAGGCAGTGCAATATAAATGTGTTAATGTGGTAGGTCAACGCGAGCCCAAAATGTAAGCACGAGGCATAAATGCGACAGAATTAGAATAGAGTGAAGTAATGATGACAAAATTGGCCGACGCCTAAGTATGTATTAAAGACGCCCTTTTATGTTGGTTCCATAATAACGAAGGAGAAATGAAGTAAAACCGGGGGGTGATGTTAGGCTGCCTAGACATAATATACGTTGAAATAGACGATATGTTTGGGGTTTTTTTAAGTTAATCAACAAAGACAGCAGTGTCAAGAGATTACGTTACTCGCTGCTGACCTACTTGGTAGCTACTGCATAGATACCAGAGCGACAATGAACATAGCCCTTATGGTGTAACTTTGAGCTCTGCACCGCTTTCGATCAACAAATGATTTACTGCCCACCGACCTTGATTTCACCTTTCAAGATTACACGAAATTAAATGCAACAACAGCAAGGGATAATGTGTCATTTTCTATTCATGTGTAATACTATTTTTCCCATCACCGATTTCCAGCAACCACAATTTATTGTCAATGGACTGTAAATAAATTACGAATCAAAATGAGCCACGCAATAGTAGCCTGAGGCAAACATATAGGGTGAGATTATCTGTCAATTGTTTTTCAGAAAGCTTGGTAAACAGCTTTAGAGAAATGGCCGTCAGAGTAGAAGATGATAACCATTGTCATACCTCTCTTCTGCTCCATCGTCTGGAGATAATGGCGATGTAAGAATGTATGCTGCAGCACTAAGAAACAACAGCTACAAGAATGCACTCTCCATAGTGTATGCCTCTGGTTCTTGTACCAGTTCAAACTGACTGTTGCCTTGTAATGGCCGAATGGTCTATGTTAGAAGTTCTGTCAACGCCTTAGTATAAATCGAAGACGCCCTTTTATGTTGGTTCCATTACAACATATGTCTCACAATCACTACGATGTGGTGCCACGTTGGACTGTGGTGAATGTGTGCAGATTGAACTTTTGGACGTTAATGCTGTTGTTCTTTCTGGGTGATATATTCATTCCACTTACTGCAATAAATGATTGGTCTAACGCGCTCAGCAGTGAGTATTACGCACAACAGTATTTGGAGTAATGTTTTTATTTGTTTGTTTGTTTTTTCTTTCTTTCTTTCTTTCTCTCTCTCTCTCTCTCTTTCTTTCTTTCTTTCTTTCTTTCTTTCTTTCTTTCCTCTTTTATTTAAAGACTTTATCTGATACTTACAATATGAACTCCAAGACTGATTTGGCATGACTCGTGGAGTGGCCTATCGTTCTGCTTTGGAGTATAAAGGATCTCCAAATTGTGTAAATTAAGGCTATGCAATATGGTATCGTTAATATGATTTCAGATATACCGCAAAACCAAGTAGTATCAATATATCTGTGGGCATTGGGAATCCGAGAGGGCCATCGCCACAAATACAGTATTTTAAATTATTCTAATTGCGAACAGATAGAGGTTAAAATCACATATGCCTTAAAAAGTAGCGCAAATTATGCAGTTCCAATGCTACGTATATGATGAAGCCGGTACATTGGGATTTGTATGTGCACTATAAATTTAACTATATTTGTGTGGAAGGGAAAGCCTCTTTGGAGAACAGATACAGTAGTTGGAGCTCACTTAATCAATATGCATAATTCATAACACTGAGCTACTTCTCATGTACCTCTTTTTGCAACTTCGTGTAAACATAACACATAGAAAATTTGTAGAAATGCTTGACTTGAACATCATGCTTGGGGAAGACTGTGGGCTATTTTCTCTATTCTGTCAATCTGTTGATGAAATATGACAACAGTAATTGTATCAGCTGTTACAAAGTCTTAGATTGAATATAAGTATATGAACATACATTTATATATTTCCAAGCTACGCAATTTTCATATACTATCTAGCTTGCATTTGTGTAAATAAGGCCAAACCTGATACAAACTCAGTGGAGCAATACCCTTGTATAGGCACAAAGAAAGATGTAGGCCCTACAAGGTACTGCATTGTCTTGCTCAGTTGCAATATATTCCGTGTATTCTGTAATTTGGGTAGCTATTCTTCTTTGGTTGTTTTACTTTCCATTTCTTAATGGTCATTTTATTTTGTTTTGCTCCTTTCTAGTAGGTATGTGTTTTTTTTTTTCTTTTCCTATTCCTTACTGGACATTGGGGACTTTTTTAAATGATACAGATAATTCCGTTTTCATTCTACAGTGAAATCAATATATTTTCATATGCTCATGTTGTCAATAAATAACGAGTTTCAAAAACTGACCTTGGACTTTTGTTATTTCTTCTTGGTTCATCTCCCAATGTATTGCCATCAAAGATGTTGATAGGTACCCCTGGTTTGTTGGGGGAGGGGGGGGGGTACTCTCCTGAAAATTTTTGCCATCTTCAGGAGAGTGGTATATCCAGAGCCAGTATGATCTGGATTATGACATTCTCTTGAAGATGGCAGATTTTCCTACTTTGGAATTGTCCAGAATGAAAAACATTGCCACAGAAGTTTATAAAGCTTTTCAAGGCAGCAACCCTGAGTACACAAACACTGTTTTCGAGCCTAATACTCATGGCTATTCTCTGAGAGCAAAAAGTACTTTGAGAGCATCGATCTGTCACACGACCAAACGGGGTCTTCATTCTTTCAAGAATTTCGGTATTAAAATTTGGAACTCGCTCCCCAATGAGCTCAGAGCAGCCAAAACTTTTCTATTTTTAAACGACTACTCAGCCACTGGGGATGGATTTAACTGTAACTGCTCCTTCTGTCTTCAATAATCTATCTATTACTTGTACCTTATGTCTGCCTTTGTTTTACGCTGTATCAAGTCTCTTAAGCAGGATCCATATGGGTCGTGCATTTCATTATTCATATAAATGTTTTTATAATTACTATTTTCTATCGTGTGGTACATATTTTATCTTTTCATCAATGCGACATGTTGAACTTTTATCTAATTATTTATTCACAGTGGGTCAAAATAACTGGAAAGCTAATGTTACTTCATTGTAAAAAAATAAATGAGTATAAATAAAGCTTGTATCAGTATTTGTATCTTTATCAGGACACGTAAAAGGTGTCTACAGTCAGGTTCATTATATCTGTTTGATTTATACATTAAACAGAAATCAAGCAGCCTACAGAGATTTGGCGGTTGCATGGCAGACTATGTTTTCTTTAATTTTCGAATCACCCATTATTGACTTATTCGCTTCACTTTGGGGTATTTGAAAAGCCTCGTGGACTTCTAGTCCCAACGCGACTATGGAAGCCCAGGTAGTAACTATGAACTATTACAAGCCACCCTCCTTCTACCATTGAATTGTTTCCATGGTTACCTGAACTAAATTAAATTACCTATTTGATTGATGATTGGAAACAACTAACTGGAAGTTCCTGAGATCAAGGAAATAATATTTGATTTTTAAATGTGGGGAATTCGTGACATGTACAGTCATCTGAAATCACCTGTACTTATTCATTTCACTAATACTAAAACTAAGTCTACAGAAATTCAATGACTAACAAAATCTTAAAATTTTTAACAGTTAATATCATATTTAATCTCTGACTCACAAAATTACAGTGCAATGTACAAAATATGGAGTTTTATGTAGAGTTATCAATTTAATTGAGGATTGTCGCTGTCCATTAAGTTTTTTTCCTTGAAAACCAAAACAAGCAAAAATATACCCCTTAAAAGATAAGCTTGATATAAGTCGAAGTGTCCTTTCAACTGTACAGTGTCCTTTGAAATGAAGAATTAGGGCTGCTGATCATCCATCCAGGTCTCATATTGTCCAAAAAATTCAATCCCATGACACTGTAACTCAAGCGTCGGGAAACTTTCTAAGTATCGGAACTTCATAAATGCAATTATTATAATGCAGTTAGCCTACGCCACATATGCCTCTGTTTGCATGACTCAAATTTCACATTCCTAATTTTTCATTCATACAAATTACAATCATTGGTGCATGATAAGCTAGACTAGAATAATGTCTGCATTCTTGAGAGTCTTCGAAGAGATGGTGAACCTAATAATTTAGACAAATGGAGGAATAAATATAAAACTTCGAACGAATTATTGCATCCATTCAGCAAAGAACCCTAAGTCTGGTCTTCGTGGTGTGCACAACATAACCACCCAATTTACAGCTTTAAAAATAAGTGTGAATCAGAAAAGCGTGGTATGTGTGAAAATATTGTGTCTGCCAGACACAAATTATATCCCACAGATATCATGTAAAAAGACCTTGAGCACGTAATCATATTATGTCAATACATTTTAAACCACATGACAAATACAAGGTCAATGCAAACTCTTTTAACCTGAACGTAAATATCAACACAGGCGAGAACCTTGCAGCCTGGATACTTTGGGATAGTAAACCGATGACCACTTAGGTCGATTACATAAGACGGATTCATGCGTATACAATGGTGAAAGAATATTAAAAAACTGTGAAATAACAAGATTGTTCCCCATGAAACTTACAACTTCTCGTTGCTTGCCCAGAAATCGGACTTTACAAGCTAACGGCGTAATCTATCTGTAGTTCTATTTCTAACACATTTTCTTGTTTTGCAAATAATATTCCGGAAATCAGTTTCAGCTTTTAAATTTCTCTCTCACATTCAATCAAAAAAAAAAATATTCCTAGACTCTAGCTTTTTTAATCATCCGGACAAGGTACACACAAATCCCAACCCAATTCTTAAAAAATAGACACCTGCACTTACTTCAAAACTCAGAGCACATGTTCCGTGTCTTCACTTTTGACACGCAAATACAACTCCAAATACGGTCCCCCTAATATTTCACAATTAAGGATTTTTTTGTCTGTTTTTCTGTTTCATGTTATTTGCTAAATTGTACTTCCACAGAGAAAGTAACGCTTTTCCTGTGGTTCCAATACGACCCCCATTATCAATATTTCAGAGTACTACTCACATTGGTTTATTTTAACAACCGTCCAACACCTTTATATCAAACTCTCTCACAAAATACAACTACTTTTCCTCTTGGAAAAACATGCGTCCCAGCCCTTTTTTTCCAAAAAAATATCGTTAATGTTGCCCGCGGACAGCAAAAACTGCAATATATATATATATATATATATATATATATATATATATATATATATATATATATATATATATATATATATATATATATATATATATATACTACTACTACTACTACTACTACTGCTACTCCTACTAACTGCACACAACAGTTTGTAGTTCCCGGCCCCCACTTAATTTGCTTCCTTGGACAAGGAGAAAAAAGGAAGTACCATCGTTCATATCACCTGGTCGGGAATTGAGCAATTCCCAAGATCCCTATTAAATACCCTAAAATAGTTAAAGAAAAATCTAAAAACACCAATGCTCAGATATCAGAATGAACGACACTTTGTTATTTTTAACAAGAGCAAATCCTGGGTCTTGAAGCCAGCTTGGAATTAATACAACGGAAACAGTAGCCAGTGGCTCATGGGGCCAGTACACTTTGTGACTTTCATGCAGAAATATGTAATTATTATATTCGTTTTTCATGCGTGGCAATCAAAAGCATATATTTTCTGAAAGAATTTGTCTAAATTCACTATTAAATTTAAGATTTAACAGTTTTAATTATTTCAATTTAGTTCTAATGAAACTGATAAATTTAGACGAAAAATACATTTGTATAACCCACTGGTTACCTTGTCATATCAAATAAATCTGGCAAATGTGTTTTAAATGCTGTTTTTCCGACCATTTTTCAAGAAAGGCTTTCGTAATTTTTCATAGCTCATTCAAACTTTAATGAAATTCAACAAATTTTGAAAAACATTAAAAGATTCAAAATGTAAACTTAACCTTTTATGGGAAATTTGAGATATGGCATTGCAGCCAACAATATGCTCTGTCAATTTTTTCAAAACCAAATGTTTATCTAGAAATATATTTCCGGTATTTGTTCCACTTATAATATATTTGAAAAAAATGTAATTTAAATACCGATTAAGTTGTAACGACTGAACAGTAACAAAAGATCTGTTGGTGGCTTTACATTCATGAAGATGTCTTCTTTCATAAAATATATAGTTTTTATGGGTTCAAATAAAAATTATACAATACACAATATAATATTTAGGAAAAACTAGCATTTCCTAATTCAATTTTTATAAAGTTTACCAGCCAATAAATTTCCTTGCAAGATGAATAGAAATATCCGTAAACCTAACTCGGTAATAAGTATGAAATGTATGCATCACCTGACGTCTTTGCACCGAGACGTACCTCTTAAGCAGCACAGAGAGTTGTTGCGTTACAGCGACATAATCCAGGTTCGGGGTGCTCTGACCCATTTGTTTTGCCTTTATGTGTCTCGAAACGACCTTAAAAGCAATGTCGGACGCGCCTCCACAATGACACCCCCTCCCCCCTCCCCCCCCCCCCCCCCAAAAAAAAATGTCCCGACAAACTCCACCAGGGCAGTGTGCGCCAAGAAACACTGGGGAAAAATGTTAAATCCGCACAGCTTTACCTATACAATACCCAAATTAAATTTCCAATTTGATTTCACAGAAGCAGGAGAGGAAACATTACATAGATATCAATATATAATTTTACAACTGCTACACCAGGCAGGGCAGTGACATACGTGTAGTTCTGTCATATGAAAGGGGCAACGGGACCTGATACATGTGACTATTTGTGCAACATTTTTAGGGTGTTACCTTAGTTTCCAGTATATGTACACATATGTATAAGCATAGCCTTACACCTCGACATATGAATTTGTGTTAATGAATGGCAATGTGAACCCATTTTGGAGTTCATATAAGTTACAAGTATATTGAGAAATAGATAAAATTGTCCCTCCACAATGAGCCAAAACCGAATAGAACAAATCAATTTAAGCTTGTCATCTGAATACTTTTAGGATAGAGCTACTCATGGTACGTTCTCTTAAAGTATAAGATTCGCTGTGCGAAATTCGTGACAAGTAAAAAAGTAAATGACCTGCTAATGGGACACAAAGTATTGGTGACTTTCCCATTAGCTCATAGCCTGAGCTGACTGACTCATTATGTGATCCAGTGAAAAGAATAAAATATATTATCCCATGTATATATACACAGAGAGAGAGAGAGAGAGAGAGAGAGAGAGAGAGAGAGAGAGATAAAGCATGTGTCTGATTTCTGTCTCTTTTTGCTCGTAGATATTTGGCTGTGTGCAAGTTCACGGAATACAGAAAGGTATTTAATGTCAGCAACACAGCCATCATGGTTACGTGTACCTGGATCTTCATATTCCTTGTGGCAAGCCCTCCTCTTTATGGCTGGTCTTCATATAAATTCAACCATGTACAGAGATTCTGTTTCGTTGATTGGACGGATGACAGGAGTTACTTGGGTCTGATGGTCGTGATTGGCTTTCTTCTACCAGGGGGAATAACGACAATGTCTAATATTCTTATCTTCCGCCAAGTGCGTCGTAGTTCAAATAAGGTACATGCCATCGGAAATACGGCCTCCAGAAAGAATGAAATCAGATTAGCAAAGACGATGTTTTGCATAGTTCTTGGATTTGTAGGAACTTGGACAATGTATGTAGTTGTTATCCATACAGAAACTTGGACAGGAACCTTCCATCTTCCTGCGGAGGTCCATTTAATATCTGTACTCCTTGGCTGCAGTAACAGTGCATTGAACCCAGTCATTTACGGTGCCATGAATGCATTTCTACGCATGAGGTAAGAGGTGCATTATACTTCCATATACCTAGTTTATACTTGCAGCGATTTACATTTTATACCTTCATATATCATGTGAATAATCTACATGTAAAATCTGCAGTTAAGGAAGAGCATTTCAAACGTTTACAGGACCAGTTTAAAACTCACAGTTATCTTTCATGGATGACTGCCTGTCGGAAGTCAGGACAGATTTTTTTTCTTCACATTGGTACTGGGAGATGGATGTGGATGTTTAGGTAACTTTTGAATCTTTGCTGTCATTGTTTGGTTTAGCTTCATGAATATGGATGATGTTTTTCTGATTTGTTTGGACATTTTTGCATGAATTACAATCAGTGCTATGTCATTTTGAAAACTTCTGATTTTTGGAATCAGACTACATTCATTTGGCTGATTCACGGAAAGCTTTCTTCATTAGAAGCAGATTTAAAATAATAAAATGTATCCCTTTACTGTTCTAGATGGGGACAGAATACTGCACGTTTCTTCTAACTGACAAATATAAGTTGGTTATAGAGGCAAGGAGATTCCACAATTTAAAATCGTATGTTAGACGGTTGCAACGTACTTCACCAGTTCGCAACTCAAACAAGAAGTCTGTCCACTTTTGTGTGCTTAAACCCATGGATTTGTCGGAACAGAAGGGATGCTGGCGTTTGTGCTGCCTTGCTTCACAAGCATTTAAAATTTCTTGTAACTTTCAAAAATATAAATGGTACTTGCATAAGTGTGTGTGTGTGTGTGTGTGTGTGTGTGTGTGTGTGTGTGTGTGTGTGTGTGTGTGTGTGTGAGTAGATATGCAGACATTAAGGGACTCTAGTTACAAGTCACATTTTGAAGAAAACCAGCTTCACAGCTCCTCAAAGTATTTTTATTAATGCAAAAGTAGCTTCTATAAGACAGACAGACAAACAGACAGACAGACATATAGACTAGATAGATAGATAGATAGATAGATAGATAGATAGATAGATAGATAGATAGATAGATAGATAGATAGATAGATAGATAGATAGATAGATAGATAGATAGATAGATAGATAGATAGATAGATAGATAGATAGATAGATAGATAGATAGATAGATAGATAGATAGATAGATAGATAGATAGATAGATAGATAGATAGATAGATAGATAGATTGTCCTTGATTAGTTGTAAATTAAACTCTGTGATAGTGAACGGGTGGAGTTTTGTGCTATGTTTGGTTGTTTGATTCTCCGAAACAAACTGAAATATTGCGAAAATGATTAAATCTCATTCCCAACAGTATTGTTGGAATTGGTAGAGATCACTGATATTTGCTTTACTTGTATATGGATTAAATTTTGCCACTCTTACTTTCAAAACTATCCTGTATTAGGCAATCATTTTCTTTTGCCTTTGCTCTTGCCTCCGTGAAACTCAAGTGTCAAGTACCAAGTTTCAGAACCTGATGCTGCGATACTCATCTCTTTCTGTAAGCATGGATTACACAATGTACCATGCCCTTCCCGTTTTGTTACAAATCATTTTCAAACGTGTGGTACCATAAAATGTATTTAAGCATTTCGTGCCACAAAGAAGCACGAGTCAACAGTTGTGTAATGCGCCCAGTCAATATTTACTATTTAAATGAAAATTAGTCAAACTTCAAACTAACAACGGAACCAGTTTGTAATGCGCCCAGCCAATATTTACCATTTAAACGAGAATTAGTAAAATTGGAAACAAAAAAAGACAAAACAAAAAAACAAAAAAACAAAAAAAAAACAAAAAAACAAAAAACAAAAAAAAAACAAAAAACAAAAACAAACAAAAAACAAAAAAAAAAACAAAAAAAAGCAAAACAAAACAAAACAAAAAAACAAAAAAACAAAAAAAAAACAAAAAAACAAAAAACAAAAAAAAAAACAAAAAACAAAAACAAACAAAAAACAAAAAAAAAAACAAAAAAAAGCAAAACAAAACAAAACAAAAACAAACAAAAAAACAACAAGAAACAAAAAAGAAAAAACAGTCGGGCCAGGGTTTGGCCTATCTGATCTTTCGATACTGCTAATCTTGAAACATAAAGTGGAAAAACATCAATGAAATAAAGGCCTCGGACGTCTTTTTCCGAGAACAGCTAGACAACTGTAATTTGACATGAAACTTACTTAGGATTAATACCGTTACAGGATACTTAACTTATTGTTGCCATGGGAAATGCCGACACACATGCGCGTACGTATGTGTGTCCAATGGTTACAATAAACACAAACCTGTTCGACTGTTATGTAAGGGGTTTCTTCTGTGCGTATTCTTGCAACACACTAGAAAATATTTTCCATCTTGGAACTCAGATCGAATTGCAGATTGGTTTGGTGCTTATACTATACGGTATGCATGTTTTCGTGGCAATTGGTGCTGAAGTACAGGCCGCGGGGATACAATGTTCCAAGGTTAAAATACGCCGAGATGGAACTGTTTGATGTTTATGTTACAATTTATGTTATTAATTTGGTGTAATCCACCCTTTCCGGTCTAGTAGGACTTGAATATTAGTCTGTGACTTTGCAGTTCGTGTGATGTTACAGATTTGTATAATATGTCTGCTCTAAAAATCAAAGTTTTAATCTGACAAACCTACTATAGAAGGCCTTCCTATACTCATTCGCATAGTCTATGTGTGTTGGCGCATATACTCTACAACTAGCTGTCTATGGCACAGACTATATAACCAATATTAATAATAAATGTAGTGTTGCAGATGTTGGTCTTTCAATGAGACAACAATTATCATGAAGCTTAGACTGAGAAACGACATTGACATGCATCATTTCTTTTCCCTTAGGAAAACATGACCAATGGTAAGTGAATAACCTTTGTATTTTTAAAGAAGATAATCCCACTATCTCTTGCGGATTTTGTGGAGAATAACTCCAAAATTGACCTTTTGACCTTTGGTATTAATAACATTCAAATTATAGGCCATACATTAATGATTTCAGTGTCTCAGAAGCCAGTAATAATGTTGCATAGAATCATTCATTACGCTTCTGTTCTGCACAGCACTTAAAATGGACATTATGATTGCTGGTACTGATAGCCCAGGTACGTATCACCGGCTACACGTCTATGATCCCAGTGTCCCAGGAGCCACAGCCATTTCAAAATCAATCATATGACACTCACTAGTGCACATATCGCATACCGAGTAAGGCTAATTAAATGGGTGTTCATATTTCCTTTTTTTTTTTTTTTTTTTTTTTTTTAGTCTCCTTATCAACCAGCAAATAGGAACAAAAAAAAACAACAAATGACAGGCGGGGAAACGATGTGAATATCAGGGACACTATCTCTTTTCGCACTTCTTTTAAGTTTCCGATATCCTTTCAGGGGCTGTGACCCAGTACAAATGCACTTTCCTGTATATAAAAGATTAATTTCCCATTGGATTTACATGTACGTTTGTAATCTCCTTATCTGGTGTCCATTTTGGCTGCTGGCATACAAGTCCAGCGCCACTGTAGTCCCAATAGTATTCCAGTCGACCGAGTAATACGCTAAGACAGACGGTTCATACATAAGTCTTCCAAATTATCTGGAAGTGTCATACTTACCTGTGTAACGCCTTTGTATCTTCACAGGAATGCGAAATGATTTTATGTGTGTGTGTGTGTGTGTGTGTGTGTGTGTGTGTGTGTGTGTGTGTGTGTCGGAGTCAATAAGAAACTAGGACGTGCGAAAAGCTGAGTGATCTGAGTCACAAAAACCCACAAGTACAAGTAATACCTACATTTGAAACCATGCTGTTTTTATATGATTTCAGGAGGGTGATTTTCTTTTGTGTTTTGAACTTAATCTTGTTCAGCAATCTTCTTAACTGCATTGACTTATAATTTCTGGCCTCTGATGACTTGAACAAACATCACTTCCATATGTAATACGGACCACCCAAACATGAAAACGATGACACTTAACTTTAATTTAACTAGGATAAGCTATCCAGCTAGAGAAGGTACCTACTGGTTCAGGGGCAAGTCAAATTGTTCCTACCTGAACCTGTACTATACAAATTTAGTAATTGTGTTTTGTTTGACAGGTATTCTTTTTTCATAATGAAGCTCTGCATTTATAAGCAAAACTTGACGTATTTAGCTAATTTATAATTTGCCCCGTTAATATTTATTTATTATCATGTGAATTGTCTTTGCTGGATATTTAGCTTATACAAGGCACCGCTACTCAGAGAGACATGAACGGGTATAGGCTCTGAGATATGTTCTGAGTAGTTACACGTTGAAGACCCTTTTATTTGTTTAGGCTAATACAGCCTATGTCAAAATTCTACAGAAGCAGAGCTTTGCATTCCATGCTGACCTTACCCTTGGGTATCCAAGAGCATGTACTCACAAGCTATTTTGATGTTGATGATTACGGGAAAATGACATATCGTGAGATTAGTGCTGCATCAACCAGTCCACATCCAGAACAGGAATCTTCACGCAGATTTCAGCGGTGTTTATGGTAATCCTTTATATAACGTACCAGATGCTATTAGATGGTATGTTTGCTATCCGCATCCAAAGATGTCATCTAGCTACACATATTGATAAACCTGTTTTAACGTACCCATTATGCAAAATAATCATTCCTCGATTGTCGATCACACACGGAAAGCAACACCATGTATACATTTGAATAAATCTTGTAAACAGTATTTGCTGACTGTATGCAACAAGTTAAAAGGTTGATCTTAACTTAATGACCTTAACCTTTGAGACTTTTTATCACACATGACCTTGAACTCTGCTGTCACATATAACCTCGCCATTTGGTGTTGGTCTATTTCACACAACCACATCATCATTATATTCATTTACCCTTGCCGTCAATGGAACTCTCACCATATAGTATTTTCATGACTTTTATTCCTGTACTGAGGTATTATTAATGCTTTCCATGGCAACCTCATATCTGCTAAAAGGAGACCTCCGTTACCACAAAACATTTTTGCTGAGATGTGCATGTGAGACTATTCATGATGGTACGCCTTAGGTCAACAGCTTTTCCTGGCCCGGGTTGGGAGCATTGCTCCGACCAAACGTAGGTTAGCCTGGAAAAGTAAACTTGCCGACACAGTACAATGATCGTTTTGTGCAAAGGAAAGGAGCACAGCGACACACTGTTCACTATTCAGAATAACAATCCATACTCGGGCTAGACATGTCAATGTGTACTCGGTTATCCATGTTGGCTTATCCATATGTAGACTAAAATTATTATGGACATCAACGTTTATACGATTTCTCTCACCGTTAGTCTTAGGATATGCATTCAAATCTCCAATTATATTTTCCCAAAACAAGAACTAAAAGTAAAATGCACGTTTGCCTGATGATCATCCCAAAATGACACACCATAAATAAGGGAACTTTAGAGAACTGCTAATAGAGATCTTACAAAATCTCGACAAGTCAGTCGATCGATCAATATAGGTAGAACTTTTATGCAAATGAAGGGAGAATTTGTTAACTGTACTGTCAGCATATATGAACATGTGCCATGAAAATACATCGATATCAAATGTGTCAGGTTATGGGTGTATCTGCATATAAATGGTATATGGGACACTATCTATTTGTTTCATATAAAGTGATAATTCCCGTACGATTTCATGACAAGAAAACATGCCGTATGGCGAGTGAGGCAGAACATGACGAGTCGCACAAGCGCAACAACGTCCTTGCATAGATGACTTTCAATCGGGTATGGCGGCAATCAAGCTAGCCTGAATCCGGACCTATGAAAATGAAATGTCCATGAAGATAGTAAGGTTTTCCTAAAACATAACCACAGACACAGGCCGGCAATCTTGAAAGATTTTGAACGACTGACCACGTGCACCGTAGTCATAAAAGTCTTCATGGATCATGTACAGCATCAACAGCGTCGACTGCCGAGGTCCCGTAGCCTGATTGACCACAGGGAGATAAAGACCAGCCACAGCCAGTCGACGACTGAAGTCATTCAGGTTACCCGACCTCGAAAGTCGCCGCTGTACATGATCCGTGAAGTCTTTTATGACAACAGTGTACGTGGTCACTTATTCAAAGCAGGGACTTGTATACCGGTATACTGTCAGAAAATAAAAAGTAAACAGGAATACCATGTTAAGCAAATGCTAGTGTTTATTTTTTTATTTTCCGACAGTATAATATGTAAATCCCTGTCCAAGGGCAGATAGCAGTAGAAAAAAGGTCAAACCAAATGTGTTATCCGACATGATTAGATGTTCTATGAAAATAAATCAACATAACTGCATGATTAGGATTTTTGAATTACCGGTGCAGTTATGCACTTTGTTTGTTACGAAAAAAAAAATCGTAATGTATGCATGTCAAAGAAAAGGATACCATTTCCCTTTATTGTCTAATGAAATCAACGAACTTTAACACAAATATAACAAGATACTCGAGATGACACTTATATCGGTGGGATAAATCGGTAATGCGACATCCACATTTTTTCAACACTGACGACAGTACGCCGTCGAATGTTTATGCAAAATTGTATTCAGCAAAAAAAAAAAAAAAAAAAAAAAAATATTGTCTTTAAATATATTATGTCTAACTATACCATTAAAAATTAACTATTGTGAAACATGTCGAGCCTCCGCTGCTTAAGTCCAGCCCACAACTCGACGATCCTTGCAACATCCGACCTGCAATGTATATGAACATGTAGTTCCCCTATCACGCGGTACATTTTGATATAATTATTCATGTGCTTAACGTACGGTTATGCAGGCGACTACCTTGGCGCGTAAAGTGGGGCTGTCGAAAAGTCTGTGCCGTACGATAGGGTGGAACTAGAAGGTATCTGTTAGGAAATCCTTTGTCGGCGAGTAAAACAACCTCATCTCAAAAGTCTGAAGCTAAATTTGGACTTATGTGAGGTAAAAGAGCAAAGCACTGGGAATCATTTTGGTGGCTCAAATCCTGATCTTATATACCTAATTTGTTTATTGTTATCTACAATGACCATCGTATGGATACAATGGAACTTTCGGTTTCCGCTATAAAAAACAATCTGTTGTTCAGATAATGGTCTGTCAATCTCATGTGATGTGCCGTCTATGGCACCTACCTCGCCTAGTATTTGTGCGTCAGCATTATGTCATTTCATTCTCTTGAAATAATTATGGCTTTCTCAAATGTGACACTGCAGTTGTCGGTCGACGGACTTATCGAGATTTTGTAAGAGGTCCAATGAAAAGGTAAGGGAAATGGACCTGGACATCGGCCTACAAAATTTTGAAATTTGAAGCCTCAGGGTCAATGATTCTTTACACAGCCACATCACGTGGTGTGCACAATGCAATATTGCCGCCGTAACCACAAGTGCAGTCAAGGTGTATGACCAGTAAAAAGGTCATTGCTGTCCTTAAAGCATGAGATGAAAGTTTCAGGAATGGCTATTAAGTCAAATAACTTTGCTTGCAAAGATGTAGTAGACAGATGTGTATATTGTGAAAAACTTTGAAGATAATATTCAAGTTTTCTGATAGCACTAACAATAAAAGATGTAAGCTTACAAAACCTTCCAAACAGTTGTTCGAAAATCTATGAAAATGCAAGACGTAAACATGTTGCATCAAATCTGCGCACAGTTTGTTCCCCTGAGTCACTCTTATACTTATTAGAGTACTCGTGGTATATGAGGCTGTTGATACAACATTCACCCAGATCGCAAGAGTGCACAAATTTTCATTTTTACAACTATCATAACTGAAATGATTCTAAATCAATACTAGTAATGGAAAAAACATCGACAAAAATGTACACAAGGAGGAACAAATCTAACTGGCGAATTCCGCTCGCACATAACTGAAATATCTCGGAGGAAAAAATCTTAACTACCATGAAACATGCACGGCCTGTTATGCCTGGCGGACTGGTCCTCTAGAACCAGTAATTAATTATCCATTGGGCACGGACGATTCGGTAAATGACATAAATACTGTGTCAATTCAAGGTCTGGAACTGTATTATGTGGACGGCGATGCTGATGTTATCCAACGTCCGGGTAATGGGTCTCGATGTCATACCGCACTACTAAGTCTTCTACAGAAACGAAATATAACTGAGTTTTTACACTGGGCGTATAAAGACGGATTAGGAAACTTTTGCCCAATGGGATTGTGATGATTCTGAAATGACAAATGACGCCTTGTCGAGGTTGCCAGCAAACTTTAAATTTAATTGTGGTGGGAAAGCAATGCAATGTAAAAATAAACCGGTTTAATTAATAGAATACAAGAGAAAATTCAGATGTAGGGACAAAAAAAATCAACTGATCTTGCTGATGGTGTCTGCACTTTAGGGTATTCCAAAGACAGATGTAAAGCTCTTGGTGAGTGTTGGGATATATTGATCTATAGTGAAGAAAATAATGCAATAGCATGGAAAAAGTCAAGAAGGTCATTCTGGGGATTATGCAGGCGAAACTACAGATTACACTAACGTAAAGTTAATTTCGACAATATTCATTATGCTATTCGAAAATTAAAACTCAGAAAAGCCCGCGGAATTTTGCCAAACAATTAATGAGCTCTTAAATATTTTCTTGTAAGAAAAACTCATATCGGTTTCAACTATGTCTTTGAATTATAAAAATTATCTTAACAAAAAAAAAAAGTATAAAAAAATCTGACGATAAATAGGGTAATTGTCTGGTAGCTACACGGCTGAATAAAACTTAGTAGTAAAAACCACAATGTAGAAGAATCACGCCCAACTGATGCTGTGCTATGTGTAAAAATCACGTTATAACAGGCAAGAGACGTCATGTGCAATGATGGCTTACCATGCTTTCATATTCCCCTTTCACTTCAATTAAAATCAACATATTGTAAGTGCAAATATTAATGTAGGAAAACTCGGAACATGCATGTAAAAAGACATTGAAGCAAAAAATCTTACAATAATTGAACTCCTTGATCAGGAAGATCATTGATTCCAAGTGTACATAGGCACCATGGGTTCTCCAGATATGGAATATGCACATCACATTGCATTAGTATCTTGCACTTAATTGGTAGATAAATGAAAAGTGTATATAGCACGTCAATAACATAGATGTTGGGACATGCCATTCAACCAAAAAACTGAAAGGACTAAGCCTCACACCCATTCCAATTTAATGTAGCCAATTGCAGCAACATAATACGTATACGCTAATGCAGATCGCACGTAAACCAAGCACTTTTACATTAAAACATATCCATAATCATGTTCAATGCGGTCACGTGAGGTGTCACTTGCGAAGTTGTTGGGGTTTTTTTTCTGTAAACAATAAGAACATGTCTTAAATGCTGTTCATGCTATGCGGCATTATTATCTTATTTCGTTAATATGCCAGCATTTTTGTTCGTTCATAATGATCACTTGTGTGCTGATAAGCACACTTGCTGTTCTTCTTATACATCGACATTGCTAAATCATTGACTGATAATCCTGAATAATAGTAGTAGTGGTAATAAACTTCATTTCTTAAACGAGGATTGGGCAATATCCATTGGCTAATACAAGGTGCTTTCCGCAAGTACATGCGATGTCATCAATTAAAATAAAAATACAGTAATCGACATTGGAAAAAGAGAAATAATTGTAATTAGAATAATGATGAAAATAATCCAAACTATATAATGAGACGAAGGGAGAAAAATACGATCTAAAATAGCAGGAGCATATAATTGATAGAAATGTATAGAAGCCCGTCAAACAATTAACTAGTTTGGTTTAACTATGCACATATGATAAATCATCTTCGCCTTAATCAGAATTAACGTCCACTTCTTTACAAAATCTTTTTGTTTGGAAAATAAATTCCATTGAAGCAATTTTGCAGTAACACTCGAAAGACAAACTGCGGTGACTGAATAAGCAAAGTGACAATTTGTCATTATTAAAATTCAAATTAAAATTACTGGTTTCTGGGACTAAACATATTCTAGCCAAGATGATTTTACTGGGGATTGTGTACAATTGACACTGCAAACGAAAAGGAAAGTACCTTAAGAAAGATGTCCACATTGAAATATTTGCGAGTCTTTCAAACGACGAGTATATGGACGTCATTCTGGGCACTAAAATTCACTCTTAGTCTAGTAATGTCCACATTGAAATATTTGCGAGTCTTTCAAACGACGAGTATATGGACGTCATTCTGGGCACTAAAATTCACTCTTAGTCTAGTATCAAGAATGTTTAATTTACAAGGCCCATAACGTAGGTGGGCGAGGCTAGCAGGAAAGAGTATTTGCTTAACGTACATTTTGAAGATGCTACGAGACCCAGAGTCATGGACGTTAAGTGAGAGGGAGTCCCAAATTGAAGTTGTAGAGGGGATAAAGCTGCAAAAGAAAATATTAATCTGAGTTCTTAGCCAAGTCAATCATTTGTAGTGCAGTTGCGACGACCATTTTTAGGAAGCAGAAGATCGCTTAAGTGAGCCACTTGCAGTAGAGTACTAACTTGAGCGTATTTTCTCCTATTCACTAGGCTCGGCCACTCTGGACATTTTAAAACTTGAACACAACTTGATGTATTCATAACTCGTGAAATAGCAAGTGCAACTCGGTACTAAGCTAATTCGAGCAAATCACTGCTTTTGGCTGAGCAGCTGACTGCAAGCTGAGATGCATATTCCAAAATTTGCTGCATACCCGAGGTGTAAACAGTTTGAAGAACCCAACACAGACGCGTCAGCGTACATTTCCTTAATCTTCCAAGTCTTGCTGATGCTTTGTTAAAATTGATACAACATGTTAATCCAAATTCAAATTGTGGGTAAGAATGACCATAATGTGTTTATGCTCTTTTACTTTTCTAATCGCTTCACCCATGAAAGTTACTGGGGACGGTTTTGATGTTAACCTTGTTTATAGATGACCATGTTTTCAGGGCTTTTTTAGGGTTAAAGTCAACTTTTCATTTTACTCCCTAATCCGGAATGGTCAACATATTTTCCTTTACCATTACTACCGTTTGATCACGAGATTCAATTATCTCCAGAAGCAAGGTGTCATTAGCAAAAATTGTAAGCTTTGAAAGAAAGGTTGTCTACTTAATCATTAATTAAAACCAAGAAAAATAATGGTCCAAGGGCACTACCTTGGGTGACACCCGACTGCATAGTCACCCAATATGAAAACTACATCTGATACTTAATAACATGCACAATGTTTATGACTTGGTTGGCTGTGCTGTCATGTTTCTTCAAACTGGAATTGCTAGCAGTCAAAAGTTTTTTTGAAGTGAGGAAATCAAATATTCGTTGCAACACAACAATTTCAAATACTTTGGCTGCTTAACATAAAGGGAGAGACAGGACAGTAGCTCTCAGGCATGAAATCTCCGTCTGTTTTGATAAAGACCAACAACATTAGCTTCTTTCTGAATGGCAGAAAAGTCTCTCTCTCTAAAGAGTCTTAAACAATGTCCACTTCTCTCTCTCTCTCTCTCTCTCTCTCTCTCTCTCTCTCTCTCTCTCTCTCTCTCTCTCTCTCTCTCTCTCTCTCTCTCTCTCTCTCTCTCTCTCTTTCTCATTTTTTTGCCGAAAGTGAATTGTCATCTTGACTTCCTTATGGAGAATACATTAATTTGGTACTCGTTTCAAAAACTTGGTAATATCCAAACTAATACCATAAACATTTTCATAAAAATAGAGCATCCCATGGAGCAGAAGATAAATAAATTATTGTGCGAGTTTTCTGTAGCAACTTTGGAATAATTCGAAACTGTCTTCCTGTATGCAATAGTATTAACAAGAGTAAGCTTTGTACAATGTTAAAAAAGCTTTATGATCACATGTAGAAATTGGGCTTCAATGAGTAACAATAGTATCAAGAGAGTCATTGATTACAAAGACAAGGCTGAGAACTGATTGTTCTCATAAAGCATTATTTTTCACAATGCAAACAATAAATAATAATGAAAGTTGCAACCGACAGAAAGTGTCCTGAAACAATGTCAAAATGCATAGGAGCAGATAATTTAGCTACCTTAGCATTCGTATTAAAATAAAACACCATGCAATAAAATAACTATTAGGTTTACGCAACTCTAATACAGAATCAACCATATTAACTATAATAATGGCAAAACATTAGACCTATCTATTAGCTATGCACTCTGTAATGATACGGCAGGAAAAAAACAATGGTTGCATGTACTTCTACAACCTCGCTCAGGCCACTTTATTAACACGCCATCTAGTGGCCTGTAAGTATACTTTCAGTTCAAGTTATTTTCCCGATTATCGGTACAACCCCCCTTTTTCGTAGAAAAAGACCTGTTTTTCTCATGCTACCATCACACAATATTCTTTATCTTTTACTTCACACACCTGGCCGAACCAGTGTAAGCAGGCCCTACTGGCACACAAAATTTCCACATTATACTTTGTTTACAATTCATATACATAAAAATAATTTGGCACATTATGCTTTGGTTACAACTCAAATAAATAATAGTGCTAAATATCATGTTTGCAAATCCAGTATGTCTGGACCTTTGTTATTCTGCTTGGACGCCTGAGAGGTACAATTGGCCTCCCTGCTACTTTTGCCATTTTTTCATTAGTAGGTTTCTGTACTTCAGATTGACCTCCATTTTCGACAACGTCACCTTGACACTCATTTTCAAAACTGACTGCTTGCTATGTCTGCTTAGTGGCCATTAGATGCGTTCGAATATGCCTGTATCTTTTACCCTCTTCAGTCTCTATAACACAAGATCTTTGTCCCACCTGTCTGGCAATTTCGTCTTTTTTTTTTTTTTTTGTTTTTTTTTGTTTTTGTTTTTCTATAGTCTGTTATCTCTCATTCTGACCACATCATGCTGAGACAATACGGACAGGTCACGGGTAACCTTATTGTAGTACCTTTTTTGCTTTTCCTTGAGAATTGTCATTCTTTTTTCAACAGGGGAGGTCTCAGTTTGTGGTTTTAGTGTAGGCACTTTGTGCGCAATTTATGCAACATCAGCAGTTCAGCCGACGACTTTCCACACTCTAGTGCTGCAGTTCTGTACTGCAACAGCGCTGAATATGGATTTCTTCCACCAAATCTTGCTTTCTCCACAAGGGGTTTGACAATCTTGACCCCTGATTCACTTTTTCCATTTGACTGAGCAAATGTTGGACTAGAAGTTGTTCCAACCCACACATTTTCCCAAACATTGCACATATTTTACTTGGATATTGACAACCATTATCTGACACTACAACCTTAGGAATTCTGTGTCCAGCAAATACACTTTTCATGTGTATGACTACACACTCAGATGTTGTGCTTGTCAACAAAACAATCTCAGGATAGTTGGAATAATAGTATATGACTAACAAATATTCTTGACCATTCCTATGAGTCAAATCAGTTCCTCCTTTTTCTTAGGGACCATGCTTGGACTCATCTGAAAAAAAAAAAAGTTTCTTTACTCTGAGCTGACATATTTTCAAACATGTAGCACACTGTTGTGCCTGTCAGTTAATATCAGTATTCATTCTAGGCCAAGAAAGTATTCCTCTGGCCATTCACTTTTGTTTCTCTCAACCCAAGTGTCCCTCATGTTTTCTGTTGAGGATCCTTTGTCTCATAGATGTTGGTTTTACAATCCCTGATCCATGTATGATTAACCCATTAACTGTACTCAACCCATCTCATTATAGAAAATATGCTGGGCGTGACCCATTTTTCCATCCTAGTTCCAGGTTTTGCTTGACCTTACTTAACACTGGATCCATGTTAGTTTCTTTACTGATTTTTAGTAATTGACCCTGTGTTGCTGGCGAAGCAGTAGATACCATGTTAACATGCATCTCTACATCTTTCTCTGTACCCGTTCAGACTTTAACATTTGTTTTTTGTGGACCTTTAGAGCGTATCAGCGATATACATATGTTTACCTGGTGTCCATGTTAAATGAGGTTCATACCTCTGAAGCTTCATCATGATTCTCTGAAATCTCAGTGATAAATCATTGAGATTATTTTGATACATAACAGGTAAAGGTTTATGGTCTGTTTTCCAGTTAATAATCATGGAATTTCTCACATGCTATACCTTATCTGAGACACTGTCTTTCAATTAGAGCATACCGTTTCTTCAGTTTCTGTAAATGACCTTGCAGTATATGCCACTGGCTTCCCGTCGTTTCCATGCTTTTGCAAATGGACTGATCCTGCTCTTTGGAGTGAACCATCTGAAGATATCTTAGTTCCTAGTAATGGATCAAAACAAGCCAGGACTGGTGGAGTGGATAGTGCATTTCGCAAATCATGACACTTTCATGCTGTTATCCCCGTACACAATTTGTCTTGTTTTGCAACAATGTTCTAAGAGCTGCTGTTCTTGCTGCAAGATTGGGTATGAATTTACCTACATGAATAATCATACCCACGGATCTCTGTATATAACCTTTCAACTCTGGACAGTGCAGATTTTTAGGCTCTGCATTCACTTTTTGTTGTGATGGAAAAACGCCATTTTCACCTAGAGTGTCTCCTAGGAAAGTTAGCTCTTTTACCCCTATTTAATACTTATCCCAGTTCAACTGTAGATCATACTTTTTGCCCTGTCCATATTTTCATTTAGTCTGGCATTTTATTCTTGAGAACCACTTATCGAGATATCATCTATGAAAACTCTGACTCCATCTGTCTTCACAAACATTTGTTCCATAGCTTGTGAAAAACCTCAGGAGCCAAACAGATTCCATATGGGACTCTCAGGTAACAATACCTACTAATCGGTGTATTGAAAGTTGTCAATATTTTGAAGAGCTAGAGTCTAATTTTATTTGCCAGAATGCATAGGAAGCATCCAGTTTATTAAAACCTTTGCACATTTTGTTTCTGCATAAATCTCCTCTTTTTTGGCAACTGATAATGCGCTCTCCTTATGTTCTTCCTTTCATCTTGGGGATCTAAACACACTCTTAGGGCGCCATTTTATTTTTGGTGACAACCACGGAATTTACTCAATCTGTAGACTCTTAAACTTTCTCAATAATGACCTGACTGTGGCAATACACTGCCAGTTTCATCTGTTGATACAATGCACCATTCTCTTTGAGCCTTTCACATATTTGTGCACCAACCAATGATAAGCCATTTTTAACAACAATGAAATGAACACAATGGGTCACCTGTCGCACTTTACATGCAACTCTACATGCACCCTTAACACTAATGGATTGTTTGCTATATGCAGTTAACTTAACCTTGCTGTAAGTATATTTTTGCTCTCTTTTGAGAAGTTTATAGTCCTGCCAAGAAAGGAGAGCTGCACCTACTCCATTATCTAGTTTGAGTGGTATTATCTCACCATCTATTTCCACAGACTGAGTCCATGTCTCATTTTTAGTCATATCACTGCCAGTTGTTCCTTTCAACTTGATAACAGTAATGGATTTGTCTTCCAATGGTTCCAAATCCCTGTCCATAATCAGCACTGAGTCACTGTACATAATTGGCACTGATTCACTGTCCATGACTGGCACTGGATCAGTCCATAATAGGTAAATTTTCACTGTCCCTTTCACGTGCGTTGCTTGTCTCTCTTAATACTGATCCCATGAACAATGTATTGACTTGGCCCTGGTTCTGCTGCACAAGCTCTGTGTGGTGGTTGATGGCGTCATTTTTTTTTCTGTTGCCCATCATGCTTTCCTTTACTTGTAAAACACAGGGGGTCATAGCATCTTAACTGCCGACATGCAACCAAGTCTTCCCATAAAATCGGTAATGCTTAGGGCCATGTTTTGAGCCCCACCAGCAAAACTCTTTTTAAGTCTACAATGTTGCTCGCCTCTGTTTTTTTTGCCATGTGGCTTCCAACCAATTTTTCTCACAGCTCCTACCATTAGGTTACAATGGTACTCTGGGCCCTCTTGACCTTCATCTGCTCTTTAGCGGCCTCATTTGCTCTGCAAATGTCCACTGCCTTTTCCAGTGTTAGTTGGGGATCTCTCAGCATTTTTGGCTTCTGCCTCGAGTCATATATACCCACAGCTTTGCTGTCTCTTATGAAGGATTCCTTTAAATCATGGAACTCACATGGCTGTGCCTTGAGCAGTAAGTCTGTAGTGAAACTGTCCACCATTTCTTGCCTTGCTTGCCCCCGAGTTTTAACCACATATCGCTCTTAGATTATGTTCTTTTTCCACACATGGAACCTGTTAAACTTTTCAATTTTTTTTAAAGGTTTCTTCATTGCAGCTTAAGACAAGAGTTCTGTACACCACTCATGACTTATTTCATGCCCCGGTAAGCAGGATAGCAATTTCCCTGGAATCAGCCACCACTGCCACCCTAAGTACAATTTCCTCTCGATGCCATGTGAATTGTTCATGAAACCTTTCACAATGTTGGGAGAGGTTCCTGTTGGCAATTTTAAGTACTTGTGGAGGCTTGCTGTGGTCCATTGTCATGGATTTTAACCCCACTTCTGATGCTATGCAATGACAAGGGGGGGGGGGGGCATGTTATTCTACAACCTGGCTCAGTCTGTTTTTTTACCAGACCATCTAGTGCCGAGTGACTATACTATATATCAGTACATATAAAGTTCTCGACAATCAGTACACACATCATTTCTGTGGAAAAGTTTCTACCAACACACAGTCATTCAGTAAACCACTGACATAAAAGGAAATCGAAAGCATGTCAATAGAAATATCTGGCATTCATGGCAACTTGTTGGGTCACACAGTGGCCCAGCTGTGTCTGCTGCCCCCTTCTGGCAACCTTATATATGTGTGCTAGGAAAATGGATGGTCAGATTTGACCCAAGATGTGACGACTTATTATACCAACATACATTTCTACATAGCAGAATCATGAAAAGAAAAATAAGTATGACTGAAAAAAAACCCCTGTCACATCTTGACCAGTCATAGACTGAAAAATTACTTAATTTTTTTGTTTTTTGTTTTGTTTTGTTTTCAGTTGGAAGGTCCGACTGTTGAATACAATGGTTAGGTGGTAAGACACTGATGGTAAAACAGTTACACCTCTTTATAATGACACCATATGTTCCCCGGATTTATGTCAGACAACTGAACATGTCAGACGAATGAATCACATAATATAAAAATTTACTCTTTTTTTTCCTTAAAATGTTTGTCATTAAGTGAATATGTCGGACATCTGAGTGGTGTTGTAAAGAGGTAAAATTGCAAATACACGCCAATCACACCTCAGCCATTGTTGCCTACCTTTTCCAATGCACAATCGTGGCCAATATTAATTGCCTTTATGTTAGGGTTTATTGGTGAAGGGCGAAACAAACACCTTGTCATCATAGGCCAACGTGTCCATAATCTTTTTTTTTTCAGTTGCCATGCTTAGTAAACCAGCCTATTTCGTTTCTTGTCAAATCTTCGAAGATCCCTGAACCTTTCTGTATACTTCTCGATTTCGGAACTTGTGTGCCTAACCTGTAGCTGACAATCTTTATAATGATTGCCTGATTACTGGAATCAGTGGGGTAACACGATGAGAGTGCTGTATGTCAGACAATTGTAACTAAAACTCCAGTGTGGCTTTGTTCTCCGACTCATAGTTATATGAAGGTAGAGTGTGTTTATAATGTTCCATATTCATAAATATCACAAAAACGATGTAGGCCTACTTTACTCTTTTGATGTAAACTTAGCTGACTGACAAGTCGGGAGAACTAAAATGTGATAGGCCTAACAGGTCTCTTTTTATTTTAGGCAGAAGTAATGAAATTTGTGTTTTGGGCAGTTAGGCCTATACATTTTGGAAAAGAACTAGTGTCTGCAGTTAATGATGAATGTGAGAAATGTTGATGCTTTGGCAAGTCTGGAATTTCTTTGCTGTCATTGTTGGGTTTGGAATTAATGAATATGGATCATGTTTTTCTGTACTATTTACACAAATGCAGAGTGGTTTTATCCGTGTCCTCTGGTGAACCCAGACTCTGTCTGTCTTTTATACCATTGATGCGTTCAATCTCATGTCATATTGCTGGAGATTGCCACAAGCATCCAACAGATCATTTACCTCGGAAGTGAGTTTCTCATTTTGTAACTTTTAAGTCACATACTTGGTATTCTAAGGTGGAGATCTTCTTGTAAGCTATGGTCAGCTAAACCTGTATGCTTTAAGGATATCGCTGAATGATTTATTGTTTGGTTGAATGATTTGAGGACATTGCAAAATAACTTTATTTAATCATTTAATGCAATCACTATATGTAGAAACATTTCCTATCTTAGTTTTGTTTTGTTGAGAATTTACCATCTTCTCTGGCATTGTCAAGGAATTTATTCTCATGCCGAAAAGACGCTATTTACTAAATATCAATTTTGTCCTCAAACTTAAGAGTGAGGCCCAATGGTCCAAATTCTCGCTGCTTGGCACCATTCAATACACAAGCACAGTACAATGACTCTATATGCAGAGATTCATTTCTGTAGCGATATCACTAAATCAAGTACCACGTGTACACAGGTGTGTAGTTGTCAGTTGACTATGTATGAAGGACTCAATGCTTTGCGGCAGGGTTATCCAAAAAGGTTGAAAAAACAGCATATTTAACAATTGAAAGTCACCAAAGGTTTCATTGCATTTACTCAAACTGGCTAATGGGAGTTATGAGGTGGTAATTATTGTAGACTGGATTAAGGTTAACGAGTTTCACTGAAGACACTATGTTGGAATATATTTTGTCATATGGGAGACGCCTTTCGGCAGTAGTAATCATTATCAATAAGAAGCAAAAAATCGAAGAAAAGGACTCACAGGTAGTCCCATCTTTACATATTCAGTCACCTTGTCAACAAGGGGTGAATAGACCGTATATGCCACTGGCAGCTCTTGTTTTGACACATTTGTCTTCTTACTCAGCAGTACGTTATTCACAAGGCCACACAACTTGCCTGGACCGCACACTCATTTACTTCTGTTGTATACCAAACATGTATGAACATGCTGTTACTATGTGTCGCACTGCAGTTTGGAAACTTACAATTACTGTAGTTCTAGAAGTTTCGCGCTCGATTTAATTTCGCACTTTTCGCGCTACCAACTACAACGCGCAATTAAAATGCGCGAAAATAAGTTGCATTGGATTTCACAACATTGTTTGGCATTAGATTGCGCCAAACTAAAATGCGCGAAAATTCTGTAATTGCAGAAAAAAATGAGTTTGCGCGAAATTAAACATGCACGAAAATTTCTAGAACTAAAGTATTACAGTCATTTTGTAAACTACTTTATGCTACCATAAAAACACTATATTTATCTATATATATATATGTATATATATATATATATATATATATATATATATATATATATATATATATATATATATATTATACCCTAAAAAGTAGGAATGCTCCATTGTGTTTCTGATGTATGTCATCATTTTGCACTTGTCAAATGATATCTGACCTGCCAATATTATATTTGTATAAAACAAAACATACTCAAATAGCTAGCAACAAATTAGAAGAACTCCAGTCTATGAGTTTATAGAAAGGCATATACACACACACACACACACATACATATATATATATATATATATTTATATATATATATATATATATATATATATATATATATATATATATATATATATATATATATATATATATATATATATATATATATATATATATATATATATATTAGTTATGCCGTGAGGGAGCCCAGGGTACACCAGTGGGTCGCATCTATATCGGCTTCAGGAGATACACATATCATCCACCAGTGTCTATTTCTGTAAACTGGGCTCCTTTGAGTAAAGATTTTATCTTGTATTGTACTGACAATATGATTTCCTCCCTTGATAACGAGCGCAATCTGTGGCTTGCAGCCGCCATGGTCGTTGTCGTTTTGAAATCGCAGAGTCGAGCATCATGGTTCCAGAGTAAGGTTATTCGAACATACGGAATAAAACCTGGGATACGGGATGTTACACCCTGCGCGTGCATCACGTTTTAATCAATGACGTTGTTTGTCAATTACCAAAAATTATATATATATATATATATATATATATATATATTTATATATATATATATATATATATATATATATATATATATATATATATATATATATATATGTGTGTGTGTGTGTGTGTGTGTGTGTGTGTGTGGGTTTGTAAACGCCTACAACTGGGGACATTTCCACGTTTTAACCTTTCAACTGGGGACACCTGACAACTGGGGACGTCCCCAGTTGTAGTGAGTGCATTTTCCTATTATAAATATACTCTAGTACCACCTGGTGGCAAAAGCTAGCTTTGTCCCCAGTTGTATTGCCATAGGGCGAATTGTGTGTTTTCCCATGAACTTGCCATTTGCTCTGTGTTTTGGGCGTGTGTGCTGTGCATCCCCTGTTGTTGGAAATAAAACTAGATGTCCTAATACGCATGCGCACACAAGCGCGGGCTGCCAGTGCCTCGTGTCCCCGGTGCAGCGATTAAAAACAATTGGACCTCATGGAGTTACAGGCAAAATGTCATCTCACGGATACAGACTGACAAGATCTACGAGAAAACGAACCTTTCGTTACTCACAAGGCATGCACAAATGCTTATTTTTAATAATAAGAATACAGGGAATGCGTGCATGGGACAGAAAATACATTTAATGTGACAAAAAGAACGCAATCGAAGTGAATCGTGAACAGGTGTGCAAAAACTTGAAAAAGGTGCCTGTTATTGCCCACCTGCACGCATGAGCCGAGGTTGATCGGCAAGTTCACGGGTTCATGGTAACTTCTACAATTAATTCAAGTTATCCCATAAATCAATCAATTTACCCTAAACGCGCTACATATCATACATTTTTGGAAAGCTAGCAAACTGCTGATAGGCTTTCTGTCATTATAGGTGTTATTTGCTCCACGATCGATGTACCCGTTTCCTATAGACCTAGGCCTAGGGTGAGCTCCGAGAGTCATGAAATGCCACAGAATTTTTCGCTAATCATTGTCATTGACAGATAACATATTGCTTTCAGCCAGTGACCTCAAGCCTTATGCTGCACTTTCACAGCAAAACTTGAACAAAATTGTCATTTCTTCTTGGACACTGGTTGTCCCTAACGTGACACGTGACGTCGCTTCATACCAGACCACTAAACTGTAAAATTTATGTTGCTATTCTCGATATAGCTACTTCTAACTTCACACAAATGAAATTGTATGTAAGGAACAACTTAGCAAACGGTTTTCGTCTTAACGATAAGAAAGTTCTTTTGTCAAAACTGAAAACGGCAGTAATTTTGGGCCTCCGCACCAATAAAGATATATCAAGGTCGTGTTCTTTGGAGTGTGTGCTTCTTTCCTACTGAAAGTCAATGGGAAAAATTGATATTATTGACTTCTCCAAAACCATTACCCAAATTCACTTGAAACTTGGTGGGATGTATGTGGCTCTCTTTGTTCAGCAGGTAGTTTCTTTTTTTTTACCCTCGGCACATATAGTGCCGGAGGGTATTGTCGTACCCTGCGTCGTCCGTCGGTCCGTCCGTCTCACACTGGGGCAGAACTGCTCTCCAGTGTTTCCTTTGATCTCTAAAACTGGAGGAAGAAAAAGCTCTCTGGTGCCCAAGTACACACTAAATGTTTGATACTTAAATCAAATTTGATTTTAGGCAATATCAGCAGTATTATGTATCAAAACTTTCAAGAACAAATGCCCCTTCAAAAAGGATAACGGATTTTGTGCAAAGCTTCGGTATTTTGTCGCAAAACAACTTTTCTTTTGGAACAAGGGTGTAGGGCACCATCATTTACATTTCAATTTGACCACTAGGTGGCGCTAAATATTATTTTGAACAAAATAGTCATATATGGTGAGGTTTTATATATTTATTTAACAGTGAAATACAAGTACGGAACAAAAACATGACATAGACACATGTGAATGAGTATTTTGATTTGGGTTTTAAATTCAAATTTATCAAAATGCAAGTTTTATCAGATAAACTATTGATTCTAGATTTTCTTAATTTGCTCTTATCTTCTCCCATTATCGCTCAAAAAATGGACATTGGTTACATCGGCTGTACTCATTTTTTCAATTCAATATCAATATTAATTTGCTTTATGGTGTTAGACATTTAAGATAGATGACTAAAACTTGTTCGTTTTAGATTTTTTAATTTCTTTGAAAATGTGAGAAATCTTGTGGTTCAAAATACAGAGTAGCATATTTTCAATATCTTAAATTTTCACAAAAGCAAAAGTTCCCAATTAGGTTCCAAATATATAATGATTGGACATATGGCTCTAAAATTCTTTACATCAATATATATTCTTCGAATCCGACAGAATTTACATGTATCTTCGTAGTTTATGTGCAAACCAAGAGCTTGAAACTACTGTTTCTGTAGATTTGAAAATTGTAGTTCTGAAATTTTCCGCTAAGAGGCGCTCTCTAAAGAAACACTTTTGAGCAAGATGGCCCCACTGTGTCTGTCCGTGCGTCCGTCTGTCCATACGACGCTACCATGATAACTCAAAAACTATTTGCACTAGCTGGACCAAATTTTTGTCAGAGGTGGTACCTAGAGTGCACCAGATACCTATCAAAACCTAGGTCACTAGGTCATATTTAGGTCACAATACAACATTAAAAAAAAGGACGTTGCCGTGATAACTCCAGAAATATTAAACGTAACTTCATCATATTTTTAGGAGAGATGGTCCTAGGAATGTACCAGGTACCTATTGAAAACTAGGTCAGTAGGTCACATATTTAGGTCACAATGCTACATTGAAGAAAAATGATGTTACCATGATATCTAAAAACATTGAAATACTCATTGTAGCTGGACCAAATTTTTGTCAGAGGTGGTACCTAGAGTGCACCAGATACCTGTCGAAAACTAGGTCACTAGGTCACATATTTAGGTCACAATACATCATTAAAAAAAGATATCCAAACTATTTCTTGCTGCAGAAAATGGGACCACTGGGCAGTATGCCAGTAAGACTCTCAATGAAATTGAAATCAATGAAGAGGAAGTAGCCACATTTGAAAGTGAAACAGATGACTCTGAAGATGATCAAAGCATGGAGAGCACAGGAGCCAAGGAAACTGATTTGCCAACTGGTGACAAGACTGTCAAAACACAGTTGGCGAAGGAGGCAAAAAAGCAAGCAGAAAGCACAGGAGTTCTGGCATTGAAGGGTCAGGACAAGGGCAAGACTGACAAAGGGAAGAAAGGTCGTAGAAAATTTGTGGCAAAACCATGGACTGAGTTTGAGAAAAAAATAGTTCGAGAACACTTTGCTTCTTGCATTTTAATGGATAAGCTCCCAGGAAAAGAAAGCATCATCAAATTTATTGAAGAAACAGGAATAGACAGATCTTGGCAGAATGTAAAAGACCACGTAAGAAATACATATTTGTAAAACAGTTTCTATATTAAATAGTGGGGTTAGTACAAGATGTAGTACCAGATCCCAAACAAAAACATTGTAACTGCCCCATGGCCAGAGGACAACATCAAGCACTACTACAACTTTCTCGTTTAAGACTCTTGCTAGTGCTGAACCGGGAGAAGACTTTCAGTTGTTTGAATATTAGAGGCTTTAAGATGTCTAATTTCTACCGTTAGGGTTACTGTTAACTTGGCAAGTTTTAGAGCTACTTATAATACAGCATATGGACTACAGTATTCAATTCTCATATATATTTTGCATGTTTATTGTTAAAATTCGTAAATTATGAACTGCAACAAAGTATGCCACAAGCCAGTCTATATGGTCATGGGCAGTACTCTTAAACCAGTGTAGCCAAGTGAATCTACACTGAATACAATTTGAAGTTTAATTAACCTTTTTGGAGCTAATTCTGTTAAGATGATCGAGATTTCAGTATTCTTGTTTAAAAGTTAAATCAGAGTTCCTCAGTGTTATTGTTGTATCAGAGATTTAGAGCTGGTTAAAAGTTCACTTACGGGTATTAATTTAAGGCTGCTAAATAGGCATTAATGTTAAATTATCTTGCTCTTTTCTTGTATGTTTTCCAGTGAGCATGAATGATTAGAACATACAGGGCTCTGAGGGAAGGTGCAGACATTGCGAGTGTTTGTCCTCTGCTAAATTATGTTATTTACTCTTGTATTTTGTGTCAAAAAGAACTTCAATTTTAAGTTGAGAGAATAAAATCCTTTTGTGTATTTTATTTCAATGTGAATTGATCAAACATTTTGCATTTTTAGTGACAACCAAAAGACAATGCATTGTCTCCTGATAGGCCAGCAAGTACAAACATGTGATAATATGTTCTGTTCTGCTCACGTGCACGTGTTGTAAATTGCCAGTTGTAATGTATTGCCCAGGCCGGGGTCCTCCTGCACTGGGGTTGCCTGGTTAAGGATCCATGCGATATTTGTGCAGACAATAGTAACTGCATATCAAACAAAGTGGAAGGTACTGGACTACTGGTACAATACTGACTGCTGAAGCTACTTGGGAAAGTGTATTTTTAGCTCAGCTGACTTGTCAGTCAGCTGAGCTTTTGTTAGGGTCTGTCTTCCGTCCGTCCATCCTCAATTCACATTTTCGACTTCTTATGAAAAACCGTTGGTCAGATTCACTTAAAACTTGTTGGGGATGTGCCTTGGGTGGGGCTCTAGGAAGTTTGTTCAAGTGGTCACGGTCCAGTGATTTTTGGATTTTTCATGAATTTTTTGTTCATTTTTTTGGTCTAATCTTAAAAAATCTTCTCCGAAACTGCTGGGCCAATTGCTTCGAAATTGCATAGGGACACTTCTAAGGACCCCCAGACCTTAATTTATTCAACAGTTGGCGCTGCAATTTTAAAAAATATTTTTTATGAATTTTTGTGTGTTTACGCTATTTTTGACTTCTCGAAAAAAAAAACCGCTCAGATTATGCCGAAATTTGGTGGAAATGTTCCTTGTGGAAGGGTTGAACAAAGAACTTGCTCACTAGGTGGTGTTATTATTGATACCTTATTTTTAATAAATGTGTCAATTCGGGTACTTACTGGTTCATGAATACATTCCTATTGATAACTATGCAAGTCGATGGGGATTGCAATGCTAATTCACATTTTTGACTTCTTCTCCAAATCCGTTGGCCAGATTCAATTGAAGCTTGGTGGGGATCGATATCGATGTACATTGGTTGGGTCTCTACCAACAACATTGTTCTAATGGTTGTGGTCCAGAGGTTTTTTGGATTTTTATTTTTTTTTTTTTTTTGTTGTTGTTGTTGTTCATTTTTGTATACGTATTCCTATTGATTACTATGTAAGTCAATGGGGATTTCAATGGTAATTCACATTTTCCACCTCATCTCCAAAACTGTTTGTCACATTCACTTCAAGCTTGGTGGGGATGTACCTAGGATGGATGCCTAGTATGTGTATTCATATGGCCATGCTCCAGTAATTTTTAGCTCAGTTGATTCGGATACATGTCGGTTAATGCATACAGCCTATAGGTTACTATGTAAGTCAATGGGGATTGCAATGCTAATAGACATTTTTCACTTCTTCGAAGAAACTGTCAGCCAGATTCACTTCAAACTTGGTGGAAATGTGCCTTGGGTGGGTTCCTCACAAGTTTATTCAAATGGTCATGGTCAAGTAATTTTTGGAATTTCCATGAATTTTTTTGTTCAATTTTTGGCCAAATCTTGAAAAATCTTTATCCTGGTAAATACTCAGCCAATGGTTTTGAAATTGCATAGGGACACTTATGGAAATAAGGGTGAGACATGGACCATAGACGAGTGACCTTGACCTTATTTCCAAGGTCACAGGGCAAGTTTCATGAAATCCACAGTTTTATATAATACTTGACTATTTGAGCTAGAACATTGATATTGCACATGCTAGTTGTCTGTAATGAGGACCAGACTTTGACAGTATATGAGTGACCTAGACCCCAATGCCAAGGTCATGGGGCCACATACAAATTTCACTGTTCACTTGATAACTAGAGAACTATTTGAACTTGGACCTTGATGTTGCACATGGTGGTTTGATATCCTGAACAAAGGCCAGACTTAGACAGTACATGGGTGACCTTGACCTCATTCCCAAGATCATAGAGACACTTGTGAGAACTTTACAGTTCACATTTTAACTTTAGACCTGTCTGAACTAGGACATTGATGTTGAACTAGTTGGTGGTCCTCTATGCAGGAAAGATTAAGATCGTACATTAGTGACCTTGACCTCATTCCCAAGGTCGCAGGGCCACTTACAGGAATTATACTGTTCACATGGTAACTTGAGAACTATTTGCAGTATGAATTTGATCTTGCACATAGATGGTCTTCTATGATAGCTAGATTCAGAATAGGTTGTGGCCTTGACCTCATTTCCAAGGTCACAGAGCCACTTATTCAGCTGAGCACAGGACTGTCACAGTTATACCATTTAGTCTCAATGTCCCCAGTTGGCAAGGAAATGATACACATTGTGATTTATGTTTAGGTTATTCCCCAGTCGTAATGCTTGGTCTTTATGTCCCTTGTTGGGGGAAAAAATACACATTATGATGTGTACAAAGTTCCCAGTGGTAATATTTGGTCTTAATGTCCCTTGGCCATAGGAAAATAATACACATTATCGTTAATGTGTGTAGGCGTCCCCAGTTCTTACATTTGGTTTCAATGTTCCCTGTTGGTTGGGAAAAATACACATCATGATTAATCTGTATAGATGTCCCCAGTTGTTACATTTGGTCTAAATGTCCCCTGGTGGTAGGAAAATATTACACATTATTATTAATGTGTGTAGATGTCCCCAGTTTTTACATTTGGTCTCAGTGTTCCCTGTTGGTTGGGAAAATACACATTATGCTTAATCTGTATAGATGTCCCCAGATGTTACATTTGGTCTCGATGTCCTTGGTGGTACAAAAATAATACAGATTATTGTTAATGTGTCTCAATGTTCCCCTTTGGTTGGGAAAAATACACATTATGATTAATCTATATAGATGTCCCCAGTTGTTACATTGGTCTCAATGTTCCCTGTTGGTTGGCAAAAAAAACACAGTATGGTTAATCTGTATATATGTCCCCAGTTGTTACATTTGGTGTCAATGTCCCCTGGTGGTAGGAACATAATACACCATATCGTAAATGTGTTTAGAGGTCCCCAGTTGTTACATTTGGTCCCAATGTCCGCTGGTGGTAAGAAAATAATACACATTATGATTAATCTGTATAGATGTCCCCAGTTATTACATTTGGTGTCAATGTCCCCTGGTGGTAGGAAAATAATACACCATATCGTAAATGTGTTTAGAGGTCCCCAGTTGTTACATTTGGTCCCAATGTCCCCTGGTGGTAGGAAAATAATACACATCAGTTATGTGTGTAAACGTGCCCAGTTGTCAAATTTGGTCTCAATGTTTTCTGTTGGTTGGGGCAAAAACACATTATGATTAATCTACAGGTATAGATGTCCCCAGTTGTTACATTGGTCTGAATGTCCCCAGGTGGTAAGGAGATAATATACATTATGATTAATGTGTGTAGATGTCCCCAGTTGTTACATTTGTTCTCAATGCCCCCTGTTGGTAGGAAAATAATGCACATTATGATGTATGTGTGTAGATGTCCCCCATTGTTACATTTGGTCTCAGTGCCCCCTGGTGGTAGGAAAGTAATACACATAAATGTGTGCATATGTCATCAGTGTTACATTTGGTCTTATTGTCCCCTCTTGGTTGGAAAATAATACACATGATCAATGTACGTGTATATATGTTCCCACTTGTAACATTTGGTCTCAATGTCCCCTGGTGGTAGGGAAATAGTACACATTATGATTAATGAACATATGAAGTTACAGCTGTTTATAATTATGTTTTTGTTGATGTAGACAATGCAAATAGTACTACAATGTTCACACTTATCATCCCCCATTTTGGAGGACCCATTTGGCAGGTATGAAAGATATGTGTGATATTCTGTGTATTTAGTTCCCAGTTGTAACATTATGCCACATTATGTGTGTCCCACTGACCCCACATAGAATATTAGAAACAAGGTCTCAATTTTGCAGGTACAAATATAAATGGTATACCTTAGGAATGCACAGACAATAGGTATATCTGAAAAAAATAATAATCCATCCAGTATAAATATTTAATGGTGTTCTCGGTCAGCAAGTTTTTGTCAATTGTCCCCCCTTGACACATTACAAGTATGTGTGTGTGTGTGTGTGTGTGTGTGTGTGTTGTCAGATGTTTTCTTCGAAATCAAAAGGATTTTGTTCCTTTCAGATGTGTTAGTAAAAGACTTAATTTCGGTTAGGCGGTATTTATTTTTCTGATTCATTGATTTATATAAACAAGGTGTTTGCCACGTCTACATCTTGGTTTCTGGTTTCAGAGGCTATCCTTAATAATAAATTGTTTGTTCTCCTGTAATGCACAACACACCCACCTCCACCCCACCCCAAAAATGAAAATGGAAGTGAACGTTTGCTTCTGGTGTTTCCAAATACTGCAACAAAATTTCTTATGGACGAACGATACGGGATATTTATTGCTACAATTTCAATATACTTGGACAACTGAAGTCTATTATCATGATCAAACGTGATTCAGAAACATACGCAAAATAAAGTCTAATATATTAGCCAAAAAAATATTGTAAACCAGGGGTGCAATCTGTGTCTTGTTTGCGGACAGGTTTGTTTTCTTTCTTTCTGACTCTAAAGAAACAAAAGTTCATTAAGCAAAAATGTAAGACCCTAATGCCCTAGACCTACAAAAATCATTTGGTAACCAGCATGCTGCCCGTAACATTCTGTTCTTGATGTATTCCGAACTTATGCATTCTTAGTGAGATTTTCCTACTAAGTCCATTTTGTGCACGAAATCATGTTCATTTTAACTGTTAAAATCCTATATAGAAAACTGGATACAGATTGTCCCTTGACAAAGTACTGGTGGTATAAATATCTAGAGGACTGGTTGCTCAGACAGCCCTTCTGGGACTCCGTAGTGGAGAACATGTGCCTATTGTAAGGCTCACAATGCATGCTTTTATATCGTCTGGTCTCATGCTGTCTCATTCCTCAATATTCTCATTTAAATGTTGTAAGATTACGAATTATGAGTGTCTCCTAAGTTTTTTTCCCTTTTTTTCTTCTTTTTTCTTTTCTCTTTCTTTTTTTTTTTTTTTTTTTTTTTTTCTTTTTTTTTTTTTTTTTTGTATACTGTTCCTGTCTGTCTGTCTGTTACGTTCTTGGCTCAGCAAAAAACTTGACATATAGTGCTTGATTTTCAAAAAAAAAAATCTTCCGTACATCTGGTCTCTTCCAACAGCCTTGGCAGAAGCAAGAATTTTGCCCTTCTCGATAGCCTCTGATAGTTATCTGCTGGGAATTTTGCAAAACAGTAACTTGCATCAGTTGGTTTCTGTTCCCAGTGCCTGACCTTGTTCTCACAATGAGATTTGTTTGTGCATAATAAAATTAATAACTTTCTGCAAATTTTCGCCATACTGAGAGGGAACCTTGGTATGGCCAAGTAATCAACATAATGAAAAAAAATAAATGTGGACAATTTTGCAATACAAAATTATATGTCTCCTGTGGAACATTTTGTCACTGATATGTAAAAATCGGTCTTACCTAGATAATGTTATCAGGCTGCACTTCGGATAAGTTAGTTAGTAGTTATCACAAGTAAACTGATATGGCGTATGCAAATCTGTGACCTTGAAAGTAGGTCAAAATGACCCAGATACAATCGCAACCTAGGCCCCATAACTAAGTAATGTTTCACACATTTGTCAAGTGTCTGAGAATAACACACTATCTAAAGAGTGGCGATTTCGAGTTTTTCTAAATTTGATTGCTCTCCTGGTGGATCCTATTCACTTAATTGTGTTGTATGAGTTGTGAGCTGTCGTCTTCAGGTTTGTGGATTTTTGATTTTTTGATTTTTATTTTTTATTATTATTATTATTATTATTATTATTATTATTATTGCTATCTGTTTTCTTCAGGAGTGAAGTCTATAATTGAATTATATTAATGGGATTTTATCATCCAGTTTTTTAACTATTTGCACTGTTTATATTTGAATCACTGGTTTGACAGCTCCTCTTGAATCCCAGTGTGAGGTATCCAGGAGAGTGGGTTACTCTAGGTCAGCAAAATTTACCAACACACAGATTGTCACTGAGTGGAAAGTACACATTTATGTATATACATTTACAGCTTTACACCAAGATAAGTTTCCCAATAATTGACTGTAAAGTAAAGTGACATAATTTGTCACCACATGCATCTGTAATGTCCACTTTCAAATGAAGTGGTCCATGGCATGAGCGGTAGGTATACTATATAAAAAAGCGACGCCAACCAATGCAGGGTGCACAAAAGTGCTGAAATGGAGTTCCCTTTTTGTGAATTGAAACTGGATTTTTTTAAGATTGACATTGAGAACTGAAATAGCTTCAGTGCACTGAAGTTTTCTGCGACAATTGTTTTAATCTAGTGATATACAGTTGGCGAAAGTAATGCAACAAATTTTATCAAAGCAACTAAGGAGCTGCGTGGCTGTTTGAATGAAAAAAAATATGGGCTTGCCATCACAGTTATGTACTCTCTATTTATTATCAAAATATCTTCAGTTTACCAAGTTTCAAAAATTTAATGAACAATGTATGAAAAGCCTTAAGGTTTGTGTCATAATATTAAGACAGTGTTGATGTTCAGTATGCAAAGTATTGTTGTTGTTGTTTTTCAGATTACAGGTTTGCAAATAATCTGTTTAAAATCTTCTTGCTGGCAACATATTTAACATTTTATTGATATTTGTCACATACTACTATTGCCTATGCGTTGCAATATAAAATATCTACAAATGTTTCGTGTGCACCTGTCTGTACATATGCACATTGATATTTAACCGTGTGGGTCATAACGCAATCTAATCATCTGGACACATTTTGCTCTTGTGTTTCATACTCTTTTTACGGTAATGAAAAGACCTTGAAATGACCTTTAACAATAAAAGCCAACTGTATGTACTGGTTATATTATGATAGTCATGTTGTTACAACTAGTCTAATTTCACTTACTATTTTCATGTAATTATTTGTATATTAAAGATTATTGTGCATTATTAGCACGATGCAATTATATTTTATGTCCTTGGAGCTTACATGGGTATGCAATATGTATATTATTTTGGAATAGTTCCTGGTATATGTTTAGGGTGGTGCCTTAATATTTATCTTATGTTTCGTGTGGTTATCAGCTTTGGCCCTTTGTGTTTACCACGACGTCTACAGAATCTATATTTATGAATGGGTTTGCCTCATTTGAATACGTTGCTGGTGTCATGTTAACATACATTATTTTCGCTTTGCTTACTCTGAATATATATATATATATATATATATATATATATATATATATATATATATATATATATATATATATATACATACATACATACATATATATATATATATATATATATATATATATATATATATATATATATATATATATATATATATATATATTCTGAACAAAAAGAGAACTTTACTTTCTTTGTTCAGCATGGTAACTATCTAACACAGACGCCAATTGGAAATGGAATACATATTTATGGCCAGCCCCTTGTTGATACTTTATCAGGCGACGTCCATATGAACCCTGGTCCTGGGCAGTATATGAGGGAAATGTCATTTTGTCATGTCAATATCCGCAGTCTCTTACGAGATAAACTGTTGCGTATTGTCTCAGATCTTGTGCCCGATTTTGACATAATCTAGCTGTCAGAAAAATTTCTCTCTTATAATTCTTCTGCTGAAAGTCTAGTATTACTTGGTTTTCATAATATCTTAAGAAGAGATCGCCTAAACGTTGGGGAGCCGTGTGACCCTCATGTTTCCAAATCTTTACATGTGTTTCGGCGTAGGGATTTGAAATTGGCATATCTGGAACTCTTGTGGATCGTCATTAGGTCGAATAACCATAAATTTTTACTTGGTCGTGGGTTTTTGCCGGCTTACTGTCCGGTCTCCTTCTGGGGGTATATTTCAGGACAGTCTTGACTAGCAAAATGCTCAGGCTTTCAAAATATTTTTTAACATAAGATCTGAATTCCCATTTCAATACTCAATCTGGCTATAAGCTTGATCAGTTTGCATGTTCAAACTTCTTAACCTTACATATAAACGAGCCTACATGCAAAACTGAACATTCAGCTACTTGCCTAGACCAAATATTTTTAAATATACCCAACTATCTTCGTGAAGTCTGTGTGCTTCCGCCGATTTCTAACTGTGATAATTGTGCTGTGGGCACCAACATGTTCTTTTGGCGAATGAGAGACCCACTTTTTATAACACGCATATGGGACTACAGCATAGCTGATTTTGGTAAGTTTAGAGGATCTCTGAATGATGCGAACTGGAACTCATGTTTTGATTCGTAGGATATTGATACATGTTGTAGGGTTGAGCTGCCATACTTCGTGGTACTAAGAAAGTATTGACAGGTTTACTGCAAAAAAGAAACTTAAATAAATTATACACAAAGTGGACACAAACCTTTGTTCCCTGTGCTATTTATTTACAAACTAATCTCCACTGGACACCGCACTGCAGACGCTAGGTCCAATCTGATCAAGTTGGTTGTTATTCAAAATGGCGCCCAAGGGATCCCTCCTTATTTCGTGGCATGCGAAAATTCACATTGGGACAAGTATATAGGGGCCTGATACATGGTCATAAGTTAGGAAGTATATCAGTTAAAATCATAATATTAATTTTAAGATATTTTCAGACGAGTTTTAGATAGTTTCAAATTATTTTATGATATTTTCAGGCCATTAATATACATTTTTCGAAATAAAAATAAAATGTATTCATGACAACTTGTCAATAACCTTTATACACATGGTATTCAGTATGAAAACCATAGCCATATATGTACATATAACAAAGCATGTGTATCATGCATGACTGAAAATTAACATTTTGTATGCAGAACATTTCATAAGTGATGCACATTCAACCCATAGAGGACTTAAGCAGTCCAATAACGTTCAAAGTTAATTGCAAATGTTTATTCTTCTGCTGTGCAATGGGGGCAAAAGAAGATACTATGTCTCCTGACAACGCGGACTTGTGTACAAAAACGTAGATGACACCAGTGGCCACATTTATCACATTTGGCCCATTTAACAATTATTAGATAAACACAATCTTCTAAATCTGGAGGTTCCAACCTGTTGCAAATACAACAAAGATCTGACTTGGCAATTGGCTTATTATAATCACGTTGATCATCAGGCAAAGCACGTGTAGAAAGCCGCTGCACATTTGATGGTCCAGGGACTTGAGAGTCTACTATTTCTCGAGACACTTTTTTTGACTTTTGTGGGGGAGTTTCCTTTACAGTCTTTTTTCCTTTCAGTTTCTTTGTCACCTCCTCGATTGTTAACTCTCCACAAACAGTAAGGGGAGCTGGTCTCTTCTTGCCTGTTGTCTTTGGCTCTGGTACCTTTGACTGCAGGAAAGAAGATACAGTTACTGCTTGGTCTTCATTGTTCGTTGGGTTCCGTGATAACTGAGGGGTAACTCCTTTACCTGGTGATAGCACAGCCGGGTCAACTACTGCACCATTGAATGGATAAATGCCTGTCTTCCTGAAGGATGCAATCAAGTTAGGAGCAGACAAGGCTTTGTAGTAGATGCGACAAATAAGTTTGCAAATGTTATACCTTGATATCATCTCACCGGCATTCTGCCTCAAATAACTCTGGCATTCTTGATTGTATAATCGTTTCAGGGGGCCAAAACAACTAACATCTAATGGTTGTAAAATATGGCTCATGTGTGGCAGTAGGACAAATAAAACAATGTTGTTCTCCTTTGCCCACTTAATAAGAGGCAAGTTTATATGGGACGTATGACCGTCATACACAAGTAACACTGGACAATCTCGGGTTCCTTGTCTGGCAAATTTCAGGAAGTGTGTTTCTAAATATTCCCTGAAAATAAAACTGTTGGACCAACCCGAGTCTGACATTGTTGCCTTGGTACCAGGAACCTGTCCTTCAAGAAGGTCTGGAGTCAGTCGTTTCCCCTTAAAAACAAAGAAAGGGGGCAATGCAGATCCTATTGCATTACCACAGCTGACTACAGTGGTTGTGGCTGATCGATGCGATGTTATACCTTGGACGCGGGTTCCCTTCTCAGCTAGAACATTTGGTGGTGTGTGTTGAGTGTTTATGCCCGTTTCATCTAGATTATAGATGTTCTCTGGTTTGTCAATGAGATCATACTTGTTGAGAACCCTCTCAAGTTCTTTATAATATGCGGCGACAACATCTGGCTGCATTGCCTTGGCTCTTGCCATTTCAAGAGCACGTGGTTTCATTGTGCTTAAGATAGGCCAACGTTTGAGAAACCCATCCAACCACTTATCACTCAACACACTGGATTCCATCAAGTGTCCATGTAATGCTTGAAAAGTCTCTCCTGCTGTCTGCCGAAATTCTGCTCTGGAGTATCCAAAACCCAATGATGCCATGTATATGACATGATCTACAAGCTCGGACTCTTCTGCAGAAGTAAACAGTGTTCGTTTGCCAGGTTTCGCATCCAAAGATACTTTTCCCTTCACCCTATCTCTTAATGTCTGTTCTGGAATATTGCACATCAGAGCAGCTTTATACACACTACATCCTTGTTGCGTGACTAGCCTGTAACTTTGTAGCAAGGACTCTTTCCCATATTGTCCATAGTGACCTGATACTTTGACTTTCTCAGGTATCTGCATCAGGCAAAGAAAAAAGAATAAATTAAAAAAAAAAATAAAATGTGTATTTTATTATCATTATTATTATTATTTACAAAATTTATGACGTGTATTTTAGTTATTATTATTATTATTATCATCATCATCATCATCATCATCATCATCATCATCATCATCATCATCATCATCATCATTTTATTATCATTATTATTATCATCATCATTTTATTGTTATTATGATTATTATTATTATTATTATTATTATTATTATTATTATTATTATTATTATTATTGTTATTAACATTGTAGATTTTCTTTTCTTATCAGGACTTGTCCCACAACACTTTTTGTCAAAATTTCCAGCAAGTAAGTTACCAATGGGTTAAATCTCAATTGAGCTCAAAATTTTTACTTTAATATCCTGCCAGCAAATTTACTTGTCCCAGACAATACTGACAATAGGCCAGCCCTTAAGTTAATGTCAAGCCCTGCTTATGGTCTCATTTTCTTTTTCAAATGAATAAACTCAACAACTCAATGTTTAACCTAATTATTGAGTTGTAAAGTTTATTCTTTTATTCACTTTAGACAAGGATTTTATGATCACAATGGTGATGATGCTAACTCAACGAAATAACAATCGGTCCCTTATGAATCAACTTCAGTCACATGACTTTGACCGTTGATCCAATTTTGCAGACGACATGTCAACAGTGGTGCATTCGGCAAGTGTACAGGGTGCCGGTAAGTTGAGGATATTATGGAAGTTGCATCAAAAGATTTAATTTTTATAATGTTTTCTGAGATTATACATTATATTTAAATGAAAAATAAACACTGATAGATTTACGCACCTTCTTTTCCCTCATCTTTTGTGAGTCTTTCGCTGATCAACAAAAGAGCGTGGAGCTGCATCTAAAAATAGTCACGATCACGGAAAACAACGCGAGAATAAGGGATACCACGAAGTTAGGAATACCACGAAATATGGAGGGCCGACCCTAATTCTTGGATCACATTATTTGTGGAGGCAGCAATACAGTGTATCCCTAATAAGGAAATCAAAGTCAGACCATCAGACTTGTCCTGGTATAACCTTCAACTTCGTTGTCTCAAGCGAACCGTTAAGAGGAAATACAACGTAGCCAATAGCCTTGCCTTCGAAACTAATGCTTGGTCGTCCTGTTGACAAGTCCGTAATCAATATCAACTATAACAAAAACAGGCCAAGGAGGAGTATAATAAAAAGTTGTGAGCTGACAGGAACAACCCAAATCGGAAGATAAAAGTTCGTGGCGTACTGTAAATGATTATTTTAAATCGGAATCAGTCCACATCTATTCCTTCCGTCCTACATGATAATATCATGTTTCTGATGGCTTGTACAAAGCTGATTTTTTTTATTTCCTTTTTCCTGCAACAGCGTAATGGTGATACGATATCAGCTTCTCTACTCGTATGTCGGATCCCCTGACGTCTATTATTGATCGGCTAATTATAGCAGAAACTGAAGTCCTTGAAACATTATTGAGTCCAGACATAACTAAGGCGTCTGGTCCTGATGGTGTAAGTGTCATGCTTCTGAAAGAAGCAGCGCCTATCATTCCTTCTTGACTTACTAGATTATTTAAACCCTTGCTGGACAACAGGAAATCTCCTTCAGCCTGGAAAAGGGCTAACGTTACACCACTCGATAAAAAAAGCCTTGAATCATGCAATAATTATATACCTGTGTCATTAGTTAGCTGTGTTGGTAACATCTTCGAAAGAATGGTATTTAAACACGTTTCCAACTTTTTTCCGGGAAAATATTAATATTTGGTTTTATACCAGCCATGGTATAAAATGAACGCTACCAACGTGTTGTTGTCCATGGTCAAACCTCTGGCTGGGGGAAAATAACTGCTGTCGTTCCACAAAGTTCTGCGCTTGGACCTCTTCTGTTTTTAATATATATAATTGATATAGTTGACCTCGTCAGATCGAATATAAAGCTGTTTGCTAATGACACTTCTCTGTACCTGAATATTGATAATCCTGCTACAGCAGCTGATGTTATCAACTGGGATCTTTTTAATATTGATCAATAGTCTAGCAACTGGCTGATAACATGCAATGCTTTGAAAAGAGACTCAGAGCTTATTTTTCGAAAGTGTAATACAACTGATCACCCCCTATTGTTTTTAGGGTCACGTGTTGCAAGCCATTAACCATCAAAAGCACCTTGGACTAATAATTCGTTAAGATTTAAAATGGTCCAATCATATATTCCACATTTGCAACAAATCAAGCAAATTGATCGACATAATGAAGAATTTGAAATTCAGTCTGGATCGACGAACTTTGGAAACTATTCATATTTCTTTTATACGCGCAGTTTTGGAATATTGTAGTTCAGTTTGGAGTGGCTGTACAGCATATGATAATAAAAAACTAGAAAGTATTCAATTAGATGCCGCTCGTATTGTTACTGGCGCAATGCGTGGAACTAGCAATGGTGAAGCAGATGAAATAACCATATTTTACTTTGGCAAGTCTCACAGAGAAGGAGAGTGGTGGGTCTTTTGCAAACAAAGTTTTGTCATTTGTTTGTCCAGCAGACAGCAACCCAGCATTAAATGTACAGGAATGACATCTGTCTTGAGGCCAATATGGACACCTTTGCAGATCTTAGTATATTGACACATATATAGGCACACACACATATATTTAGTATATATATATATATATATATATATATATATATATATATATATATATATATATATATATATATATATATATATACATATATGAATGCCCGTGAGTGTTAACAAACGCAGGTGGCAGCTGATTTTTTGGGTTGTGCTTCACTTTGATCAACATGCCTGAGGTTTATTCGTTCCAAACAACTGCCATGTACAGCTTGTTTTCTTGTGTACAATGATCAATGCAAGCGTATAATTCAGTTTCTGCAGTTTGCATTTTTATCAGTTATCTATTCCAAAAGCTGTACTTAGATGCAAACAGTTTGGCTTGAACTAGTACATATTAAACGGTTACATTGCAATCAATGGTAATGTAGAAAGAGGACAGAGAACAAAGGAATACCAGTTACCAATTGAATATTGGAAGTTGTCTCCAAGAGCGAGTCCATTTTTCTGCCAGGTATCTTCAGCAGGAGATGTTTGTCTCAGTATATATAAAGAGCGTATCAAGACATTTTATTTGAATGTAGTGAAATCTTGAACCACCCATATGCCTGACCTGATTGGTTTGTAAAGAAGATCAATCTAGTATTATTGTCAACAAGGAATACCGAATTGGTTGAGATTAGCCATAAAGGGGTTAAGTCTTTGGCAGTACGAGCTCGTCACCTGCCCAAGATGTAGGTGTTTGTGCTACAAGGTTATGTATGCAAAATCAATGAAGGTATAGAGTCACCTCATTAAACAGTGTATGCACATCCTCAAATTAAACCTAGGCTCAGAATCAGGCAAAGAGCTGCTGGCAAACTTCAAAATTGAGTTTTATTTAAAGTGCTAAATATTTAATGTATTTTCTGATCCATTGAGCAAGGGGACAACTATTATTCCTTAGGTAAGGCATTCTTCAGTGCTCTGCTTACAACCAACGGGTGAGGTCTGTGTGACTAGGCAGACCATAACAGTTTTAGGACTCGCAGTGGCTGGAGGGAAGTGTGATGCTGAATATCCCGAAGACACTACAGGTGTTCATTTCATCACTTTCTTCTTCTCGCTTAAACCCTTGCAACATCATAGGCAACAGAAATGCCCAACGAAGTACAAAAAACCCTGTTTATTGGAATAGGTATTCTAAACTTTAATCTTGGACATGATTCCCTTACTCAACTCTTTATATTACAGAAAGCCGGGAGTGGACTATGCTGGCAAATCACTGCAGTTGACGCATGTTCCCTCTGGTATGATCTATGATACAAATTGTGTTCAGAAGGTTAAAAGAGAGTTCTGGTTTCGCCCTATAAGGCTTGCATTACAATTACACGTGGTAACCTTGACCTCAATTTCGAGGTAAGAGGGTCATTTCAGTCAATTTACTTTCAGGATTGGAACAACTTTAGTGCAAAAGCTTTTACTTAGACATCGTGCATGGTGATGAGCAACAAATGCCATGTTGATACTGCACACAGACCGAGGTGTCTTTGTCAAAATTCCAAGGACTGCAACACTGTGATTTACCATCCAACTGATACGATAAGAACTACATTATATAATAAATACCCTGGCAATATCTTCAATCTGAAGTGATGTTAACAAGATTTCCAATTTTTTAATGTTACTGCAAGTACTGCAAGCAATTGGTCCCAGTGATTGGCTGCACATTCTGAATACATCTCCGAGAGTAATAATTCTGTCCAATACCCAATAGTATGCCAGTATATACTGAAAATAACAAAACTCCTGCCATTGGATCATCGAGAACTACAAATTCCCGCATGTTTCCAAGCTAGGGTGGACGACTTGGGAACCTGAGAAGGCAATTGGGCAAAATTTAGATTTCAACTAGTCTCTTTTGAATAATTTTGGCCTGAAATGTAGTTGAAAAAGTAAAAAAAAAGATTTTGAAACAAAAAGACCGAGTTGGTTAGTAGGAACATGCGCGTCTACTTTGTCACTTGAATCAAAGCATTTCGTAACTATTTCGGTGTTATGGACCTGCAGGCATGCCAATACTTAATTGGAATGTTTTTACATGGAATATAAATCTAGCATCCTCATCATAATTCAGAGTAATTCTGTTTTTGTTAGTGCAACTTCAGGCGCAGTTTGCATGAAGGAGTTAAAGTCAACTCATTGCAGGAAATACTGAAAACATTAGTGGTGTTAGAGTTGATTTCTATGACCAGCAGGTTATAGACCACTTGTGCTTGGCTGGTGCACATCCCAACAAAGATAGTCCGCACTATATGAAAATAATGCATATTCAGCATGCAAAAAAATGTTGCACTGGGATTCATACAGAATAAATCCACCCGTAATTTAGTGAAATGTGTACGTGTTAAATTCTGTTCACCGATTCTATAAATTAGAATTTGCGGATTTTTGGACTCAAAAGTATAAATATATGAAATGGAAAGATTTCTATTTGTAGTCTACTACCAAGATGCATCGACTGTAGAATTTTCTTTGTCAGAAACATTCTTTCAAGTTTCTTTTTTTTTCCTTTGGAAGAATTCCGCTAGATCCTCTCACTGTTTAGCTGGGCTGTTTTTAGTATATCTACAAAATTAGCAGCTGTTAATCTGTAACCATGTCCTTTGCATTGATTTTCCTGACCTTCCCTGAGGTATATGTTTCCAAAAGCATCTAATACTAAAGTTGGCTTGTTATGCCATTTGCACACAAAGGGAACAAAAACAAACAACCACTGCCTCAACTGGCAAACTGTCGCCTCAAAGCGTTCGATCATATTTGCTGAAGACCTGCCCCGAATGTACTTCCTGTTTCCTTTCCACTAGTTTGCTTTATATGCTACATGCCTATGTTTTTTTCAGTATTTTTTATAAATTGCTTTGTCCTCTTTTTGGCAGTGGGAGGGAGACTCCGAAGTGTTTCCTCTGAACAGCCTGTTCACTTGTTCCATAAACACAGAGGGGTACCGCCAGGGATTTGTATTTGTTAATTCCGACCTTTCAAATGCATTTATCGACTGCCTACCTCAATGGAACAATAAGGTGCATGTCTGATCTCGTAGTAACCGTGTGCCTTTCTTACGAAGTTAGGTCAACTTTTGTTGGACCGCAGTGTGTTGGTCAACATGTGCAGGAAGCTATAGAAAGTGATCTTCAATATATATGGATGTTACGCCAGATGCATGAGATCCCGTGTATCAAGAGAACAGCCTGATGCCTATCCATTACACAAACGCAGAGCAACCAGAGGTTTTGAATCACATATATTGATTTGGAACATGTTGACCTAAGGGGCATGTCTCATTCAGCTTCTATGTCTGCATGATAGCCCATTCACTTTCCGCCCTACGACTTACGAAGCACCATGAAGCACCGCTTACTGATTTGAATGACAAGAATAGGCAACAGCATTTTGAAAGCTCCGTATTACCGATCAAAGTAGAGCGCAATATATTTTCTTAATTTTTTATGACCCTTTGTTTTAGAATTGTTTTCCTTGTCGTAAACCATGGGTTGAAGAGAATTACCCATTGTGAAATGGCTAGTGACACTTATATAAGTAATTTAATTTACCTCACGTACAAAAACGCAAATACTACCAAACGTTTAATATATTAAGTTATCCGCCAACAAGACAGCGCTTATGCACATATGCACCATCCAACTTCACAGAATTTGGATTTAGATCCATGAAGCTTCGAGCTTCAAGTATCAGAAGACCTGTGCGTGATATATGCCAAAACTGGGATACGATGCCACATTTATATCTGATCAGCGGGGATAAAAGCATCCAATATCATCTCTTACATAGCATCCTGCTCCATTGAACGTGTTTCACCAAACCTCACAATGACGTTCCGAATAGTGCATTTTATAGTGCAAATTGTGATTAAATTAAAATATAAGAAAGCAACAAATTAAAATATGATAAAGAGGCAGTGTCATTTATACGTATATACCAATGATGACAGTCGAAAAGTACATCAAATCACACACATACATGCACCAGTAACGAAATGAGAGTCTATGATCAAGGACTTCGGTATGCGTGACATTGATTGTTGCCAATATATCACGAAAGAGGTAGTGAGATCGAAGTCAGATGGCGAGCCGAATGCAGAATATAATAATAATAATAATAATAATAATAATAATAATAATAATAACAACAACAACAACAACAACAATAACAACAACAACAACAACAACAACAATAATAATAATAATAATAATAATAATACAGTTACACTCGCGTTTAAGTAAACAAACGCCAAACGCACCACCGTTTACCAAACCTTTCCCAAACACTTTCAGTGAAAGTCAAACGTTTTGCAAACGCGTAGCAAAAACTTTGCAAACACTTTCCAAACGCTTTACAAACACTTTGCCGAATGCGTTTGCCGAATGCGTTTGGTGAAAGTCGAACGTTTTCAAACACTTCTCCAAAGGCTTTCAAACACTTTGCAGTTTGCACCAAACGTATGTGATACATATACATGTACACTTGGTAATCTAATTTAATGACAGGAATATTTTTAACAAGTGTCTAAAAGCTTATCAGCACCTAAAAATCCCAACAACTTGTGCATGCCTTCATTTATGGATAAGTCAAAAAGCTCTACTATGTATATTTCAAAATAGAGTTGAAATTGTGCTTTTTCAAAAATCAGTTCTATCTAACAGTTTGTACATGTATCACTTACAATGCATGTGTATATATTGTAAGCTATATCATTGTTTCCTTGTTTGCGTGACAAATTGCAACTGGTTTATGCCTGTGATAGAGTGGAAAACACAACAAAAGCTACCTTCGAAGATGTACATGACACTACCCACTGAATTTGCTTCAGTGGACGTAAACTAATTTCAGCCAGTCAATCTGAATTTTTTTCACCAGGTGGAAAAACACATACATGCGCATGGTATCGTTTGAAGCAAGCAACATGGATATCGATGACAGAAACCAATTATTGTCTCACCTTCTATGCGGCCGTGCGTTTGTAAAATCTATGCAAAAATAAATACAAAAGGAATTCATAATAAATCCAAAAATGTTATGGGAAACTGATAGTAATCTGTTCCATTATAAGCTTAAATTGTGATAACAAAATTTATGACGCTGTGATGAATCATTCTTGAGATATTATGACAACATTGTCCCCTTGTGCGCCATTCAGACGGTCGCCAAATAAATACATCTAATGTTTCAGAACAAGGTTAAAGAAAATAAGCGGAAGCTGGTCATCAAAAAGAATCTGATCTATTATATAAGAAGCATCTCGGACAAAAATTTGGTAAAGCTGCAATATATCCTTGTTGAGATATTGTGGTTACACCGATTCCTTGTGCGCCTATCGTACAGCCTCTACATAAATACTTTAAAAGCTTCATTAAAAAGTTTTGAAATTGTAAGGGGAACCCAGTTTTTGATAGAAACCTGGTCACCTGAAGGTGCATCTCCTTTTGCTTTTTTTTTAATATGGTGGTATAGTCGTCAGGGTTGATGGACAGACAGGCAGACAGATGGACGGACGACTCAGGGCACAACAAATATAATACCCTCTGGCACTTTATGTATCGAGGGTAAAAATGAGTCAATGAAGGATAAAAGGAACAACGAGGGACGATTAACAGTGAGATGTAGGGGGCAGTTCAGTTATGCTGCAACGTATGCCCTGGATTTGATGAAAGTCATGTTCTCGGTGGAAGAAAGGAAAAGGGAGGCATGTATAAATGGTACAGGGAAAAGACCCATGATATCGCCACAGAAATCACGATTTAACACGAGTGTATGAAGAGTCCAAGAGAAATAAAAAATCAACAGTCACAAAGAAGATATATTCAGGCATATCTAGTTAAAATTATGGATAATAGCAACAGATCCTTCAGGTATCAACACAAGTCTACGACTAGGACCCCAGCCCCAGAAAGCGCCCGAATGGAATAATGTTGAAGACTTAAGTATTGTGATGGTACAAGGCTTTGGACTGTGTAGTGTAGGTCACCTATATTTTTAAGGATGAACTTTCCGTTTTTGTGAACGGTAGTGTACACCTGTTATTGCACCGACGGACTGGGGGCCGTATAGGTCAATTAAGGATGTTATTAATTATTTCTTTTTAGTTATTGTCACTTATTGTAAAATTTTTGACATAACTTAACGAGGACTTGACATACATGTATATCGTTTTTTCCGTCTTGCAAACAGAAGTGTGTTGCGAACTGAAGGACTGTCTGTCGTATAGACCAGTATAGCATGGTTACAGTATTTCTTTCAATTGGATCTTAGTAGTAGTAACTTTTCGTAGAATGTGACGAGGATTGGACAAATAGTTGCCAACATGAATTATTAGTTCCTCTTCGCTCTTTCAAGCTGTTTTGATAAATATGAACAGGTAATGTTTTCATAGCCAAATAAAAAGATGAATTACAGAGTCGACTTCGATTTTCCATTTACAGTTCATAGGTTCCTCTCTGCAAACGATCTATGAATCAAATTAAGCTAATTGGTATCAGTGTAAGCTACAGCCATCTACTGGGCTGTTCATACCTGAGTGCTCGATACGAACTGAATCAATACAATTCGAATTGGAAAAACAAAATATGTCCCGTAGGTCACGGGCAAGTGGCAAATGGGTCGGCAAGTGATATTTTGGAAGATACCACATGTAGTATCACCTAAAGATGTTGCTCGATAACCAGTTTGTGTTGTTTTTAAAATGTCGCAATTTCAGTCAATTCGATTTGAATTTAGGTATGAGCAGCCCATAAGTTATTTGATTGTTTGGTGGAGACATAAAATTAACACTTTGCAGTCTGAGTCTACATATATGCGGACTCGCACAGATGATATATTATCAATAAATTTCATATTTGAATTCCTCATCAAAAGACATTTCCAACGAATACCAACATGTCATATCTGCCATTAGCGACTAGTGAACAGCTTTTATCGGCGCGCTCTGGGCGCCGGCGCCCAGAGCGGGCCGAGAAAAGCTGTTGACTCAGACTAGAAAGTGTTAAAGCCTCAGATATACTGGCTTCAAGGGCGGATCCAAATTTTTTTCCGGCGGGGTGGGATGGGGGTGGGGTGTCAGCGCCTTGAGGGCGAAGCCCGAATGCGAGTGCCGACGGCACGAAGCTTTGGGGGGGGGGGGGTCTTGGGGCCTCCCCCAGAAGAAAATTTCAAAAACAAATGTTCTCATGTGCGTTTTCCTGGCACTTGCCACTGCATTTTCATACGGACTATTTGGATTTTCAGGGATGCAAACTTCACTAATTTTGGCTCCACAAATCAAATTCTGCTTTATGTCTGATTCAAATTAACATGGAATGAAGAAAAGAAAAAATGAGTCAGTGACAAACAATTCCTGGAAAAATGTATTTGTCACCTTTACCTGCTAATATTTATATTGTTACTGGTAATCAACGATATTATGACATGGGAATACCTAATTAAGGAAGAAAATAAGTATAGGTAGAAGAAAACAAACAAGATATGTTTGTAAAACATAGATGCCCCCCTCCCTCATTACCCTCGCTACCCTTGCCCTCGCTACCCTATTGATAGTGGTAGAAAGGGCACTCGTGACCTTAAAAAATTAGTGAAGGTTGATCATACATCAATGTCATATATCTTTATACTTTAACCTAGCCCTTAAAAAACGACTAAAAACCTGGGCAATATAAAAGTTATAGCTGAAAAATAAGTCATCATTTAGAAACCATATTCAGCAAAGTGGCTTTATGACTTTGGAAATTTTGGCACAGTCACTCATTTTCACTTGACCTTCTTCAGTTATTGTGCGAAAAACAAAAAGGAAGTCTACTGTCTGTGTGTGACCCTCAAAACTGGGTCAAGGTCACCCATCTACAAACTCAAAGTAGCCCTTATAGGCAACCATAAAGCTGTGCAATATAAAAGTGCTACCTCTAAAATGCAAGTTATCATGCAGAAACAGTATTCAACCAAATGGCTCTGTGACCTTTGAAATTAGGTCAAGGTCACCCATCTTCAAACTTGACCTAGACCTGAATACGGACAATTACCCAGTGGAAAATAAAAGTCCTAGTTTAAAAACCTCTTCAGTTATCATGTGGAAACCAAAGTTAACTCAGGTACCAACGTGACCTTGGAAATTAAATCAAGGTCACCAAACTTTAAGCTTCTTCTAGCCCTTAGCAAGAACTATAAACCTGTAAAGTATCCCACTCCTAACTTAAAAACGTCTTGCGTTATTATGCAGAAACCACAGGAAGAATCAAACCATATTCAGTAAAGTGGCTCTGTGACCTTTAAAATGAAGTCAAGGTCACCCATCTTCAAACTTCGCTAAGCCCCAAATATGGACTATAATCCTGTGCAATATAAAAGTCGTAGCTTAAAAACCTCTTCAGTTATTGAGCAGAAACCAAAGTTAACTCAGGTACCACTGTGACCTTGAAAATTAAGTCAAGGTCACTTATCTTCAAACTTTGCCTAGCTTTTGATTAGAATCATACACCTATACAGTATCAAAGTCCTAGCTGAAAAACTTCTTGAGTTCTTGTGTGGAAACCTCAGGAATTCTACAATCTCTTTGTGACCCTGAAAACTAGGTCTAGGTCATCCATCTTCAACATCAATCTAGCCCTTACAGAGAACCGTAAAGCTGTGCAATATAAAAGTTCTAGCTCTAAGGAATAAGTTATCATGCAGAAAGCATGAAACCATATTCAATAAAGTGGCTCTGTGACCTTTAAAATGAGGTCAAGGTCATCCATTTTCAAACTTCGCCTAGCCCCAAATATGGACTATAATCCTGTGCAATATAAAAGTCCTACCTTAACAAACCTCTTCAGTAATTGTGCGGAAACTAAAGTTAACTCAAGTACCACTGTGACCTTGGAAATTTGATCAAGGTCACCCATCTTCAAAATTCGCCTAGCTTTTGATTAGAATGATACACCTGTACAGTATCAAAGTCCTAGCTCAAAAACTTCTTGAGTTATTGCGCGGAAACCACAGGAATTCTACAATCTCTCTGTGACCCTGAAAACTGGGTCAAGGTCACCCATCTTCAAAATCAATCTAGCCCTTACAGAGAACCGTAAAGCTGTGCAATATAAAAGCTCTAGCTCCAAGGTATAAGTTATCATGCAGAAAGCATGAAACCATATTCAGTAAAGTGGCTCTGTGACCTTTAAAATGAAGTCAAGGTCATCCATCTTCAAACTTCGCCTAGTCCCAAATATGGACTATAATCCTGTGCAATATGTAAGTCCTAGCTTGAAAACCTCTTCAGTATTTGTGCAAAAACCAAAGTTAGCTCAAGTACCACTGTGACCTTGAAAATTAGGTCAAAGTCACTCATCTTCAAACTTCGCCTAGCTTTTGACTAGAATAATACACCTATATAGTATCAAAGTCATAGCTTAAAAACGTCTTGAGTTATTGTGCAGAAACCACAGTCTACCGACCGACCGAACGACCGACCGACCGAGAGACCGACAGACCGACCGACATGTGCAACGCTTCTTCGAAAGGGGGCATAATAATGTGTCTACATAAACAGGTTTAACACTTCATTTATTATAAAGTTACAGATCTTTCAGTAGCAAGTATACCCAGTCGCTATCATACTTTTTCTGAAAGTGAAGTTCTTGAAACAAGGCTAACTTTTAAAATTTCGAATGGAAATACAGAAGCAGCTCAATTTAAGTATTGTTTGGCTTACTAATCCAAGCAATAGAATTAGCTTCAGTGGAGTAAGCCAGGCGATACTCCATTGGTTCTTTGAGTAATTACATATATTTTAATTGAAAATTACGAACTATTTCGGAGTACATTTATAGGCAATATCATGATCAGATCATGAATGATGGATTTACTCCAAAACAGTTTTTGAAAGATGAAGTATTCATGACATCTTAAATGAAGAATTAAGTCTTTAATTCATTTTAGTTAAATTAGACACATGGGTAAACGTATTTGGATCGTGTTTTATATAAAAATATACAGCCTATAATGCTGGATAAGTGCACATTTACATGTAGGTACATCATATATTGCTGGACCTGTTAAAAATACGTTTGGAGATTCTTCATCATATAAATGGAAGTGTTTGAAATGCTGGTGTTTGAATGCGTTTGTGAAAGTGTTTGAAATCGTTCGAGTAATTGCTCAACGCGTTTGGAGAAGTGTTCGGTGGCTTTGTGAAAGTGTTCCAAAGTTTTGTAAAAGTGTTTGAGATTTTTCCCAAACGCTTTCCAAAAGCTTTCCAAACACATTCCAAACACTTTGCAAACACATTCCATACGTTTTCAAACGTTTCCAAACACAAGCCAATCACCAGCAAAACGCGAAAAACGCGTTTGGCTGTTAACTTTTAGCCGGGCGTAACTGTAATAATAATAATAATAATAATAATAATAATAATAATAATAATAATAATAATAATAATAATAATAATAATAATAAAATTAATATTAATAATAATAATAATAATAATAATAATAATAATAATAATAATAATAATAATAATCATAATAATAATAATAATAATAATCATAATAATAATAATAATAATAATCATAATAATAATAATAATAATAATAATAATAATAATGATGATGATAATAATTGAACATCTTTTACTCCATAAACTCGTTAAGATAACAAGGTTTTTTTATTATCAGCAAACTATTTCTTTCATCAAATTTCTCTTTGGTGCGAGTATGCAGCACATCATCTGCAAAAGCCTTGACACGATAAAGTGCATTGGTATAAGTATAACTATAGGCTATAAAGCTATTTTTCTTGTCCAAGTATAATAATAATAATAATAATAATAATAATAATAATAATAATAATAATAATAATAATAATAATAATAATAATAATAATAATAATAATAATAATAATAATAATAATAATAATAATAAGACGACAGATGGTCATAGATTGATATTGGATTTTTGAGGACACATTTTGGCTGTTTCGCCAGAAGTGCTTGCTGTCGCCTCTCACTCTCACTGAGCGCCATGATGAAGTGACTGTCAAAAACAAATTCACCACAAGGTGAAGTTCATAATACCATTTACCTTAAGCCGACCAGACCTGTTAACACCGCTATGCCGGCCAGTTGGGCCCCTGCGCTAATAGTGTGGGTGCATATATCATGATTTTAAGTCCCGTGTGATTTTGATGAAGATTTTATGCCACCTATTCAGAAATGTTATTTATGCCCTTAAGAAAATAAAAAACATGTTGGCACGTTGCCAACCTGTTAGATTCAAAATGGCTGCCATTTTCAAAATGGCCGCCAAACTCCAAACAAAATGATATTTTATGTTACATAATGCGTCCGAAATGTTCGATTTAATAGACTCGCACATAACTACCTCCATTGAACCATTCTTTTTAGGAATGGGGATTTGGTCGAGTGGATATGTGCGTTTCCCATTTCAGCTAGGCGACTGGTGCCAAAGGTTGCAGGTTCGAGTCCCGCTCGTTCCGAACATGAAATATATATTTTCGGCATTTCCTTAATGCTGGTGGATTTAAGTCCCCGATTCTGGAAATATATGCCGACTCAGTAAATATACTGCATGACCGTGTTGATATGGCACTCGCACATAACTACCTCCATTGAACCATTCTTTTTAGGAATGGGGATTTGGTCGAGTGGATATGTGCGTTTCCCATTTCAGCTAGGCGACTGGTGCCAAAGGTTGCAGGTTCGAGTCCCGCTCGTTCCGAACATGAAATATATATTTTCGGCATTTCCTTAATGCTGGTGGATTTAAGTCCCCGATTCTGGAAATATATGCCGACTCAGTAAATATACTGCATGACCGTGTTGATATGGCACTCGCACATAACTACCTCCATTGAACCATTCTTTTTAGGAATGGGGATTTGGTCGAGTGGATATGTGCGTTTCCCATTTCAGCTAGGCGACTGGTGCCAAAGGTTGCAGGTTCGAGTCCCGCTCGTTCCGAACATGAAATATAGATCTAAGAATCAAATTTAACCTTTTGTCATGCAGGAACATTATTTGTGTCTTTTGCCTTAAATCTGAATCTATTATTAGACACCAAAATTTGTAATATCTGAAAAATCTTATCTATATTTTCCATATTTCTTAAATGTTTAGCGTTAAAATAGTTGCTTTAAATTTGGCCTTTATTTTGGTTATTAGTGGTATCAATGAGGGTATGTATAGCACTATAGTTATATCAATTCAAGATAGCCACATTTTCCTCAAAAATCGCTGCCCCACCGCCCCCCCCCCCCCACAAGCCACTATGTCATTTTACATAAAGAACCAATATTCTACAACTAACATTATCTAAGAGTTATGTATCATATTCCAACCGTGTAACAACATTGTGTCATGATTTTCAATCTTGAAACTTAACACTAGGTGTTACCAACCAAATTTCAAGATGGCTGATAGGCTAAAAAATGCATGCATATAATCTATGAATCAAAACTTGTTGATATTTAACTATATCTCTCATTACCCTTTTAGTCTAGATCAATACTTTTTCTTCATCTGATCCAAGATCATCAGCTCAAATCATTGTTCCCTATTATCACTTACCCGTTGTTTGAATGTATTTTGAAGGTCTGTATGGTAGTATTGGTGTGCTGACAGAATGATTCCCTGTATAGTAGCTAAAGTGGTGGTCCAGGACTAATGCATGGTGCTGGCATGCTGATGGGTGGATTTGCATGAGCTAACTGCTTGGAGAAATAGTGTCCCAAGTGCTTTAAGATTACTTTCTGAGTGTTCATTTATATTGAAGGACTGAACACATTCTTGCCATAATCCAAGCACATTCATTTGCAAAGACTTTTTTGCACAATGACTGTAGCAAGGCCTCCAGATATTCTTGATTAGCCCCATTAATTCTGGGGTTTAATCCTCTAATTGCCCTAAAAGTGGCCAACTATATAGAAAGGCATCTCCTTTCATGTCTTCGATTAACTTTTTTCCACAGAAAACATTTTGAATAACAATTATAGATGAGAGCTAAACAGAGATAACATGCCCCATGAATTTACAGCTTTTCAAAGCATGGAATAGGTGTTTAATGACCACCTCATAATAAGCAAAATAGCGTTTAGATAAGGATTACCCTCGGCGCCCACAACGAATTTTCCCCAATTCTGCATTTTTTTTTTTTTTTTGGAGACTTTGCAGGTGTCATAATACGGTTGTAACTGCACCAAAAATTTGATGAAGCTGTGATGAATCTTTCTTGAGATATTATGATAACAATGTCCACTTCTCTCTCTCTCTCTCTCTCTCTCTCTCTCTCTCTCTCTCTCTCTCTCTCTCTCTCTCTCTCTCTCTCTCTCTCTCTCTCTCTCTCTCTCTCTCTCTCTCTCTCGAGTTAAAAGACTCTACATAGACCAATACTCTGAAACCTGTACTATTCCAAATTGCTTTGTTTGTAATGAGGACTCATATAGTATATTTGTATATAATTATGTTTTTTTTTGTCTCAGTCAGTTTAACTGTCCTAACACACATGTGGTGCTTTGTTCTGAAGCAAGGTGTTAACTAACCAAGTAAATTTATTTAGGTGGCCCATGCGAGAGCGGATGTTTTCATCCTTAGCTGGGTCATCCTGACTATCTGTTCTATGTGGTAATAATGTACTATTTCTCCGATTTGATTAAAAATTTAAAAATAATAATAGGATGCTAGTTTTCAATAGCAAACTGGTCCATTACAAGTTGCATCTCCGATAAAAATTTGGCACAACTATGCTGAATATTTTTTGAAATATCAAGGTAACATTGACAACACGGATGAACCGATGGACTGACGATGTAGGGGATGACAATACCCTCCAGCACTTTATGTGCCAATGTAAAAACATACCAACTCTATTAGCCTATTCGCAGCCAGAGTGGTTTAAACACCCAGGTAACCACCAGAAAAATATCAAATCTGGGCAGTATCTAACAGAATGGAAACTTTTGTAGTCAGAATTTATGTGTTTAGAAAATGAAATTTACTAAATTTGGTCGTAAGGTTTCCCCCCACCCTCAATCCAATACATTCATCCCACCTAATAATAATGCAAAGTGCATCTCATCTTATCCCACTAGCTGGTCATTGCCATGTACAGCACATGTAGAACAGTTCACATATCACTTGTGTACTACAGTTTGACCTTGTTTACCTTCTTGCCTGTGGCTCACCTAGCATAAATGATAAATTTTGGATGAAGTACCAAAAGTAGATCTAACATATTGATGACTCTAGAATTGTGATGAACTGCTTTCCTCTTCATCGTCCAAATGAACAAGCCAACTGCTATGGCAGACTGCCACTGTATATAGCAATTACCAGATACGGCCAGCTTCCACTGTGTAGGGCAGTCACCAGCTAGACACCACAACTCACAATATGAGAGTGACAATGATGAAGATGAGAACGATGATAGTTAAAATAACTATCTTAAACGCACAAGTATGAACCTGGTAATGGAGATGACGATGCCATTGAATGTAGCAATACACTTTAATGTGTCATAATGTTGTTTCAATGTTTACTCACAATATGAGTGTGACAATGATGAAGATGAGAACGATGATAGTTATAATAGTTATCCTAATCATACAAATATGAACTGGGTAATGGAGGTGATGATGTCATTTATTGTAGCAATACACTTTAATGTGTCATACATAATATTGTTTCAATGTTATTCACAATATAAGAGTGACAATGATGAAGATGAGAATGATGATAGTTAAAATAATTATCCTAATCATACAAATATGAACTATATAATGGAGGTGATGATGCCATTTATTGTAGCACTACACTTGTTTCATAATACTGTTCCAATGTAAACTCACAATATGAGAGTGACAATGATGAAGGTGAAAATGATGATTCAAAAATAGATCCCCCAGTCACACAGGTATGAACTTGGTAAGGGAGGTGATGATGCCCTTTATTGTAGTAATATACTGGTGTCATAATATTGTATCAAAATAAAGTCATTTATCTCGGTTCGGTTTACATTCTTTTCATCCAATGATTTGATACTTTTAAGACAAATATGGGCCTAAATTGACTAAGATTCAATTTGAAGATAAAAATCCAACTTTATAGCGGGAAGTTATGAAAATAAATGCCCAAATAAGGTGCTTCATACTGCAAGGACCTTTAAGGGACCTGTAATTGGACAAAAATTAGAAATTTGGCAGCCATTTTGAAAAAAGTCGGCCATTTTGAATCAAACAGGTTGGCAAAGTGGCAACATGTTTTTTTTCTGTTCTTTCAAATGTATATAACATTTCTGAGTAGGTTTTATAACATCTTCATCAAAAGCCCACGGGACTTCGTATGCCCCCACACTATAAAGGGAAACATGCGTGGCCATCCCCACACCTCACGGGCGACTGTAAACAATAATAATGTTGTCTTATTAAAGGATTTTGTGATTTGATAAGCTGTTTAAAATTGATTTTTTAATTGATTTAAAATGGTTACGACCAAAAATCGTCATATAATTCTGCCCCCTTCTCCTACAGATTTTCTGTTCATAGAGGAAACTGGTGTGATGACAAATGTGGACGGTACCTTAGTGTGTTTCGGTGAATTTCGATGTTTTTGGCCAGAAATTTCAGCTATGTCATCCAGAGAACCTGGAAAAAACAGACTGTGTGATAGCCCTTTCCATATCACCAGAGTGCAAATGTCACCGAGAAACGCTTTCCCCGTATAGGGGAGACCCGCGCAAAGTGGTCCACCCAGGCAAACAGGGCCACTGCTCTATCTAATAGAAGAGAGCCAATATACCTTGTCCAGGGTATGCAACGCAGTCGCTGGAGTCAGTAGACTTGCAGGGACACAGTTAGGAGCGTAAAAGGTCGCTTGTTTTTTCAAAAGCACAAATAATTTATTTTGTGCATTTTTATTACAAAAGCAGTTGATTTGTTTAGTGTCAGAAAGTACAAAGCAGAACCCGAAGTTTATCAGCAAGTTTTTTTATTTAACTTAGATAAATTCCGAAATTTAATATCCTTTTCAAATCTAGCTCAAATCAGTCGGTTTTAGCACTTGAAGGTCCTATGACGTCATAAAGGTCACTCCTGGGCAAAGCGGGCCAGGGTAAAGTGGGTCATGTTTTTTTTGTGGGTGGGGGTTTTTTTCTTTTTCTTTTTTTTTTTTTTTTTTTACATGGATTATAATGGGCCTATCCTGCTTTGCCCTTTGAAAAGCCAAAACGGGACAACTTAACGCCACCGTTTCAACATAATGTACCTTGGAACGACAAAACTGGACCTGATTTTTCACACTAACATAATTGACAGTGCTAACATTCTATGTTGCAATGTCAATTTTTTAGACTGACTCAAAATTTACATTGTGTCTATAATATGTTTTTTACCGAATATTGGAAAACGGGAGTTAGAAGTAGTGTCCCCCTTTGCCCGGGCAGAAACCCTCTTTGTCCAAATTTTGTTTGAAAAAAAAAATGATATGGATGTTTATTTTTTTTTTAAGTAGGAAAATTGTTCTGGTAATTTGAGTTACAGTCCATGAGCTGAGGGCCCAATTTTGACCAATTGGTACCATCTGAGGGCACCAAACTTAACATTGCTTTTTTGATTGGTGTATGTGTCAGAAACTCAAAACAGCATGATGGACTTTTCTGCGGCACAACTTTTAGTCAGTAAATGCAATTTAATAGATGTATGTTATTTTGCATTAAGGTGAAAAAAATTCTGCATATTGATTCGCTTGATGAGTATACATGTCATAAGGCAAAAGGTAGCAAGATTTAAATCAGTTTGTTAATGGAAACGGCAACTTGAGGAAATAAAGGTGCTAATCAATTTTAATAAATATAAATTTATAATAGTGATAGTGCTAAATATTGTAGAATAAGGTGAATTGAAGAGGTCAATATAAGCTTCATCCAAACAACTGCTAATCAACTTTGAGGAACCTTCATACACTGCTAAACAATGCTAATTAATATTTATTCGTGGTAAGGAAAGTGCCAATCAATAAGACAGTCTTCCTGTTTGGAGAAGTTGGAACCCATAGACAAGCTAGGGCTACCCATTTGCCAGAAAATGTAGACCGCGACGTACGTATGTAGTTTTTTGCTGTCACTATGTATCTAATTTACATAACACATATTGGCATATCACAATAGACACCATCTTTTGGCCAAATTGAATTGTAACTTTGAACATATAAAAACAATAATTTGCAGGTTGTTGAAATGAATGTAGGTTACTCTTGATTGTAAATATTACAAAACCAAAATATTATGTACAATAGCTGTAGGTTCATTGTATGAACATGGCATCAGAGTTAAAGGACAAATAACATTTGTCAATGTTTAACCAATGTATGGAACCCTTTAGAAACAACAGACAAGGAACTTTTGCAATGGTAGCTAGAAATGAAAACAGAAGAACCGTAGACTTCCCTACATACAATATACATACCTGCCAAGTCTTACTATTTCGGAGTAATAATTACTATTTTTGAGGTGAATTTTTTATGAAATAGTGTAAAATTTGATAAAAATATTAAATATTACGATTTTTAAGAGCAACTTTTCTTGAATAATTAACATGAAAATATCACTGATTACTAATTTTCACAAAAACTATTACTATTTTGGAACATGTGGGGTTGGCAGGTATGAATATATTTCAAGTATTTCAACCTAGACATGACACAGATCTTTTGGACAGACAAAACCAAGGTCAGAGATATGAACTAGGCCTAAATGTAGAAAATGAAGAAGAGTTTCCTTCTTTATAAAGAGGACCACGCCCAAATACACGATGGCGCCCTCTACAAGAGCAAAAAAGGTGACACAAATCAAAGAGGATAAAGACCACAAACAAACCAGAGGCAATCAAGTGAAGCAAGAAACATCTACCCAAAAGAGCAAAGATACAACAGATGGAGAAAGAGCGCAACAATACCCCCAACAGCAGGAGCCAAGAAGATATTTACTTCAAATACATCTTTTGTTAAAATTATAAACTTATCAAGCAAACAATTGACACAAGGACAAGTAAAGTTGCTTAAAAAGGGATTGAAATTCCCACCGACACCAACAGAAAAGACACAGAAGAACAAGTATGTGCTATTTTAATTTTTTTCGTACATTACGTCTGAAAGATTTTTTCCAGAATACGGATAAGGAATGTGATGAATCACTGGTCAAAAGAAAAAGTTCTTTCACCCCTCCTAAAAGTCAAAATGGGACATTAAAAAAATGTATTGACAGACTGAAAGAAATTGCGTACTCTCTCCACAAAGCAACTTCACCCACCAACAAAAATAATTTAACTAAAGAGGATGAATTGCAAACTGACAATTCTATCATAATTAAGGAAGCAGACAAGGGTGGAGCAGTTGTCATTATGATTATTATGCTGAAAAGATAAAATCATTTCCTTATGGTGAACGATTTTATGATCGATGTGAAGCAGACAGAGAAAATAAAGTGAGTGATAAATTAAGAAAATTTATTGACAAACATCGTAACACCTTTACAACGAAAGAAAGAAATTATCTGGATGGTTTACAGTCAGGAACAAGTAATTTATACGGCTTACCGAAAGTTCATAAGTCTGATATTATCAAAAAAGCTATAAATGAACAACATGGTATATATCTACATATTATTCGACCTACAGATTTAAAATTCTGACCAATCGTCGCAGGACCTGTATGCAATACGAGTAGGCTTAGTGAACTCATAAACGAAATTTTAAAACCGTACTTATTACATGTCGACAGCTACATACGTGACAATATCGACTTCATCAATAAAATATCACGAGAGCAAGTCAAGGATCTGTATTAAGTCAGTTTTGATGTGATTAATTTATATAGTAACATACCACATGAGTTAGGAAAGCGTACGATTGATTTTATAGTCCAACGTAAATACAAGCCTAGACTGAACAGTCTAATATACTAATTATTTATATTAATCTGGGACAAATAAGGCCTATTTTCATTACGAACCGTTTGTTATTAATTGATATGGCAATGATGTCATGTAATAGGCCTAAATCAGTAACGTAATAAATGAACGTCATAGTATGCTTCTGTGCTAATAGATTTCACTATTTATGAAAAGAGAAACTTAACAAACCTAATTTTGTAAGCCGATGTACTGTTTGAACACTAGAAAGTCCAATAATCAAAGAGCAAAGTCCTATTCCGTACCATTCACTGAAAAACTGCATAGTTCTAAATCATAATAGCAAATTAATAAGAACAGATAACGTCAAGATTATACTGGACAGAAAATTATTTCAACATCTATGCTTTATGGAGCTTGACAATGCGTTAAAATGCTGAAACCGGTCGCGTCTGAAACACAAAAAAAAACTTTTCTATCTATCTATCTATCTATCTATCTATCTATCTATCTATCTATCTATCTATCTATCTATCTATCTATCTCTCTTTCTCTATATATAGATAGATAGATAGATAGATAGATAGATAGATAGATAGATAGATAGACAGATAGATAGATAGATAGGTCACCATACATGATAGAGGACTGGTAAGAATAGAAATAAATGCCGTGGATAACTGTGCTTAAAACGGATTATGTCTCCTTTCATATAATTTTATACAACAAAAATCCTAAATGTACCTACCCACAAGTGTGTGACCTTCAGAGTAATGTCAAGGTCACAAAAAGTTAGTAATCAGGATGCAGTATATAATTACCTCCAAATAGTAAAATAAAGCAAAGTGTGATTATACATGCAAAGCATGTGATATTTCACCAGGATGTATGTGTGCCTTACAATGAGGAACAATCTCCGCAGGCCTACCGGTTATATCCTCCACAAGGATGTGACCTTAAATATAGGGTCAAGGACATAAAAAATCCTGGGATCAAAAGCTGACCCAGAGGCATGTCTGCACCATTTTTCAAGAGATTTGTACCATGTATTCATGAGGTATTTAGATTGCAGAAATGTAATACTTGATCTACAAGCTGAGGGCAGCACCCCCCCCCCCCCAAAAAAAAAAATAAATCCAACCAACGTGGATATAACAGTGGCTTTTTTCTTACCCTTGTGGATTCATTTAGTATTTATAGGTCGCATGAAGTTCATTGTGACAGCTGTTAATTGGATACAAACATAATATGTATATTTCAAGTATAATTATAATGTAGTGGCCAACTTTAACAAAACAGGATTACCATATACAGCATTTTTGGGCCGTATAGGTATAAAATTTTAAAATATGCAATAACGGACTCCAGCTGGGCTTCTGGAAAGTCCATCATGCATTTTTTTTGTTATACCCTAAAGTGTACCAACGCAATTATAAAGGTTTCGTTTGGTGCCCTCAGATGGTACCAATTTTCAGTCTGGCTCATGGACTATTAAAGAAGCACTGTGAAACTTATGGTTTAAGAGGTGTATATCTTGGCACAAAACATCATATACTTTATGTATGAAGCTCCTTTTCTTAAGCGGCTCACTTTTCCTGGGCCTCCCCTAGTCCTAGCTGTTTCAATCTGGCCAATATGAACACTCCAAACGAGTGGTCACATGCAACGGTTAACGTAGAATCTGTTAACAATTAGCCTATGCTGCAACCAGTTTAGATCAGCAGAAACATATATGTGACATGCTGCAGGGAAGGAGAAAACCAGCTGAGAGGGCCCCCCGGGCGAGCTGTATAGGCCTAGTTGGCACCAGCCCGCAGTCCCTCAATTGTTCACGGGGATCAAACTCAAAGTAGATTTTTCGCCGGAGCCAATTTCTTTGGTCCCGTAAACAAACATGTGTAGAACTCGAAATAAATTGACCGTGTTCCTGTTTTGGTGTAGATCATCTTAAATCAAGGAAAGCATAGTCATCTTTACTGTTAAAAACCCTGAATGAAAAACTGGTTACAGACTCCTTTCCTGTGTTGAGGATCCAGCATTAGTTTTAAAACGTTGTGCCGGTGAAAAGACTCTGTAGTGTGACACAGGCCTATGGATAACCTACTTTATTGGTTTCCTAGAGTAGTCTTTGATCAGACACTATAATATTTGTGACACAAGCAATGAGATAAGCCTATACCAAGGCAAAAGTGATGATGGTGTGGACACGCAGGTAAAAATTTCTTGCCTGCCAAGACGAATTGTGTTTGCTTAGGCCTACAATACTACATATGCTTAATTCTAATTGTGCGACAAGCACTTCAATCGCCCTTTGACCATAGCTTCCACCGGTTGACACAAAGTTCGTTTGTTTAATTAGGCAAGAAACTTTCCAATTCCCTCAAGACTGAAAGCAGTGGGGCATTACGAGGGCGTATTGGCTTATTTTTCGTGGCTTTGGCTTAGATGCGGGGATGTAGGCCTAATTGTAAGGTTGTCAGAATGGAATGTTGATTATAATCCGAGCCTATTTCACTGGTTCTTCAACGGATTTGGGCTTTCCTCCTTGTGAAGAGGACTTTAGGCCTAGGGCTGTACATTTTCATGCATTTCTCTGGTATTGGCATCTATAAAATAGGCCTACGGCCTAATACATAATTTTTGTTCTGTAGAGATATACATGTAATTTTCTGTGTAGCCAATATTGGTTCATACATCATAGTTCTGTAATCAGCCTAGGCCTAAACTGATCGCGATACAAACCCGAAATTTCGTGACCGCATGGGGGTGCGGTGGTTACGCGACAGATCGCTTCCAGCCTCATTTTACATGACCGATCGACTAATAAAAAGCCATGCTAATGTGCATAGCAACTTTGCATTTATTTACAAAAACTAGAACAATGTGACTCGGGAATTAAGGGAGGGGGTGTGCTGTACTTTGATATACGCCACGTCAAAGGGGACAAGTCCGTACATCTGAAATGTGGCAGCCTTTCACAAATAGGCCACAGACGATACCAATAAACCAATTCATTACGAGTGCGCTGTTGTAGTTTCACGTTTCTACACTGGCGGTGCCACTTGCCGATGATTCTTCTGAAATTCAACATGGCAGTGGGGTGTATGCATGCTTCATACAAATTTACTTCAAGGTTCGTATTTTAATGCTGCAGTTCTGCATATTTGTCATGCATATCATAAAGACGATGCACGCTTTCCAGCTATGACAGACCAGGACAAAGCAAAGGCATGTGTTACAACTCCCATCGATTTCGCATTTGCATCTAGAACCGAATCTATTTACAATAAATTTGAGAGAAGAGGTTTCAAAGATGTACTTTTGATCAAATTTTTCTGCACGTTTTGCTGTAATTACCCAGAGATCGTAGAATGTTTGGCATCAGTAGTATAAGAGATTTGAGACTTGCTTAGTTTGGCATCAGTAGTATAAGAGATCTGAGACTTGCCTGTTTTGCTACTTAAGTTTATCTTTTGGCATCATTCTGTTTTAATGTTCACCTTTCACACATTTTAGGGTTCATGTTTTCTGTCACGTTAAACCCCCTGGGCTATCGGGCTATCGGTTAAAAGCAGAGGCCTTCGACAGTTATAAGTTTGCCTGAGTGAAAGGTAGCATGGTTACCAAACGGGTACCAAAGGACATGCATGCATTTGTAATTTTCTCAAAAACACTTGAACTAATCTGCTTGAAACTTGCTGGGAATAGACATTTGGTATTGTGCTATTACGTTTTCTTCAAATGGGCATTCTCCAATGATATACTTATGTTTGTTGGGAATACAAATGGGCTTGATCCCCCACAAAAGTTGTTCACTTGGTAGAACTCATGATGTGTTTTAATTCGTAGTGATTATTGTCAAAATTATTTATGAAGGGCAAGTGCACATGTATATATAGCAGTATTTCTCTGGGAGTATCAGTTTGTATCTGTGCATATGTGGTTTTATCTCAAGCAGTTTTCTGGATGCACTTCAAACGTAGTGTGGTATCTACCACGTGTATCCAAATGAGCTTGATCCAGTGATTTTCACACTTTTTATATATCTATCATTTGTCGTTTTTATTCTATTTTTCTTTTTCTTTTTTTTGGGGGGGGGATCAATAAAAAAATCTCGTCCGAAAATGCTTAGCTTATTGTATTGAATCTTTGTGAGCACCTTTATACATCAGGTTATCTTGATGGTGCTACACTTTTGTGTTCTCGTGAATTTCGATTTTCTCCCATACAAATTGACTCCGTGTCATTGTACCCAGTGCGCAGAGGGAATGTACCTCTGGTTATTTTTTGACAAAGTTGTTCAATAGAAGAGGCTGCTGTAATAGCTCGATTTAAATAATTATAGGGTTTTTTATCACATCATAATAATTATTTCATTGCATTGTGTGTGATTGGGGTGTATATTCACCATACATCAGTATACATGTTACTGGGTTAGGTAATGCTAATATATGTAAAGGTTACAATTTCAGACTTATTTTCTCGAACCTTAAAGCATGGAAAGGACCTGAGAGTTTTATCATGCATTACAAAGTAGGACGTTGGGTTAAGTATTGCAATGGTATATTCACATGTAATATTCCTCTGTGGGCTACAAGTGGGCTGAATGGTCTAGTTTGGCCAGCATGTCGTTGTAGAAACTGTGCATCTGATGTTTTGTGGGTACGTTTAAATGATTTGCTTCCAGACATAATTTATTGCTGAGCCACAATTTCTTACAACCCATTCCTAAATTGGTTGAGGTCTTCAAACTTACTCGAATTAGGACTTTGTGGGGCAAAGAATTTTCTTCCTATGCACTCCCTAGTCCCATATCATACGTGTGCTTGTATTATTGTTACGATACAGAACCAACTGAGCACAGAACTGTCGCAGTCATCGTGTTTCTTATTGTCTTCAAAACCTGCTTGTTCACATAAAGAATGGTTCATATATGGCAAAATGAATAAAACATCGAAAATTGTAAGATGTTGACTCAAAGTGACTTTAGGGCGGAGAGAAGACTTACAACAGTGTACAAAGCAAGTCTGCAGCCAACTTTTTGTGGCGATCACTTTGCCGCTCATACAGATCTGGAACAAGTCAATGGCAACTACATGCATTAAAATAAATAATGTGAATAAATGTTGGCTTCTTCACGGAGTTTTCTGGAATCACAAGCCACCCACAAGCGGCTACACAAATAAAGAATATATCCGTTGTTACATTCAGGGACAATCACATACATCACACAATCGACTGCAAGTACCTATATTGTGATATATACATTGCAAAATAACAGTGTAGCTTCTGCACCACGTAAGGAGAATATTTTACTTGTTTTTGCAATATTTTAAAGAATTATTTTGTTTGCTTTTTTTTACAATCGGTCCAAGTGTATGTTAATTAGGAGTTGACGCAACTAACTTTATTGAAAAAAAATCCCTAGTAGTACTACTTGTTAAATATTACCGTGACTTTTCTGTTATAAGCATTAATGTGCTTTGATTGCAAAATTATGTCCAATTAATGATTTGCAATGTCAACGCGGGAAAAATAACTGAGTTATGTAACGTAAGGCTCATTCACGGTCTCCATTATTTCAATTCTTTTACAGTTGGGATAATGAATTCTTAAGACAACAGCACTTTGAATCCGAAAACAGTTCCTAGATATCGGATTCGCAACAGTTAGTAACAAATAAATACGTTTAAGTGAAGAATCTAACCGGCGGGTTCGGATAAGGAGACAACCGGTAAATTGCAGTAATATGTCAATTGTAACCCATTTTAGCTTGTCCTGTCACATACATACATACATACGCACACACACACGCAAATATATATATATATATATATATATATATATATATATATATATATATAGATGGATGGATGTATGACTGGATAGATTTGACACTCCCGTGGTTGTGGGCCCTATTTTTTTGTTTCTGAAAATGAAAAGTAAGTTTGTTTGCTATCCGATTCTTTTGTTTCAGGTTAAAGTCACTTTTTTGTCCGTCACGCGGAAACAACCAGCCAACCTTTTCCGAAACAGGGGCGCCAAATCAAACCAGTTCCTTGTGACTCATCTCATCTTGGATGTAGTGACTACGTATGCCGCTTGCCTCTTCGCGTGTCATGGAGGGATAACAATGGAAGCCATTTACTAGTTAGTCTCCGCGCCTTTTATATACTGACCAGTATGGGAATTAGTTCCTGGTCCCCTGGAATATAATGCAATGGTAGCAAAGGAGGCCAACATGTCACCCCCGCTATGATGTGAAAACTTACCTGTTAAATCTTGTAGCCTGTGATGAAGCGAAAGCACTGTAAGCCGCATTTCTCTTCGCCTGTGACGCGGCAGTGACAGTAAAGGAAGCCCCTAGACGCATATTCCCATCGTCTCTGATGATGAAAATGCAACAACCACCCATCAATTGTATCCCTCGTTCACGTACCCCTGCTGATCCCAGACATTATTTGATACCTTCTTACCTCTTTCAGGGCCAATCGCAGCAAAGTCCCTGTCTGCATGCCTGTAATCATTCAGCCAGGAAAGCTGTTGACCAAGTCTCCAACGTGGTGGTGAGAGAGTTAATATATTTCATGAGGAGATTGGATGCCGGTCAGAAAGATCGCATAGAGTGGTAAGCGAGTGTTTAAACCAGGATCTTTTAATGAGTATAATCCGCGATTGACGCTCCTGTATGATCTATAGTGCATATCAGAACAGGACGTGAATATTTCGCTGTATAAAGCGATGCCAGGCATGGTGTCATCGGAGTATGTTGCAGATATTTAACTCTCACGAAACCAAATATTATTCACCTGACACACTTTAACTTGTAATGCCTACAACCGATACAACAAAAGCATAGTCAAGGATCATTCAAGTATACTGTTGGGGACTAAGGTACTGAACAGCCTTTTCTCAGACAAATACAGATACACACTTTGGAATCTTCCTGAAAGCAAAACACAAATTGAATGATCCTAGATGAATGTGCACATCGTGTTAATTTTTTTGAACAGATGTCCAATGGATTAATTGTGAATATTTCCGTAGGCAGTGTTGTCACAGCTTTAAATAGATGTTACCATGTCACTATATGGTCTCCGCTTCTCCGTTGTTGCCCACACGTAGAATGGGCCGTCGTCCGCCCGTTGACGTCCTCATCATCGGCTCAAATTTCACATTTTTTACATCACCAAAATGGTTAGCCAGATCCGCTTAAAATTTTGATTGCCATCTATTTTGGCAGGTTTTTACCAAATGTGTTCGATTTGTCATGTTCTAATAACGTTTGGATTTTATATGATTATTTTTATCAATTTCTTTAGGATTACTTCTCCGAAGCCACTTCGCCAGTTACTTCAAAATTGTACAGGAGTATTGTCCATTAGGTGGCGCTTCACTTGTATATATATATATATATATATATATATATATATATATATATATATATATATATATATATATATATATATATATATATATATATATATATACATATATATATATATATATATATATACATATATATATATACATATATATATATATACATATATATATACATATATATATACATATATATATATATATATATATATATATATATATATATATATATATATGTATGTGTGTGTGTGTGTGTGTGTTTTCCCAAGTTTCGACTTCTTCAAAACCATCACTTAGATTGTTCTGAAGATCAGAAGTAATTTAAACTGTGAGAAGGGTGAAAAACAATTGTTCAATCTGTGGTGATCTCTAATTATTAACGATTTTTTTTTTCAATTTGCGTTTCTTTATGATAATACATCTATTCCTATTGATTACTACTCTATGGGGATTGCTATCGAAACTCACATTTTTGACCTCTCAAAAACAGTGTACCAAGTTTATTTCAAACTTGACGGGGGATGTATGGTAAGTGTGTTTCTACCAATTTTATGATCACGGTCCTATCAAGGGACCCCAAAAGCTCAACTTGTTCAACGAGTGGTGCTGCCATATTTTCGTTTGTGTGTGTGTGTTTCTTTATTACCAATTTTTGTATGCTTTTTTTTTCATGTTTTTTTTTTTTTTTTTTTTTTTTTTTTCATGTTTTTTTTTTTTTGGGGGGGGGGGGTTCAGGCTCCCGTCAGTTGATGCATACATGATTTCTGTCAATTACTATGTAAGTCAATGGTGGATTACAATGGAAATTCACATTTCCCTCTTCTTCTCTAGAACCGCCAACCACATTCACGTACTTCAAACTTGGTAGGGATATGGTGGTGGGTCTTTAATGTTTGAAGATTTGTTGTAAATTTTTTTGCTTACCTTTATAAAAGTATTCTCCGAAATCATCAAGGCGGTTGATATCAAACTGTATAGGTCACTTTTATCAACTTTTAGACCTTAATTTGGATAACAGGTGGTCCTTTGTCGCTTTTTAAAGGTCGTTTGGTGCGTTGTTTGCCTTTGTTGACATTTTCTGTCCAAGAGCAAGTTGAATCCTTTTCACACATATTGGGAATGTAAGTGGAAATGATCTCCACCAACTTGTACAATACAGCGGTGCAGTTATATTCTGATTTATAACAAATTGTCACGATACAAATTTGGAAAAATCGGTAATGGTACAGGTGACCTTGATATTCTGGTGTTCACAGGACCACATCAGTCTCTATATGTAGGTGTAGCGGAGCACAGCACTGTCACAGTCCACTATTTTAGTACAAACTACAGCGTACGGTATTCTAAGAAAAACTCTGTGTGTGTGTGTGTGTGTGTGTGTGTGTGTGTGTGTGTGTGTGTGTGTGTTTAAGGGCTGCTGTTAAATAAAGAGCACATTCCTTCACAAAGTGGTCCTACCTATTTACAAATCATTTTGCGCCGATACCTCCATATCTATTGGGAAGACTGTAGAGTTTCCTTTGTTGCTGGGAAGATATCTGGTACAGTACGTACCATCCCATGACTGTTCATCATATCTTGCTGAAGTATGCAGGGTCAACGAAAAGTATTTATCAAGAAATATTCAGCACAAATCCCGAAATTTTAACTGCTCTTTTCAATTGTTTGGTGGAACTCTGTACGTTTAATATATTTTGAATTTCAAAAATCAAAATCGATCACTCCAAAAACGTCTAAATCTCCATCAATACAAATGATTCTTTCTGGACAAATAACACAAGGACCGGTTGCTGAAACATCTTTATTTTAGAAGTGATGCAAAACACTTTAATTCAAAGCTAGAAATTGCAAAAAAAAACTAAGCTCCAGGCACAATCCTATCCACAGCTCGAGTGTACGCATCACTAAATTTCAATAAAAGGTATATACGTAGGTCTTCACTGGGCTACATTATGCAACTTAACCGCCGATCAGCCCGTAGTCCAAAGGTCAATTGGTCAAACAGTCCCTCAGTAAGAAAGAACCAAATATTTCTTTTATATAATGAAAAGTAAAAGACGTGTGAAATCTTGCAGCCATGCAAGCATTGTTACGCTAACCATACTGCATTGTTTGCCAATCACTGCCACATAAAATTCAAAGGCCTGTAGTGTTCCGCTAGTGTTTTTTATTTTTTTTTGTGACTGTAGAACTTGTATAGGTCTGTCTTGTATTGTGCTCAGATGAGCACGACTCAAGGGACGTTATCAGCGTGATAAATCAGCACAGCTATTGGATGTAGTCTCCATCTTCCAGAGAGAGAGAGAGAGAGAGAGATAGAGAGAGAGAGAGAGAGAGAGAGAGAGAGAGAGAGAGAGACACGCAGGTGAGCATGACACATCTGCAATTATCAAAAACAATGGTGCGGGCATTTCTTATTGACAATACTTTGTGCGAAAATCACTCTCATATTTCTTTGTAATTTCTCCTGCGGTGGGTTGACAGTAAACTATTTAAGAACTTATCTTCCAATTATTTTATTCAGATGACCCCTTGACCTACTCAACACTCGATAATTCTACTACATTGCCTCATAATTCCAGGGTCTGCCACACTTGTTAACTTCTCTTGAACTGTTTCGTTTTATGCCTGATGCTACAGCTATACATTATTTGTCCGTTATGAGGCAGAAACATGTCTTAAATTATGTTACAAATGAATTTATAACACCAATAACTAGAGGTAGCCACTGAATGTGTATACCAAGTTTATGTTTGTGTTTTGTTAGCTCCGACACATTTATTTTGTGCTTATGCTACCAAGTTGCGTTCAATTCACGGACACGTTGATATAGAACCTTCTTTTTTTTTTTTTTTTTTTTTTTTTAAACAAGACGTTTATGACATCGTGATTCTGCAATAAACCCATCGGGTTCCAATATCCCTGTTATTACATGAAAAAACGGGGACTGCTGGGAATATAATTTCGTTTCGTTCCATTATAGAGCCTTCAGGGGTAAAGAAAGAGACAGCTATTCAAACAGCTCGTCATCACTGCCTACCAGACCTTTAAGGCTTGACGGTATATGTACTGCAAGCAGGCTGCATATCCAGTTACTTTAATTATTATAATTTCATCTCAGACAAACACGTGATTGAACATATAAAAATATAGCATGAGCACAACTTACTTTGGTCTTATCGGCCGAGATTCACTTTATCCTATGCCACTGCTTTCGATACATTTTCTGCTACATGTATTTGCTCCAAATCTCTCATATACGCTATGACATGAGGAGATATCCTGAATAAGTTTACTAATATCCTGCCTGTTGATTGTTACACTTCATGATTTGTTTCATATTTTTTACTTTTCGCACTCTCATAGGCTATCAGTACTTGAATAATTTGCTGTGAATTTCTATGTTTAAAAGGGTATGTGTTACTTCATCAAACTGATTCGTTCGTCTTTTTTTGACCCTTTGCATCCATTTTTAGCGGACCTGTGTAAACCTGCACTAGTTTTTTGACGGTTAGTGAATTTTACTACCCAAGAACACGATAGCGGCTATTAGAAATTATCAGGTTAACCTTTCGGGTTTCCGTTTATTTTACAAAGTACATAATATTCCGATTTATACACAATAACCATTGATTAATAAGGTAATTTTTATGGGAAACTGAATGATGGCTCTGTAATAGTGGCGTGCGCACCATATTCAACATTTGAACGAGCACAACATTTAATGTCTGTATTTCAATATTATGAATGTCATTTAGTGGATTATCTTTCACAAATCATTATTTTTCTTTTTTTAATGGACAAATACAGTAGCATCTCTGCATTATTGGGTGTCAGTGCGACTCTTTTCTTTCGTTTTACTTTGCCACCTGTCGAGAACACCCTTTGGCAAGGGACACTAGCCGAGGAAATCCCAAAGTAGTGGTTTGCAAGTGCACTTGTTGAGAAATAAATTATTTTTTGACAAAGTTTTTTGTCATGGATGACGGGATACTTCCCTCCAATACTGCCGGACCTAACAAGGCAGATCCTGCCGATTAAACTCCCGCCTCGTCTACGGCCAGGTGGTTTGCTCTGTTTAATCGACGATGCTTGGAGTCATGCTCGCTGTCATCGGCAGTAGCCACAATGGTTCCCTGTCAGAATCCTCGCCAATGGCATCTATCAATACCTTGTAGCTTCTGCAACAAGCCTCACTGTTCAATAATATCAACAGTTTGAAGCCTGGGTCTAGCACAGTTGCAATCGAGAAAAACTAGAAATACATCAAAACAAAGGATAGAGAATGCATGTAATGTCTGGCAGTGTCATGTTCGAGGCGTGTCTCTATGTTGCTTTTCTAGAGTTCATTCATGGCGCTGCTTGGTTGAAGCCCGGCTTCACGCTCCTGTGTGATTCTTTTATGATTTTCTACAGTTTTTAGCCTATCTTGATCAGATATTTGTGGCTGGGGTCTTACTTACATAACAGAGATCACCTAGGATTAATATTTGGCGACATAACATTGATATTAGCGCTACAGTAGATGGATCACACTCCACAACTGGAACAAAGACATTTTGAGTTTGGCGCCATTGTTGATCCTTCAACGTAAGTGGTCTACGCTATATACCCATTATCGCCATCCCCATCATCGCCATGGCCAACGTTGAGGACAAATGCCAGACAGAATGTATCAGTCCCTCAGAAAATATGTCTCCTGATATTGTACAGAAGAATCCCGGTACACCTGGACAAATTGGAAAGGAACTTCCAGAAACAATAGGGAGCCCTGATGAGAGTCCAAAACATGTTGAGACCTTGGACCAATCCCTTTTCTATGAACAGATCAGCAATTCAATTGATGTAATATAATCAGAAACACAGGAGGAGAACTCAGCAACGAATTCCTCTGAATCGAATGTAAATGGTGGTGACATAGACAATTGTGTTAATGAATGCCGCTTACAAGATCACGTAGTCAGTCTGATATAGGTGCGGATGTCCCGAAATGCACTAAACCATCTAAAGGAAAACATGCAAAACGCACTGAACCAAATACAGAATGTATCAGTCCCTCAGAAAATATGTCTCCTGATATTGTACAGAAGAATCCCGGTACACCTGGACAAATTGGAAAGGAACTTCCAGAAACAATAGGGAGCCCTGATGAGAGTCCAAAACATGTTGAGACCTTTGACCAATCCCTTTTCTATGAACAGATCAGCAATTCAATTGAAAGGACAGTAAAGGTAATAAAAAACCAGGAGCGTCAGTAAAGGTAATAAAAAAGCAGGAACGTCAGATAAGGTCGAAAAACACATTGTAAATGACATGGAAACGGATCCGAAAAAGAAATCCAAAGTGAATGAGCCCTTGGTGAGAAATAAGGCTGAGGCGCCTCATGCAGTTAGTATATGTGTGGAAAGATACGAAGGGCTAATCAAAGACCTACATAGTGAAATTGACAGAGCAATCTCCCTCCGAAGTCAAGTGAGGAATACACTCCACGAAAAAGTAGAACGGGTACAATCCAGAATAAAAATAAAAGACGAGGAAATAGAAACACTACAGGGGTTAATATCTCAACTGAGAGACGAACTGATAGCAGGAAAAGAACAAACACTACAGTGGCAACTCCAGGCGCATGGAATGGACGCTGAAACAATCCCTTGCTCAACTGTAGTGGGCAGAAACCCACATGCTAGGCCCCAAGAAACTGCACCGCCCGATGCAACGGCACAGTCCCATTGCAAAAAAGAAAAAATAGTAATTCTAGGGAACTCACATATAAATCGCATACGAGTTGATAGACTGTTGAGTACTGAATACCACACCGTCACAATGGAACAAGTATATACTATTGAAAAAGCCAAAGAGTTCCTTGCTCCTCACAACGATAGGTACGATGCTATTATCATATATCTTACCACCAATGATGTGAAGGGGTTATAGGACACCGGAGAGTGGAGCAATTGAATTGGCACTACCAGCAGACGATATCATATCCACGGAAATGGCGAAACGGGTCATTATCTGTACCGCTACACCGTGTTAAGTCAAAGACCTGGACCTCAAAGTGCAGGATGTGAATTCTCTGGTGAACATCAAAGTCAGTGGAAAACCGGGAATTGAAGTATGTGACAATTATGGAAGCTTTCCTGAATAGGCAAAATACACCTCTCCGGGAACTATATGTGGACAATACCAACCCTAATGACCAGGGCTCGCAGATATTAGCCACTAGTATTAAGTACATTTGCAAGCCAGAACTACGGGGCCAAAGACGCAGAAGATACAATAATCAGAACTCTGGCGGGAGATACAATGGACAGAAATCCAGCGGGAGATACTATGGTGGGAACACGGACAGTAGCTACAATGGTCAGAACGGCAGATACAATAACCAGAACTTTGGCCGATACGTATAGGTTAGACGCCGAGTAGAGTTTTCCAATTGAATTAGAAGACGAGCGCGCAGCGCGAGTCTTCTAATTCAATTGGAAAACTCTACGAGGCGTCTGACATACTTATACTCCAAAAGATGGGTATTATAAAAGTATTTCCTACTTGAAACAAAGTTAAAAGACTTGATTTCGAAGAGAAAAGCGACAAGTAAGAGTACATAATGTAACGACCTTTGACACTTGACCCGTCACGCTCCCTGACCCTATTCAATGCTGGTTAACAATAGACACGCTGGAATAAATATTATGTTAAATCAGTGAAGAATCGTCTCAGCTGTCTAGCGTAATGGACAGCACGCTCAGCCGTGGATCACAGAATTCCTGGTTCGAGCCCTGCCAGGGACAAAATATTTTTTTCATTAAAAAGTGTAGACAAAAAATGTCAAAGTTCCATTGCAAAGTCCCGTCATGAGGTCACTTGCACTTCAGCGGATCTAATTCAATTAGACTCCCAGGAGGAGAGGAGCTCCATGAAAATTAGACTCCGCTGAAAACAATAGAAATTGGGCGCTGAGGAGTATAATACGCGAATGAGGGACGTAATAATAGCTATACACAGGGAAGAAATAATTTCAAAGTAGGTAACAGGCGTCCCTTTACATGATTATATTGTATGTGATTTGAAGTATAATGACTGATCACATTAAGATCATGACGTGGAATATCCACGGACACAAGCACAAAGTCTGTGGTCAAAGTGAGTGCAATTCAATGACAACGAGTTTCTAAATATTTTGAAGCGGTACGATATTTTCAGTTTAACTGACACACACGCAGCAAAAAAACTGTAATATTGACATACACTGTACCTGGATATTAACTGCACTATAGCATGGGACCAAAGAAACAGAATGCATGTAAATACTCAGGTGGGATTGCTATATATGTCAAAGACAGTCTTTCAAATGGTATTGAATTTCTACGTATAAATTGCCCAGATATAGTATGGATTAAACTAAGTAAATCGCGTTTTCTGATGGCTGAGGTACCAGTGATACGGACATTTGTGAACGCATTGAAACTGACATATCTAAATTTACTAGGGATGGGAGCAAATGTATAGTTATGGGTGACTTGAATGCAACAACGTCAACTTCAAATGATTTCTTCTTACCTGGTAAAGCTGACTCTGATAAAATACCGTTATTTATTGTTAGTTTTTATGACGTACCCTTGATCAAAGTTAATATGGATAAGCAAAACGTGGATGAGTATGGTAATCGTTTACTTGATATGTGCAAGTCCACAGGTTTACGGATCTTAAACGGCCGAAAACTCGTAACCTCACAGGGAAGTACACATGCTACAGCCATAACACCAAACAACCAATGTGCATTGACTATATTCTGGCCAACCATTCATTGTTCCATTCAATACCAAGTATGCTAATTCATGCCCTCACGTGGTTTTCCGACCACTGTGGCGTCTCATTTGATATTGCGGTCAGGTCTTTGAGACGAGAAATAGTAGCATTATGTGTTTCACGTGATATTACTGAACCACTGCTGGAACGTTTTGTATGGAATGACATGAATCCCGCTATATTTACCACAGCGTTAAGTTTGGTGTGTAAACAGGACATTGATGATTTTCTGCATCGTCATTATAATGTGGAAAATCTCAATGATATTGACATAATGATCCAAGATTTTAACAAAATTCTATATAAAGCAGCAAGAATCACATTAAAAGTTTGACCTAAAAGTGTAAGCGTCCTCCTAGATACGCCACTAAAGATTGTTATAATATGTACAATGAAATTAAAAGAATGTCTAAGATATTGTCTACCGATCCGCATAATTATGCACTGAGACAATCATATTATTGGACGAGGAAAAGATTTAGATTGCTATGTAAACGAAAAGACGTTGATTTTAACAATAATATTAGGCAATCTCTGGATGATATTCAGGACAAAGTCCGAAAGCACATTGGAAACTCATTAAAGAATTAGAATGTACGGCTACCAACGAAAACAATCCTAGCGAAAATATTAGTCCTAGACAGTGGTTTAGCCATTTCTCACGTATAATGTTCCAGAACTTCAGTTGCGACTCCCCTAAGTAACAAGAAGTGACAACTTTGCTTAAGAATGTAGAACATATAGATAAATCATTTTCTGCACTCGATTATAGAATCAGTGGGACATAAATAAACTTTACTTTAGGAAAACTGAAAAAACAAAAAGTCTCCTGGCAAGGATTCTATCTTGAATAAAATGTTAAAACTGAGTAAGACCACTTTGTCGCAAACTTTGCTGAAGGTATTCAATAATATGTTTACATCCGGCTTTTTTCCAACTTTGTGGAAGCATAGTATACTGGTTCTGATACACAAAGGTGGATGTACCAGTGATCCTTATATCATTAAGTAGCTGTATGTCGAAACTTTTTTGTACTGTCCTTTAATACTCGATTACAAAAGTGTTTGTCAGATGCTAATATCAAAAGTGAATGCTAGATAGGGTTCTCGGAGAAATGTCGAACCACCGACCATATATTTGTCCTCAAAACAGTAGATAAATATACAAAAGCTCTCGATAAAAAATATTTATTTGCTTGTTTTGTGGACTTTCAAAACGCTTTTGACACCATATGGCATGAGGGATTATTCTTTAAATTGTTGAAATTTGGAATTAATGGTTTAACGTAGAACGTTATAAAAGATATGTACTTTAAATCGAGTACTCAAGTCAAATTTAACAATGTACTTTCTAATAGCATAACTCTACTTAGGGGCGCTAAACAAGGTTCTGTCATGAGCCCTATGTTATTTAATATTTTCGTTATTGATTTACCCGATTTATTCGGTGATAATTTTGATCGTTGTTCTTTGAAAGCAAAAAGAGATTAATTGCTTGCTTTACGCTGCTGATGTGATACTATTATCTGAAATTGCACGAGGATTACAAACATGTTTGGATGTTCTAAGTGTTTATTCCAAAGATTGGACTTTAAGTATCAATATTAAGAAGTCCAAAATTAAAACAGGCAAAAAACTAAATCAATCATTTATGTTAGACGACGTTGAAATATATATAGTTTCTAAATATTCTTATCTTGCCATTGAAATTTCGGCTTCAGGCTCCTTCGATGGCACAATCAAATTATTACGTGATAAAGCAATTAAGGCCCCAGCGAGGATTAATTATGTGTTTAGAAATGGTAATGTGTGCGTCAAAATGAATATTTTCAAGTTTTATAAAGTTATTGTCCCAATATTGTTATATGCGTCCACAATTAAGTGACCCTATGCATCTAAGTCAATAATACCTAACAGTGTTTCAGGATATTTCAAATTTGGTATTAAAAGGTTTTGTATTGGTTTTCTGAAGTTGTGCCTTAGAGTTGATCGGAAAGTATGTATATAGCTGTCCTTGGTGAGCTTGGCTGTACCCTCATTTCCCTGAAGATAATGAATATGGTGTGTAAAATTGGTTTAGGATTGCCAACAGTGAAAAATTACCCTATTATCAGATTCTTATTTGGGCAATATTGAATCTCATATGAAAATCAAAACCAGTCATTGTGGGTGAAAAGCATCAAAGATATATTGTTTGCGACTGGTTTCCAGGAACTTTGGCATAATCAAGGCAACAGATCTGGCATATTTCCATCCACGTTATTTATGAGCAAACTTCAGGAGAAATATCAGAGACAGTGGGAAAGTGGTATGTCACAACAAAATGACAGTGAATGTAAATTAAGAACTTATGTCCAGTACAAAAAACACAAAAATTTTGAAATATATCTCGACGTCATAAACAATTTTCATACTTTCAATAATATTACTAGGCTGCGAATCAGTGTCCATAATGTACACATTGAAACAGGTAGACATAAGCGTAACCGCAAAATACCAGTAAGCCTCAGGACATGCAATACATGTAGCCTCATCGGGAATGAAATTCACTTTGTATTAAATTGTAGCCAATTAAGAATACCCCAAAATGTTATGTTGATACAAATAGAAGATATACTTGTAGATGTGAAACAAGACAATACGAGACAATTATTTAATTTCATAATGGAGTTACGAGACATTGAGTTAATAAAAAATTGCGGGAAAATATATGACAAATTGTCTAGCCGTAAGAAGGAAACCACTATAGTAAGGAATTTAGAGGCATTGCGCAGCTGTATAATTTTTTTTCTTCTTTCCATATCTGGTTGGGCGCTTTGCGCGTTGTACATGTACTTGACAAAATGCTACTGGTTTTGTGTGTGTGTGTGTATTATTATTATTATTATTATTATTATTATTATTATTATTATTATTATTATTATTATTATTATTATTATTATTATTATTATTGTTTTTTGTTGTTTTTTTTTTTTTTTTGGATGTAGGGCAGTCAATAAAGTTTCATTTCATCTCATTTCATTTCACAGTTTCTTTAAATACTTTAGCAGTACTATTGTACTCACTTTATATAAAGAGGAAGTTTGACAATTGATTAATCAGGACAAAGCGAGCGGCCAACGCCCAAAAAGAGCTATATTTTAGGAGTTTAATTACCCCACCGTATAGAAATATACATGTCCTAAATTTATCTTTAGCTTCTGGAGATAATACTTCTGGTTGTTTTAAGGGGAAGAAAACAAAGCATACATACAAGTATATATTTACTCTCACGATTTCATATTTTCTGTATATTGTACTGTATTGAAGCCATGAACCCCAATGTTAGACCTTTATTAATAATAATATAGTGATTTTATATTACAGTCACCACTATTGTAGGATTCCCTGCAATCCCTAGTGTAACAATGGGAATATGTTCATACACCCCTTCCATTTGTTTTTTTTAATTTCGATAATTTGTTGAAAATCATTAAAATGACAACAGCATTATGTAGTGACCTAATTTGGTTGATATTAAGAACGGGTACATCCGTACTGAGTTTTCAGAGAATCTAACATATGATTTGGAAGCGAGAAGTCGAAAAAACGAAAACGCACACAACAACAAGACAAGAGGACTGTGACAGTCCTGTGCTTAGCTGTCCTTTCATGAACAAACAGATCAATGCCACTTAGTAACCCGCTTTCTTTGACCCTTCCACAAGGAAGATTTCATCAAGTATCAGTATGATTTGAATGATGCTTTGGAGAAGATGTCGAAAATAGCGAAAGCACACAAAAATCATAAACAAGAGTATTTTGGTAGTCCTGTGCTCAGTTGACAATTCATGAACAAACTGTAGTGCTCAAGGCCACCTAGTGCACAGGTTTCTTTGACCCTACCACAAGGAACATTTCCACCAAGTTTCAGCATGATCTGAATGACGGTTTGGAGCAAATGTCGAAAAATGCACACACAAAAAAAATTAAAGTTTCTTTTTTTAAAATCAGAGCTGCACCTCCTAAACTAATTAGGATCTAGGGGTACCCAGAAGTGTCAATTTCTAAGCATTTGGCCAAGTGGTTTCAGAGAAGATTTTTATTTTACGATTTTGCCAAATATCAGGTGGTACTGAACAAATTTAGAAGTATGTTTCTCTAGGAGTGTCCCTGTGTGAAATGAAAGCAATCGGGTGAACAGGTTAGAGAAGAAGATTTTTTTACAATTTTCAGCTGAATCTGAGTGATGGCTCTGAAGAAGAAGTCAAAAATAGCGAAAACACAGACAAAAATATCATGAAAAATATAATTGCAGCGCCATCCGATGAACAAATTAAGGACAAGGAGTGTCCCTGTGGGATATCAAAGCAATTGGGTGAGCAGTGTTGGAGAAGATATTTTAAGATTTGCCCCCCCCCCCCCCAAAAAAAAGAGACAAATCTATAAGAATATCCAAAAATCACTGGAGCATAATCATTTGAACAAAACTGGTAGAGACTCACCCAATGTACATTGCCACCATATTTGAGGTCAGTCTGGATAAAGGATGCGGAGGAGAGGTCGATATAATGACTTACATAGGAAAGCTGCAATCACTGAATTGAAAAAAAAAATCGTTAAAATTCAGGAATCCACAGCAGTGCCGTATAGTGAACATCTTTGTTTGACCCTTCCACAAGGAACATATCCACAAAGTAGTACGTAGTAATCAAAAGGAAAGCTGCATTTACCGATAAGTATCCGAATTGAAAAAAAAGCGTTAAAATCCACGTCAGTGCCATATTATGAACACCCATTTTTGACCCTTCTACAAGGAACTTTTCACAAAGTTTCACCTTTTTTTCCAGTGACGGGTGTGGAGAAGAAGTCACAAATAGCAAAACCACCCCAAAATCATTAAAAAATAGGAAAACATCACACCGCCACCCGGGGAACAAATTAGGAGCTAGGAGTTCCTTAGAGTGTTTCTTAGAGAAAAATTTTTTTTTAAAGATTTGTCCCCACAAAACAACAAAGATAATTATAAAAAATATAAAAAATCACTGGAGCGTAGAACATGGTAGAGACCCACCCAAGGCACATTGCTACTAGGTTTGAACTGGATCTGGCTGATGCTTTATTTTGGAAGAAGTTCAAAATGGAAATATTGACAGACGACGCACGGACAACGGCCAAAAACCATAAGATATGCTCAGCTGACTGACAAGTCAGCTGAGCTTAAAATAATAATAAAAAGAAGCAGAAGGAGCAGAATCGAAACATCACCTGGTGAGTAAATAATGGTGTAGGGATCATCGGACGTGTTCCTATGGAACTCCGAAGCATGCAAGCAATTGGTGAAGCGGTTTCAATAAAAAAAAATATGATAAATTAAAAATGCCAAAAAGGAGCAAAAATGTAAACAAGATAAAACATCTCTGGAGAGTAAACATTTGGGCTAACATGGAAGAAACCTCGCAATGTATATCCCCACCAGGTTTTAAGTGAATCTAGCTGAAGCTTTTGGAGAAGCCGAAAATATGAGTTCCTTTTGAAATTCCCATTGACAAACATAATAGTCAAAAGGAATGCATAAATAAACTGACAAGTATCGATATTAAAACAAGTTCAAAATCAGGAATAAAGAACATGACCACCTAGTGGACAACTGTGTTTGACCCTTCCACAAGATATATTTCCAGTAAACTTCAGAACAATTGAAGTGACTACTTTAAAAATGTCGAAAGTATTAAACCACACAAAATGCTGTTTGAAAAGTATCAAAACGCAGTGCCACTAGTTCAACTAATTAAAAGGGTCCTCAGAAGTGTGCCTATCCGATTTCGAAGCAATTGGCAAAGCATTTTCAGAGTAGATGATTTTTAAAGATTTTTTTCAAAACCCCCGAAATCCATTTAAAAATCTGAATATCACTGGAGCATGACCCTTTCAACATATGTGGTTGAAACCGATCAAATGTCCATCCTCGCCAAGTTGGAAGTGCTCGATTTTAGACAAGTCGAAAGTGTGAATTGAGGACGGACAGTTGACGGAAGAAGAAGAAGAAGAAGAAGAAGAAGAAGAAGAAGAAGAAGAAGAAGAAGAAGAAGAAGAAGAAGAAGAAGAAGAAGAAGAAGAAGAAGAAGAAGAAGAAGAAGAAGAAGAAGAAGAAGAAGAAGAAGAAGAAGAAGAAGAAGAAGAAGAAGAAGAAGAAGAAGAAGAAGAAGAAGAAGAAGAAGAAGAAGAAGAAGAAGAAGAAGAAGAAGAAGAAGAAGAAGAAGAAGAAGAAGAAGAAGAAGAAGAAGAAGAAGAAGAAGAAGAAGAAGAAGAAGAAGAAGAAGAAGAAGAAGAAGAAGAAGAAGAAGAAGAAGAAGAAGAAGAAGAAGAAGAAGAAGAAGAAGAAGAGCAGTGCCACCCGTTGAACAAATTCAGATTTACGAATCCCCAGAGGTGTCCCCTCGCAATTTCAAAACACGTGGCTAAGTGATTTTAGAGAAAATGATATTTTACAGATTTTGCCCACCCCCGGCGGATAAGAGTGGAAGGTCAAACAAGGGTATTTTCGGGATTGATCACATATATGCATGCCCAAGGATGTAAATGGTGAGTGGCATACCCCCACCATCTATTCTCTCGGTGACGGCTTGTTCTGTAGATTCATTCTCTTGTGGCTCTGCTGTGCTAAATAGTATGGCATATGCTATCATAATGTGCAATTTAAGTCATAACAAAAGGGGAAGATAGGCTCTGTATGTAAATAATGATAAGATACTGGGGTAAAAGAAGAGCACATGGTACTTTCTGCCTTTGTGACATTTTGGACGACTTTAAGTAGTATAGTCCCACCTGTAATTAAGCCTGATTTTTACTTTTTTTTATTTCAAGTTTCACATTGTAGTATTTATTACCTGTCTAGGAGCAGGGAAGCTTTATCTTAGTATGGAAAAAATAATCTAATATATATTTGGTGTGGTGAAAGCAATATAGATATGATAGTTTGCTAACAAGCAATAGCATACGGCACTAAAATGAACTACTTTGCCGAAAAAAATGTGATGTTCAAAGATGCCGTTTCCATGACAACCAAACACAGGTAACTGAGGACAACAGGGCAAAATAATCTTAGGGGACCTTAAAGATAAATAAAAATCATGATGTAGCTTTCTGTACGGTGGGGTAATTAAATTCTCCAAAATGTCTGGCCGCTCGCCTATACAGGATACACAAACGACACAGTCGGATAGCTTTGAGTACAGGCGCTCGCAACGTTCTGGTGGTTCAGTCAGTCAAGCTTCCGTGCTAATATACGCGGGGGGGGGGGGGGGGGCAGGTGCGGAGGAGAAATGGGTAAAGAGGTTAGACATGGAACATCTATCCGTTCAATGACCCACATAGGGCCATATCTGCAATAAAATATTGTGTATTCATCTGTGCAGTCAATTGTTTGTGCTAATAAGATGGTGGCGGACGGGCCTAAAACCACAACGTCGTCACATAGAGCTCCTACCTAGAAAGGATTGAAACGAAGTTCACATCTAGACCACCATCCCGCCTCACGTTTGGCATGATTTCTCCGTTTCTGAACACACCAACAAGCTGTAACCCACCAATTTATTCCAAAACTATTTTCTACAGGTATATCACACAGATAATCCATTGAAATCCGCATATATCTACAGCAACAGGCCTATAATTGTCGAAAATGTCCGACCAAATCCATTTCGGGCAAAAAGTCCGACATTCCATTGCCAAATTCGAATGGGTATCCCATCCTGAATCGAGTTCGTTCCGTGGTATTAGCCGTATGATAACACTTCTCAATGGTCAATCCAACCGTATTTTTTGATCCACACGCATTTTAATCCTCTTTCCATTTCCACAAACCGTAAAACCTGACCAAACTTGATTCCGCCAGTGCTTCTCGAATGCATCGAAGTGATTCAGCGGCCATACTTTTGACAGGACACAGACTGTTAGCCCAGCTGTTCTCTGGTTGGTTACACGGACTTTCGGCCAATCAGAGAGCAGCTGGGCTGTCAGTGTGTGTCTGGTCAAAAGTATGGAAACAAAACAACTTAGATGAATGGGAGAGGCACCGACGGTATCAATTGCAAGTTTGGTCGGGTTTCACGATTTGTAGAAATAAACACATTATAAAAAACGCGAACGGATCAAAGAATATGGTCTGATTGACCATTGAGAACAGTTGTCACACGGCTAATGTCAAGGGTAATGTTTTCACCATATGTGACGTCACATCTGATGAAAACATTACCCGGGAAAATCAGCGGATTTCAAACGTACAGTTTTGATGGTTTCGCCCATTCATAAGACTGAAAAAGGCAAACAAATAGTTCTGGAAGGTACGGGGAGCAAGGACACTACAAATTTGGTTTGGTACTATCGATCAGAAGGTAAGAGAACGGTTAAGATACTTTACCGCTGAAAGTGAACCTTCAAATAGCAATGGCAATGGCCAACAATAACAGGCTACCAGGGCGACTCAACCTAGAGGAATCTCCATAGGAGCAGGCCCCAACTTCAATTGTAAATCAGCTGTTGGAGATACCAAATAAAATTGGGAATAATGTAATGGACATTTGGAGTTCTACGGATATTATCCAGATTGATAGGGACGAAAGTGTGCAAGTTGGTGAAAGGGTAGAGCTTGTAGGTCAGCAAGAACTTAACCCTACTTCACCTATATTTATTCCTGGGTCACCCAAAACCCCGCCAAATCAACAAAATGTTACAATAGGGTCCAGAGATAAATATATCCAAATGTGTGAGAATGTCATATCTGAAGATGGCATTGATAGATGCAACACAAATCAAGGGACCCAAGAACACAAAGATGAGGAAATTATGAGACGCAGTACTAGGCTTAAATCGTTGAATCAGCCCATGGACACAAAGTCCTCCGATTCAAATACAATTCATAAAGAGGTGAACAAGGGCAAAAAGGAAAGAAAAAACATTCAGGGAAACAGATTACAAGTGGGCAATCACAGTCAACAAAAGCACACAAGCATAATCCACCGCTTTCTAAACAAGCACCGACCCTACTGTATATACCACAGTTTATCCCATTTTTGATAAAATCCTTAGCTTTTGATTGGCTAATAGCTATGGTACACTCTTTGTATTACCTTTATTTGTGCATTAGTTACTGCAAAGGTGAAATACAGCGCGATTCCTGAAACTGACCGGGGAATACAGCGGTATTCTCCTAACTGGCCGGGGAATACAGCGGTATTCTCGCTGTATCTCCCTATCTGGTTAGTGCATCGATCAGCCACCAGAAGTCTCTGCCATGCGATACAAGAATTGACGCGCTGCAGACGACACATGATGGCGGACTGTGAAGTGAACTGCAGCAGCAGCGGGTCGAACATTACATCATCAAAAATGGGATAAAATCGTCATTTGGGGGAGATACTTCCTGTATTTCACACTAAAACAGTGAATAACTAATAGTGTTCACAACCGCAAGCACATAAGTGAGATGATCCATAGCTCACAATGCATGGTATGCCACCACTATGAATGTATACAAGAAGCGGAGAGTGACATTTCAGGCATATGGTGTTGCCAGGAATGCAGAAAAATGCCACAACAAATACAGCGCATCCTGAACGAAATCAAATCAGGCAAGAATACAGAAACAAATAAAGGCTCTGGAGTCATAACCCACCTCCAGGAATTGAGTAGAAGTCATCAAAAACTATCTACCATCCTGCGTTCTTTGGAAAAACAGATCATAGAGAAAATAAGCGCTTATCAAAATGAGAACTTACAAATTAAAACAGAAATGATAGCAAAAAAAGTTATCACAAAGACAAATTGAACCGAGGAATACACAAGATGAGTTGAAGCACGCGAAGCAAGAGAACGCAAAAATGACGACAGAACAAAGCATCCTCAAAACAAAGTTCTCTGACAGTGAAAAGCTATGTCATGATCTAAACAAGATAATAGAGAGTATGAGAAGCGAAAAAAACACGAGTGAAATGGAGCGTAAGATACTGTGTATGGAAAAAAGGTTAAACGCAGCATACAAAGAACTGGCAGAAGAACAACAAAGGCACGAATATCGCGTTCGAGACCTACACAGAGAAATAGACCTGGAAATGAAAACCTTCAAACAGATTAGAGAACCTCTTTGTGTAGAATTGGAGATTATGAAAAATGCCATGGCAAAAAAAAAAAAAAAAAAAAAAAAACGCAAATAAAGAACTTTGTGAGAAAGTCGGTGAGCTGCATAAACAAGTGGAGATAGCAAGATAAAACACCCTCCACTGGCAATTACAAGCCCAGGGGATGGACAATAGTGCTGGATTCTTGATTGGATTTGATTTATTTATTATTTTACCAGGGTAACTGGTTCAGTGTACCAGACACTGATCTCCCACCAGGCCCTGGATGGTACAATGAAGATAAATAAAATGACAATATGAGATGATGACTAAAATAAACACAACTCAGTTAAATACAATGTGATAAAAGCTTTGAAAGACAATTAAAAGTATAGAAGTAAACGTAAAATAGCAGGAGTACATAACCACAAATAATGTAGATCAATATGACAATATGAAATATATCTGGGTAAATAAAATTTGATAAAAAGTTATACAGCTATCACAAGATAGTCAGGAACTACTTGGCAGCTCTTTTGAATTGGGGAAGGGAGGGTAGTTTTCTATTTTCAGGGGAAATAGCGTTCCAGCAAATAGCTCCTCTGTACGATAAGCTATTTTTGCCATAATCTTTATCTATGGAAGGAATACAGAAGGAGTTTGAGGCGGTTGCTCCGGTAGAGTGAGAGTAGGCATCGTTAGTTTGTTTAAATTTTGAAGTGATAGTATTTGGGGCCAAATTGTGAAAAACTTTGTACATGAAAATTCGGAGATGGATTTTGCGTCTTTCTTTTAGGGTGGGAATATGACTCATATTGTGTAGGTCATCTATTGAAGTATATCGGTCCATTTTGTTTATGATTCTGAGTGCTCTGTTCTGTAGAATTTGGAGTCTGCCTTGCAGGTACTTGGGGCAACACCCCCAAACGATATCACAGTAGTCAAAATGTGGACGAATGAGGGATTTGTATAATGTAAGCATCAGAACATTAGGAAGGTAGTTTCTCACTCGACCCAGAGCAGCTATTTTAGCATTTACTTTGCGAGTGATGTAGTCAGTATGTTTAGCAAATTTGAGTGAGCTGTCAAGTATAACACCAAGATATTTGAATTCATGAACTTGTTCAATGGTTTCATTATTAACCTTAATTTCAACAGGGTTTGCATGTTTAACTTTGTATGGAGTCCCAAAGAGCATGACTTTTGTCTTTATGGTGCTCAGGGTCAATTTGTTCCTTCCAAACCATTCAGAAACCAGGGCAATTTCATTGTTCAGAACGTTTTCAATTTGGACGGTGTTTTTTGCTGAAAAATAAAGAGCAGTGTCATCCGCATATAATGAAATGCTACAATTGGTCATAGTAGTGGGAAGGTCATTTATGTAGAGTACAAAGAAGAGCGGGCCCAGAATTGAACCTTGGGGAACTCCGCAGGTGACCTTCTGTGGTTTGGAGATTTTACCATCTATGACCGTATGTTGGTTTCGGTTGGACAAATATGATTTAAACCACTTGTGCTCGACATTAGAGATACCATAGCTCTTGAGCTTATGAAGTAGAATAGGATGGTTAACAGTGTCGAACGCCTTTTTCAGATCCAGAAAGAGAACTCCACAACAACGGTCCTGATCAATGTCATTCTGTAGAACATCTACAAAGTGGGCAAGGGCCCTTGCCGTGGAGTGTCCCTTTCTGAAACCTGACTGGGACTCATGAATAAGATTATGACCAGTTAGGAAAGAGTAAAACTGATCATGCACAGCACGTTCAAGAATTTTCATTGATACTGGTAAAACTGAAATCGGACGGTAGTTGTTCACATCACTATGTTGACCATCCTTAAAAATGGGGGTGATTTTGGCCACCTTCCACTTATCAGGGACTATGCCAGTAACAAGTGATTTGTTGAAAATATGAGTAAGGGGCAGAGATAAACTATTGGCGCCTGCTTTTAGCAAACGTGAACATAAGTTATCAAGGCCCGTTGCTTTTCCAATTGTTAGGTGTCTTAACTGTTGTGACACAAAATCTGTAGATATGGGGGAAAAGTGGAATGTGGCTTCAGTTTTGTTATCAATATTAGGGGGAGTATTGTTTGGGTATTTAGAAGCTAGTTGATCACCAATACTGGCGAAAAAGCTGTTGAAAGTCTCAGCCATTTCCTCAGCATCAGTGACTTCTGTGTCGTTATTCACCAGTTTTGAAGGAAAGTTGGTAGACTTTGAAGCATTTGATGGGATAATTTTCTTAATAACTTTCCACAGATCTTTATGATTTTTGCCACTGTTGTTTATAGCATCTTTCACATATTCTTTTTTCAAATTACATACCATGTTGTTTACCTTATTCCTCAGGTTTTTAAACTTAGCCCAGTCTTCTGGTGCTCCAGAGTCTTCCGCTTTCATTCTGAAATGGTCTCTATCACAACATAGGGACCTTAATTCAGTAGTAACCCACGGTGGTTCACCGTCTCTCACTTTGATGTTAACAATAGGAGCATGTTTGTCACAAATTGGTAAAAAGATATTCATAAAATTATCCCAAGCTTTTGTTGGGTTTAGTTCATTTAAAACCGGTGTCCAATTTGAGTTTATTATGTCATTTTCAAAAGCAGTGTCACTGAAATGACGGTATGTTCTAGCTTGAATTATTTTTACTTTGCCTTTTGGTCTTACACCTTTTCTAGAAAGATAGGTGAGTGAGTGGTCACTTAGCCCACATCTGATTACACCAGAGTGATTTATCATGTTCGAAGAATTTGTAAATATAAGGTCAATTATTGTCTTAGAGTGTTCAGTGACTCTGGTTGGTTCATTTATGAGTTGAGAAAACTGTCGATTTTTCACAAGTCTAGAATTTAACGTGCATGCAGTGTCTTTATTAGGACTATAATCCATGTTAAAATCTCCCAGGATTATTGTCTCACCACACGGACTGAAATTATCAATGGCAGTCTCAAGATCATTTACACTGTCTGGTATAGAGGACTGGGGGGGGGGGGGTCTGTATATGCCACATAGTGATACAGGTTTGGATTTCGGTATTTTCAGCGACACCCCCAGGAACTCTAAAGCAGATTAAGGAGTAAAATCCTGGTCAGGTTCAATTCTCTCATATGAGAATTTTTCAGAAATGTAAAAGCATAAACCTCCTCCTTTTTTGTGTAATCGGTCCTGTCTCACAAGGTTGTACCCAGGGATGGCAACTTCAGCGTCAAGGTGGGTATCATTTAGCCAGGTTTCAGATATGAGTAAAATATCTAGTGCTTTGTTGAATAACATAATCCTGAGCTGGTCAATTTTTGGATATAAACTGCAAATATTTAAATGGCCAATCTTTATTCCCTTTATATTTGCTAGCTCTTCAAGTAGGTTGCCATTGTTAGGCTCAGTTTGCTGTGGCTCATATATAATCCCGTTTACCAGTTCCTCAAAGAAGGAGTCGGAAAAGTTTGGCAGTGAACATTTAGGAGAAGAGCTACTAAGATCATTTTGCTGTGAGCCACCTGTAGTGTCAAAAAACCTATCTGTAAAACAATGAGCTGGCAGATCACGGTGTAAGCAGATCCATTAAGTGTTTGTCTCCATAAGGTAATTGTAATATTGTGGTTTTACTTCACCACAACGGATGTGGAATTCCTGGAAGCAGCCAATGCATCTTACTGCCCTATGTGTTCTGGCTATGGCTCTGTAGCACTTTGCACAAGGTCGCCTCACAGGTCCTGCATTTTTCTGTATGTCTCCAGAAAGCAGAATCATAGTATTATGTTGTACATGGTAAGATTCTGAAAGCCGTACAGTTAAATGTATAAAGCCCAAGTCTTGTGTATGAGAGAAAACATGTCCAGCTGTAATGTTTGTAAACATGTCTGTGACCCTAGTGTTTAACAAGAGAATGGCATGGGTCAACTGGGTGTGTGACCCAGACAGAAAAGTACAATTTAGTGGTAGATCCATGGTGTATTGATTCCAGTGTGGATCATGATCACTAAGTAAGTGACCTGAGAGTAACAGAGTCCACAAACACACATAGTATAAGGACACATCGGCACAGCCAAGCTTGACATTGTCTCTTATGATCCTTTTTCTTCTGATCCATGACCAGGTATTGAAGGACCCTATTGTTTGTCGGAACTGCATTGGGTCCATGGTTGACCGACCACCAAAAAATGTTAGAAGTCCTGATTAGTGCTGGCACCTGATGAATAGGCTTAATTAAGCCAACTGCTGGTAAACCAGATAATATTGGATCTAAAATATCTGATTTATGGTAAAATATCCATCTGCAGCAGCATAAAAAGTAGACATGCAGGATCAGTGGTTATTTAAAAAATATATAATCCAAGTTATAAAATCCACATTGGCCAGAAATCAGATAAAAGCTGTGAAGGTATCTGATCACTTCCAGAGGCTGTGATAGGCTGTCTTGACCTGTTGAGATTGAGATTCTGGCAAAAAGCGCCTCAGAAAGAACATCGGGAAGTACCCATGCACAATGTAGACCCTCCAAGTGAAAATTTTCTTCTGCTAAGAAGTTCCCAACTGAAGCACATTAATGCTGATTGCTTGATTCAAAATCACAAGGTTGACAAAAAATGACATATACGGTCAACCAAGCATCCAAGGTGGTGGAGAAAATTAAGGACAGGTATGACGCGGCAATTGTACATATCATTACAAACGACTTAAAGGATATTGAACCACTTGAAGTCGCGAATGGACTAGCTAATCTGGCAGAAGATATCGTACAGAGAAACATTACTAAACGCGTCATAATTTCCTCTGGATTGCCTTGCCTCGATGACACGGGACTTGACCTAAAAGTACAGGCTGTGAACTCACTTCTGAGACTAAGAGAGATTTGTATGATGACCCAATCCACCCGAATGAGCAAGGTACCAGGCTTCTGTCAGCCAACCTGAAGTACCGTTACAATCCTGATCTCAGACCACGAACACGCGACAGAGGTAATAGTGGTCCGCGTGGCGGCAATGGCTGCAGCGGCGCGCGTGGTGGCTATCGGTATCGATAAATGATGAATCTAATTCTGTTTATATAATGACTGGTATCCAGATAGCACATTGGAACATTCATGGCCACAAACAAGTCATGTGTGGCCAAGCAACTTC
>OZ026621.1:39053348-39105348 GCA_964020975.1 Hermodice carunculata
TAAATTTGATGACAAAGAATTTGTAGAAAATGTGAAAAAAATTGATATCATTCGTTTGTCAGAAACCCACGCAGGTCCAACTGATGGTGTCAATATTAAAGGTTACTCGTCATTAATAAGCAGCCGGACAACAACAGTTAATGCGGCAAAATATTCAGGCGAGATAGCCGTTTACGTCAGAGAAACTTGAAAACCAGGGGTTGTGTTTCTTCACATTACAAATCCTGACATAGTATGATTAAAATTAAAATGCGATTTTTTTTTCAGCTGGAAAGTGATAAAAACGTAGCTTTTGTTTATGCTTCCCCAAGGAGTTCAATGTACAATAGTGATGTGGATGTATTTGAAAATTTAGCAACAGACATTGGAAAATTCATGGCTGCAGGTGCAACATGCGTGGTATTGGGTGATTTTAACGCAGCAACAAATACGGAAAATGATTTTGTGCAATGTAGCAAAGCAGATGATTCATTACTACCATTATCTTTAGACGATTTTGTCGATGAAGCTTTACTCAGATGTAACATGGATTTTAGAAATATTGATGAACATGGTAAGCAACTATTAGATTTGTGTATTTCGAATAGTATGCGTATCTTGAATGGTAGTATACTTGGTGACGTGCAGGGAAAACCTACGTTTTGGTCGTAATGCGAGGCGACCTAGCTTGGTCGATTATATAATTGCCAATGTGAGGCTTTTACCTATGATTCCTTATATGGAGGTACGCGAGAAAAATTGGTTTTCAGATCATGTTATGGTAACTTTCAATTTAGCAACGACCGTATCCCGATGTAAATTTCCATATACTGATATATATATACTGATATATATATATACATATATATATACATACATATATATATATATATATATATATGTATATATATATATATATATATATATATATATATATATATATATATATATATATACATATATATATATATATATATATATATATATATATATATATATATATATATATATATATATATACCTACAGACCAAAATTGGAGCCACTCCCACCAAGACCTGTATGGGACAATACGTGCCCAGAAATGTTTAAACCGGCGCTTGAAATCGTTTGTTAGGACGATTTGAATAATTCCCTGACAACGGAATACAACCCCCAAAACCGGGCTGACATTGATAGAGCCATTAACGACCGTAACCGCATTTTTAACAAAGATGGCAAATTGGCCCTTAAATGCAGACAGGGGAAACGAACCAAAAATAAGCGTTTCCCTGCTTTTCTGGATGGAAATGGTCACGCTTTGTTTAGAAGTGTCAAATACCTGGCCCACCAACCCTCGCCGGATCCTCATAACTATGCGCTACGGCAAACCTACTATGCGACACGGCGAAGATTTCGAAAGACAACCAAAGCAAATGAACGAAAGTTTAGAAACAAAATACTATCCTCTCTCGGTGAACTTTGTGATGCTAGCCCTGGCGAATACTGGAATCTTGTGAAAAAGTTGGAAAATACCGTGTCACCCAAAACAAATCCAAGTGAGAAAATTGAACCAAAGGAGTGGTTCAGTATTTCAACAATGTTATGGCAAATGGCATCGATGCAGCCCAGAGTCATTTATTTTCGGCAGTGACAAATAAAGTTAAGAGTAAACGTGTAATTACCTGTTGCGAAATTGATTATAGGATAAATGTTTGTGAAATAAAAGATAGTATTTCCGAACTAAAAAAATGGGAAGTCGCAGGGCAAGGATGGCATTTTTAATATTTACTCCTGGCTTCTTTCCCTGTGTTTGGAAAATGAGCCTTTTAACTTTGTTGCATAAAGGTGGTCCTTACTATGACCCAAATAGATACAGAGGGATCTCATTAAATAGCTGTATCTTAAAGCTTTTTTCTAATGTCTTGAAAAATCGTCTACGAAATTATATGGAAACACGATGGTAGAATAACAAATTTCAGATTGGGTGCATGGGAAACTCACGTACTAGTGACCATATTTTTATTTTGAGAACCTTGATAGATAATAATGTGAAAATTGGTGGGAGACAAACATTTTTGTTAGCATGTTTCATTGATTTACGAATCGCATTTGACAAGGTGTGGCATGACGGATTATTTTATAAATTTTTAAGTTATGGCATCAGCGGATATATGTATCAAATCTTAAAAGATATGTATTATGAGCCATCCATTCAGCTTAAACTCCTGTCCAGACTGTCTAAGAATATATATTTGAAAAATGGCGTTAAACAAGGTTGTGTTTTAAGCCCAACTTTGTTCCACTTTTACCTTAATGACTTAACTAATATATTTACCGAGGAATGTTGCCCAGTAACTTTGTACAAAGAAAAATTCAGCTGTTTACCATATGCAGATGATTTAGTTCTTATCTCGGAAAGTGAAAATAGTTTGCAGTGCTGTTTAAAAAGATTGACAGAATATTGCAAAAATTGGAATTTAAGTATAAATGAAGAAAGGTCAAAGGTGATCATATTCAATAAGTCTGGTAGAAAAAAATGTAAACAGTTTAATATTGGAAACCAAATGCTGGAGATTATTAACAAGTATACTTATTTAGATATAGAAATTACCTCGAATGGCAATTTCAATGGTGCTATAAAGCAATTATGTACTTAAGCAAAAAAAGGCTCTCGGAAGGCTAAAACGAATTCTGTATAGTGTACAGACTGATGTAAGATTATTATTTGGATCTCTTCGACAAACTTATTACACCAAATTTTCTGTACGGTTGTGAAATATGGGGTGCCAATCTAATCCCTCCGTCTAAGTCTGTCTCACCCTTGATGATATAAAGTTGTACTTCAAAGTAGAATTTGAGAAAATCTATGTAAATTACTTAAAATATATTTTGAGTGTCAACACGTTTAATATCGCTGTACTAAGTGAAATAGGAAAATATCCATATTCGTTAGAGGTTTTGACTCGTGTCTGTAAAAACTGGTATCGAATGGAGAATGTTAACACCGACAGTTTGTTACATGATGTTCATCGGTGTAATCATGAAATGTCACCCAATAAATCACATTGGATAGCCTCACTGAAAAATATTTTTACGATGATCGGATGTCAGGATATTTGGCATTACGGTAGCCACGATTTTTTTTTCTCCTGGAATTATAAATTTTCTATTAAAAGAAAGAGTTTTGGCACAGTGGCAAAATACCATGAACATGCAATCGTTACCTGACAAGAAATTACAAACTTACGTTAAATTCAAAACCAAATTCGAAATTGAATCATATTTACTTATATTAAAGGATTTTAGCTGCAGAAAAAAAATTTACACGCTTCCGAACCTATTGAGGAAAGAGCATGTGATTGCTGTAAGACTATTGAGGATGGGTTTCATTATGGAATGGTTTGTGAAAAATTTTCTAACCCGAGAAAAAAAATATTGCAAGAAATGTCCGAAATTTTTGTGAGTTTTGAGAATTTGAGTCCGGAAGAAAAATTTCTATTTTTGAAGAAATGTGAAGAATTTGAGACTGTTTCACTTATGATTAATCATATAAATGAGACTGTTGTAATAAGGGGATCCTTATGAACGTAGGTAATGTGTTTATTTAAACATCATTGTATATTCTTTGGTTTCTTTTTGTGAGGTTGGAATGTGTGTATTGTGCATGTACTGTATTGTATTTGGCAAAATACGTTTTACTGTGTATTGAAGGTGCAGCTAATAAAGATTCATTCATTCACGGAACGAGCTCGAATCAGGATGAAATACCCGTTTGAATTTGGCGCTGGAATGTCGGAATTTGTGCCCGAAATGGATTTTGTGGGACATTTTCGACAATTATAGGCCTGTTGCTGTAAATATATGTAGATTTCAATAGATCATCTGTGTGATATACCAGAGAAAATAGTTTTGGAATAAACTGGTGAGTTACAGCTTGATGGTGTGTTCAGAAACGGAGAAATCATGCCAAACGTGAAGCGGGATGGTGGTCCAGATGTGAGATTTGTTTCAAACTTTTCTATGTAGGAGCTTCATGTGACCACGTTGTGGTTTTTGGCCCATCCGCCTCCGTCTTATTAGCACCAACAATTGACTGCACAGATGAATACTTTATTGCAGATATGGCCCTATGTGGGTCATTGAACGCATGAATGTTTCCGGTCCAACTTCTTTACCCACTCTCGCCCCCCTAACGCCCCACACACCCCACGTATACCAGCACGGAAGCTCTACTGACTGAACGTGAGGAGCGCCTGTGGCTTTGAGCACCCATCTCCGTGGCAATGATGGCAAGTGTTTCTAATATGTTTACGAGTGCTTTCATCTATTTGCATCAAATTTCTATCTGAGTCAACAGTGCTGTCAAGGAGTACAACATTTACGGCATTTTCACCTTCACTTGTCTCTCTAACATGTCATTTTTAACGAACGAAGCCACCACACACTCTAAAAAGTGGAAATTGTGTTATGTACCTGGATTGCCGTAATAAACTATAATGGTGCACAAAATAAGAAATGTTGTGACGTATATGTCATTATTAGGATATAAAGCTGTGGGTATCGGGGTACAAGTTTATTACCAAGGTACCCGACGATAATAAATTTTGCGGGCGGGTAGACGGTCAATATACTAATCTGCATTATTTACTGCTGAGACTTCATGTTACGATTATAGCTTTATATTATGCCTAGCATGGTTCAGTGTTGAAAAAAAAGAGCATATATATGCCATTTATAATTTCTATGGCGTGTGATTGCCAAAGGTTTTTGACGGAAAACTATATTATAAAGTATAATGTTACTTTGACAGGACCAAACTGCGTTACCTACGCTAGACTGCTGCATATCATCAAATTATGTTCATTGTTTACTTGTTCTTGATTTACTGTGGGTGTACGAACCGAATATTATACTCAAAATGATTTCTTGCTTGGCGAATATGTTAAATAAATGCTTCTCCAATACAACGTGTGTATTCTGATAATTTCCTTTGTAAATTGTTTCACGATAATTTTTTTTGGAGAATCAATGCCCCAGTACACATTGGGGCTAATGTATTTCTTTTTCCATTCTTTGTTGGTTATACGTAATTAAGTTATGCAAGGGAAAGATTGCTCCTTGCCACTTTTCAACTTTGTCCTATTTTGTACCGGGGTCCACGTAACATTGAGTATGTTCCTTTTGTTCACGTTTCATTCCTTGCTATTTCCTGTTGCAGGGGATGTCTCCGTGAACCCTGGCCCTCCCCAACATTTGCCTAACATTTCGGTGTCACTCTAATACCCGTAGTCTTTTCAAAGACAAATTAGCAGCAATTTCCTTCCCATCTTGTTCATGGATTTGATAAATTTCCCTTTCCCTCTAGAGCTCCCATGGCACGAGAATAATAGTTTGCTTCCTTAGCGACTGATGAGCAGGTCGCCTCATTCAATTGTGTGTGTGTGTGTGTGTGTGTGTGTGTGTGTGTATGTGTGTGTTTGTTTGTTTTTTGGGGGGTGTTTGTTTTGTTTTGTTTATGATTTTTTTTGTTCTTTGTATTTTTGTTTGTTTGGTTTTTTTTGTTTTTTTTATGTTTTGTTTTGTTTTTTTGTTTTTATTTTTATTTTTTGTTTTGGTTTTTTTTTGTTTAACAAAGTTTATGACAATACCCATGTAGCGAAGAGCACGGGTGTCAAAAATGTCATTTTGACTGGTGATTTTAATTCCGATTTCCTCGCCCAATTGGGTCGCAAGCAAGACACTTTGTCCGTCCGAATCTCCTTACTCTCCACAAAAACAGGACAACGCGTATCGCTGACCGGGTAGTAACTTGCCAAGATCAATTAATTTAGATAAAGCCACTTTACGTTAATGATGTTTGTATCCATCAACCAATTCCAAATTATGACTATCGTGTTGTTGTTGCCAATTTATTATTTTGGCGTAAAGAGGGCCTACGTATAAGATTAAAAGTTTATGACTATGCCACTGTCTATGGCAAAACTCACTTCAAAACATTTTAAGACTATCTCTATCATACAGGCTGGTCTTCTAATATTTCAAATGGCATCAATTATTGTTACAACTCATGCATGTGCCGGAGAATTTTTCAATACGACCACATGCTATTTTACTAATGAAAATCTAGAGGGTAGAACACCTTACTTACCATGGTATACTTCACTTCTTCAGTTACTCAAAGGTCAAAGATATAGTACGACATAGCTAAACAAAAGTAATCATGAAATCGGACCAAGGACCTCGTTCTGCCGCGCTCGAAATAATTATCAGCAGCAACTCAAACTGGTCAAACAACAGTATAGTTAATAATTCAGGACTCATTTAATTAATCGTACTCGGGAAAATAAATGTCGGTGGCCTACGGGCAAACATTTGCTTAATAAAACTAATTCACATTCTGTTCCATTTCCTATACACGAAGGTGGGCATGCATGCTCCCGATGACTTGTCCAAAGCCGAAATTGTAAACTGATCTTTTTTTTTTCTTCAAGGGTGTTTGATTCTCCAATCGCTACTCTAGCGGAATGCTTGCGACTAACTTGACAGTAGGCTTCATATTTTAACCATAACTAAAGCAGAGGCCCTCACAACGCTCCTTAGTTTGGACACCGTCATAGCCTCGGGACCTGATGTCATAAAAGCCAAACATTTCAAAGAAACTGTCCCAGCTGTCGCTCCTCAACTTGCTATTGTTCACTTTCATCTGTTGAAACAGAGGAATGTCCATTGTTGGACAAAGAGCAAATGACTCTCCTTTGCACAAAAGGGTCTTGCAAATGTTTAAAAGCATGTCTCGTTAGCTGCGTTGGTAAAGTTGTCGAGAAAAATCATGAATATTTCGTGATAATTTGGATATGTCTGCCCAGCAGTCAGACTTCACACCGGCGGACTTAACCGTGCGTCAACTTTTATTTTTTAACCATAAATTACGTTTTCGATGGACAATTAAAAAGAAGTGCATATTGTATATTTGGACATTACAAAAACGTTTGATAAAGTTCGTTCATTCTTAGTTTCTATACAAATCAAAAAAAATTATATTTTGGGGATTTTTTTTATTGATCTTCTGGTATTGTAATAGTTATCAGCGTGCCAGGCATCAAGTTGGGGTAAGATTCGTGCAGTTGTGCCTCAAGGAAGTGTATCAGCTCCACTCATATTTCTGATACATTATAATGATATTGTTGAACTTGTTAAAAGTAAAACTAAAGTATTTGCAAGAGATACGTTCTTTAATTCAGATATTGATAACCCAGTCACCGCAGTCGATACCATAGATTTTGACCTTGCCAATCTTAGTCAATGGTCTATTGACTGATTGGTTTTCATGCCCCCACCTGTCATTGCATCCGTCGAAGTTGAAAAGAGTAGCATAAACTCGTGTAAGACTTCATGCATATTGTGAAAGATTCACATGGGTAATAATAATATACACATATCTTTTCATGTAATAATTGATATTCTTATCAAATCTCGTGGCATTACCTGAAACACTTCATGAGCTACGCATGGCACAAGCTTGACAAGAACCAAAACTCATTTTCCTGGAAATGTCATTTCCGCTAAACTAATTATGAGTTTCGATAAAGGATAATTAACCCGAGACAAACAAAATACCAGGGGTACATCTTCACATATTGATTAATGTTGCTATCAAGTTCAATAGCTGCACATAAAACACTTTATGAAGTACACGAAACAAGTTTGACATCAGCCAACATTTTCAATAAACAGACAATTTCACTAAGTCAAATAATGACGAGTGAACAGAGGTTAATTAAGCCAAGGGACAAACAAAACCCCAGCTGCACTCCTTCATATATTCATACATTATTCTATAAGGGTTTAATAATTGTATTCTTTAGATATGTGTTGGACTGAAATCTGAGAAGTCAAAAGTCGAATAACTATTTTCGCCAATTAATGATTCATTTCCGGAAGATAATTAATCCACGGGACAAACAAAGCCGCAGGTACACATATTGATTAATCTTCCCAGCGAGTTCCACTGGTGTGTCACAAATGCTTGATGGGATACATGCGATATAATTCTGACAAGTCTAAAGTCAAATCAACATTTTCCCTAAGTTATTTGATGATAACTTAAGGCAAAATAATTAAATCAAGAGGAAGACAAAACCCCAGGTGCTTTCCTCAATATATTGATTATTGTTTCCACAATGTTTTGTGGTTGTACCGAAAATGGGTTTTCAGATATGCGCGCAAATCTGACAATTTTAATGTCGGACGGACAGACAATGGCAAATCTAAATGCCCCCTTCTTCTAGGTGAGAGCATAAAAGAATCTTAACAGTCCTTCTATTAACTGTTAGGAACATGGGTTAGAAGATGCTTGGCAGTACAGAAATCTTGATGTTATGTTACGTGCTGATTTAATTTGCTTTGAGCATATCAGCGACATTTCAAAAAAATCTCTTAGATTAGTTGATATTATGAAAAGTTTAAAGTTTACTTTAGAAAGATCACCTTTAAGACCTTTCATCTATTTTTGTTGTCACGCCTCTTCTTGAATTTGACAGTCAATTATGTAGTTGCTGTCTATCATCAGATGATTCCAAATTAGACAGCGTTCAACCAGAAACTCCCCACATTGCGGGTGCAATGAGTGGAAACAGCAATGCAAACTTATACGAGGAAGCCAGATAGCAAACTTCATCTTAACAGCGTCAAATATTTTAGTATTTTTTTACGTATAAATTATCAATTAGTTTGGCTCCAGATTTACTCTGCTCTCTGATTCCTCGAACCTCTTGCTCTGATACTTTCATTCAAAACATCACTAGGCTAGCTCTATGATTTTTTTCCTTTCAGAGTTACACTTTAGAATGTGCTACCTGAAAGAATTCGGCATTCCCCTTCAATTCTAGTATTTGAACCTAAAATACACCAGCCAATTGCCAAACCTGAAAGGTCTTAGAACTGTACAATCCTGCTAGTATATTTTTTGCTATTAAACACACTCGTTTACGTTTATGCACAGACCAGTGAAATTTTCGTTTTTAAAATATTGGTGTGAAGAACACAGCAAGATGCTCTTGTGCCCAAGCTTCTAAAGACACATGACATTATTTCGTTTCTTGTCCGTTTTATATACGTTCTATACTCTAAAATATTCGCTATGCTCCTTTCACCCGACAAACTGGATTATTATATGAAGGTTTTTTCAGCAGTTCATGGTTTCATTTTCGAAATGGGCGATTCAAACCCGCATGTGTTGGTTAAGATCTAGTCTACAAAAGATAAATTCGATATCGAAAACTGGTATACAATTATATGTATTTATACTCTTTGTTATGAGGCACATACGAAATGAATGAACAGGTTGGGGCTGTGACTACTCAGCACCTTGGTGAGCCTACCGTGTACTATTGCGGCTCAGTGTGGGCTGTCTTTGAGTATGTTTTATCTGTTTCTGTGCACCTGGTTTCGACCTGCATTTTGTTATCCATCCTCAAAGAGTGTCATTTCAATTTCCCTTTTATTTCCAGGATGCCTATTTTCTTCATCTTATATAAAAAGAACGAAGGAACATTTTGCAAATCGCTGAATCGGTGTTGCAGTTCAGACATTTCGGAATCAAAGCCCGCCAACCAGATTAAATTTCGACCAGCCGTTTTCTCGAAATTGTTATTCCCAGGTGGGTTCTCATCTTACTATTCTTTCTGAGAAAATGAGTTTCAAAGGCCATTTATGTTGATCATTTGCCTCAGAAACAATATCGTTTGCTCAAGTTGAGCCAATATTTTAACGAAACAGAGTAAACACCTTCCTTTAACATTTGGTGAGGTAATCAATCAACTATTGGCCAATCACATGAATAAAAGAAGCTTTGACGCACGGAAAATATTCTTCAGCGATATGTCAAGTGGCAACAGCAACAATATGGTTTCAAAGCGTGACGTCATGGAGGCGGGCCTTCGGACCCGTGATCTCAAGCCTGACAACGAAAGCTGTGTTGCCTTGTTTTGGAGGGGCGGCTTACGGCCGATCGTGGCCAGTGGAGATTCCAAGGAGATAATTATGCCTGTGCTGAGGTAACATGATTGGAGAGTGTCATTAAAATATGAGGCCTAGGGATGCAAGGGGCCGTATATTAAAAAAATATGCTACCAGAAAGGCAGATTCTGGCTTGATAGTGGAAAACAATGTATATTTTGAGCTGACATGAATATTAAGCAGGTATATACGCTGGCACCAGGATACACAGTGATTTAGCTGCAGTAAACATTGTGTGCGCGCAATGATATTGCAAGTAGTACTACGCAGAACTGGATGCCATGGCAATTTGCTGAAAATTTTGCCATTCATGCCCATGTTTTCTGGTGTTTGTTGGATGTGAAAAAAAATCCTTACGAACATTTTGGTGTATAAAACATATATGTTTTTAATCCATTGAGTGAACTAGAAGGTGGTAGCTCTGTTCGTCTGTGTTTCCAGGTTGAATGACTGGCGTGAAACCTGGACGGGTGGTGGGTTCGGCCATTCACATCCCACCTCGTCATCCCCTGTTTAGTGATAGTAGTGTTCCATTGTATTTTCTCCTGTCTGTATACCTTTTTAGTTAGCTTGTTACACTTATCCGTATACTTTACCTAGTTACCCTGTCATTATATTGTATTTTTTTCGCAATGGGTTTAATTTCTTTTTTCAACCTGAGTTTTGTATTTGCTTTTTAGTATGTTTCTCTTGTGTTCACGTTTATGCTTATTTCGGTGTATTTATTTGTACGTTCATTTCCTTATCCTTGGGTCTACGATAAAATATCGCCATGTACATGAGTTATGTTGATTACAGTTCCAGTTATTTTACGCGTGCCTTTGGTGTGCACTGCCACTGGTGTGAGCGATCGCGGCATGGCCTTTGATGGGACATCGTATGACGATTCCTGCTGCTCCTTAACATCTAAAGGCTTCCTTCATTCGAACTAGCCAAATAACTATAAAGTAAATAACTAAGGCCGTGACATGTTTGCATGTTCGCATCATTTCCCTGTCCACAAACACACTTTCAGCATGCCGTCTGACTGCACGGTGCCGCAGTGAGACCGCTCTCGTTTTGTCATGGGCCATTGCTACCTGTAGTCACGTGACCGACTGTAAAGTATCATTGGCGAGTGGCATTGTTCCGCTAGGTTGCCGAAAACCAACAGAATGGCGCATGGACGTTCAGGTGTCTGCATGTCTGTGTGTTTTTGCGTTTTTTCATATTTCTACTTTAGTTAGGAGCTTGGAAGTTTGCCAACCTATAAAAAGAACATTGATCTTGACAAGCCGTTAAAATCTCAAAATCGGCCATGCAAAAGGTTTTGGTGCCTTACGATAAGTCAACAATGAGAATTGTTGAGGAGGACAATGGACCAGTGGACGCCAGACTACCGACGACTGGCCTTCTAAAAAGGCAAACCGACTGACATGTCAGCTGGGTTAAACATACGACATTACCAGTCAAAATTGAATCCTCTTTACTTGCTACAAAAATGACACCTTAACATTATATGACGAAATTGGAGGAAGTCTTTATGCCCACCCATAAACTTATCATTCGTCCCAAAATCGTATGTTTCTTTCGTATGAAGTTATTTGTGGGGTTGATTTAACATTTTCTTTCTTTTTTTTATGTTGGGGAGTTAAATATGCGTTTGGAAGATTTAAAGCCGAAAATCATTTTACATCCTAGCTACATAACTGACCCATTGTTGTAACTTAATTGTGACACGCCAGTAATGACGTAGTGCATTTTTACGTAAACGAAATCCAATTTGCGTGGCACAGCGTAATGTGCAGTGGCTCAATCTAAGATCTAAATATTAGAGCGAATCATTCATTCGCGCTAATGAGACTAGGGGGTGCAGGGTGAACCTATATTATTTGTATGTGCAATAGCCCCTAGAAGGCCTCAAATACAACAAAGTGTTGTGTTTTCATCTGTGCTTATCAATCGCTAATTTCAGGAGCATGTGGGGCGTGGCAATGCATGTTCCATTGCACGTCTGACGTGACGCGGTATGCTCAAGGCCATCGTAAACAAAGACAGTACATCCTATCGACTTGATAAGGGGCCTATAGTGCACAATTTCTGCGGTAAAAAACTCGGTTAAACATAGAATAGATAGAATCTCACATGGGTATGAGTGGAACATGGCGTTTCCTGTCACTCGATAACAGAACTGTGTGGTCACGAGTGAATATTACCAACAAATATGCTATTACGAGACGAGGAAACACCGTATTCCAGTCCGCCATGTGAGATACTATGTACATGCTACACGTGTGCAGTACACCCAATCCGTAGCGAGAAAAGCTGTTAACTCAGTCGTACTCATGACACCTTTAAGGTCAAAACCAAATAAAACTACGAAGCAGTGCCTAGCGGTTTGCTCGATCAATATCCCAATTTACTATATGAGCACCAAATGGATTTATGTAACAAACGTGTCATTCAATCAAAAGAGCACATTATATGTAGCTGATATGTAGATATCTTTGCATGGGTGAGCTTAAATTTCACAAAGATACCGAGCGCAACACTCGGCCATTTGGTTCACACCTCTTCATGAATGAAGATTTTCACAGTCCATATATTATTTTATCTCATTTTTAGTGAATATCTTGGCTTCTAATTCGTTGGGAGCTATTCATTATACATCGCAGTTCTTGGCCTTGACTTCCCATCGCTATATTCAATGCTACCCGTTGAACATACCAGTTATATGTATAGTGATCCGCATGTACAAGCTTTATTTTTTTGTCATCATAAAGTACATTGTGGGGCTTGAAAAAATGAAGTAATTGGATGTTAAAGTTGTTTTTAATGTTTGAAACAAGAGCTCTTGCATTTGTGTGTATCACCTACCCATTTCCAATAAACAGTGCAGCTTGGCACTCCGTGTTGACATCAACATGTCATATGTAATACTACAAAAATATGCAATTAACACAAAGTGGAAGAAAATGGTAGCGATTTACTGGTATTGGCAAATATGTTTTGTCATAGAAAGACACACATAGCGTAGTTGTACCTGCAATGACACCCTGCAGAGAGTGGTCCACCCTGCCATAATTGACACCCAACTGCTTACACATGTAGACTCAAAAGCCTGCATATTGGCGTATAGGTCTTGGACCAGTAACCTAGGCCTAATGCATTTACATGTTAAAATAGCGACATTCGCTGGCTAATTTCTCCTATTTCAAACGTAAAACCACAACTTCCTTTACATTCTACTTCAAGTTTATACCGGTAGCAGCAAGTTAAAACCAAGAAAATGGGGGGGGGGGGGCTAATGTGATTAGATTTTTTTTTGCAGGTGCAATTGTGTACCTTACCTCCATAACTGACCGATCCGCGCCAAATATGTCTTCAAAAATACACAAAGTTATTTAATGATTTAAAATATTTCAAGAGTAGCAGTGCCTTTCTAAAACTCACAGTTGATAAGTATTTTCCTATCCAAAATTATGATGGGACTTAAATTGGGATGCTCTGCTCCTGTGATATTAACATCCAATAGACACAGCAACAGTTTCGAGTTCTCGATCAAAAGTTGTGGATCAGTTGACCGACCTTGAGGGGTTACTGGTCCAAGACCTATAGTTAAAGACTGCTCCCATAATGCAAAGCGCGCATCCCCCCCCCCCCGCCCCTGTCAGTAGACAAGAAAATGGAGGGCTCAGTTGTGACTGATGCCCAGTCACTGGCTCTTTAGGCAAACACGGCGATATACCGTCACTCTATGGCCGAACTAGATGTAAAGCAGACGTGTCTTGGGTTTAAAGAGTACACAGAAAGATAACAACCTTGGCGCTAGAATGCGAAAGATGTACATTCACGAACCTCCGCAACGTACTTCCGACGGTGACCCCGTCGTCAGGTGTATGCTTGGCAGAGGTATGAATGCTAGAGGCGCTGCGTTTGCGCTTGACACAACCAAGACTTATCGCTCCGTATCCTGTGGGTCTTGGGCCAGTAAATGCGCATGACCGTGCAAGTGTGTTAGAACTTTTAGGCCCATAATGAATACAGGGCCTCAGGTGACAGGCTATTAAAAATAAGGGAGCAGATAAATTCTTATGCTTTTTTTGTCATATCAGGGGAATAAATATGCCTGATTATTTGTGGGTTTTGGGAAGGGTGTCACTTCAACCAGCTACCCTTGAACCAGAAATCTTGTCGGGTCATTATTTCATTGAGATTTGCCTCGGAACTGTAACTATGGAGGTAAGCATAAACAACTGCTTGAATAGCAAAAAAGTTAATCGGTTTTGACCCCATTTTCTATTGATAATATTAATGTCGTTGAAGTAAACTTTCAGCAAAATAACATGTACAGTTTCAACGAGACTTTAAATATGAGAGACAAGCCTGCGAATATAGGCAATTTAACATGTAACTCTATTAGGTTTGATTTACTGGTCCAAGACCTGTACGTGATGCTCTTCGCAGCGGCAGGACGATTGCGGCTGTTGTGAAGTCTCTCGTTCAACAGCGCATGCGCATTTCCTGTCGTCCGGGAAATTTAAGTTGAGCATATGGGAAAACCCCCAAAGCTGTTTTCGCCGTTTGCTGGTAAGTGCAATATTTTCTGAGTTGGTCCATTTTTACTCAAAATTTGAACGTTCAGAGCTTAACAGATATTTATAAACGATGATAAACAGTTGATATATTTGAAAGTAAAGGTTGTGATAGTGAAAAATACGAAGTTCAACCCATGTACGAAGAGTATATTTTTAGCCGTTTAAGGTTTTATGAAGACATGTCAATGGCCATCGGAGACTAGGGGGAATGATATGGCTAAAGGAAATTGCAGTGTTGATCGCCTTTCTCCTACCCCCTCCCCCCTCGCCCAAAACAAAATCAACAGACCACCAACATTCTCGGTATTTTTAAGTCGGGTATGAGAAAATAATGAATATAATAATACAGTCAATCATGTTTACAATTAAATTCATTTATGATCAGATTATATATTTATCATGTTGCAAAGTCTAAATGTCATGTGATACATTTCCGCATATATTCTGAGTAAGATTTTGAATGTAAGTTAACATTCTTGAATGCGAACACACCCATCCATATATACTGTCAAGTTAAACTTTTTTTGACAAGGTAGGTCAATTCAGACCTATATGTTGTCTTCTTCATGCATGGTTTAGAGCATTTTTTTAATGTAGACATTTATAATTTATAAGACTGGTGTACATTTACCAGCAATTACTTTCAGAGGATGGTTTTATCTCAAAAGGTTAGTTTTTAGTTTTGACATAAGATTTGGTTTTTAGTTTTAAAGTTCAAAGTACAGATCTACACAGCGTCCGATATACCTATGTAATATGACATCATGGCTGCAGATCCACCAGTCACAAATAGAGATGATCCTGAGTACTGGAAAGTCTAGAAACACTCAGTGAACGAGGTGCTAGATTTTGTAACTGAAAAAACAAAATGTTGATCGAGAAATTGCGATTACGTCTTTTCGATCATCTTTACAGGCTGTAGAGAAGAAAAAAAAGGAGTTGCAGAGACGGAAGGAGTCAGAACCCTTCAAGAAAACACCTGGACAGTGCTTATGTACTTCTCCAAGTGAACCCCAACCCCTACAGTATACAGTCAATAACCATGATGAATCATGCAAAAAGAAAAGGAAGTTTTGACTGTCAGTGCGAAATATTGCAAACAGTAAATACTGCAATCTGCAAGGAACTGCATTAAGCTAACTCAAAGCTGAAAGAGCATGAAGCTATGCAGACAAACATTGATATATATTGCAACAAAAAGTGCATGACTATGAACCAAGAAGATCCACAAAAAACTGGAGACTGGGCAACTTGATAGGAAAACATGCGAAACTTGATAGGAAAGCATGCGCAGCTTGATAGGAAAACAGAAATCATTCAATCACTTAGAACAGAAAATCCAAAGTTTACAGCAATCGGGAGAAAAGAAACAAAAGCCTGTTACTGTCAGGAAGAATGTTAAATTTAAATAAAAAGAAATCCACAACTCAAAAGCCAAAGAAATGTGTACAAAAGAAGAAGGTACATTCAGCAAAGAAGAATGTAGCAAATAACTTAAATTGTGAGAACTGCGACATAGCCACCATAGAACTCACGAAAAGACACAAAGAGAGAGCAGACTTGAAATGAAAAGTACTTTCACTTGAGCATGAAATAATAAAACCAAAAGACCACATTGCACAATAAGAAAAGTTCACTGTTAATGTCAATATTGATGGTAGAACCTACAGTGACAGTCAACGAGAAACAATTTACTTCTGTCAAAGTGAAAATGTTGCCATCGACAACACGAATGCTGTCATTAGCTTCATCCAGTCAAAGCTGGCTAAAAACAAAACACTCGAAGATATTCCATACACTATTAAATGTAAGATAGTCCGGCAGATGACTCAGATATCAAAGGAGCAACTTGCTAAAGCGCTGCATGGTACTGAGCATACAACTATCAAGTACGACAGAACTTCAAAAGCCAAAGAACATTGGATCAAGCCACAAATGGCAACAACTCCACAGACTTTTACAATAGGGCTTCAAAAAGTGCTGGTGGAGCAGGCAATGTTTTCTCAGGATTAATCAAACACAAGGTAACCTCTGTTGGTAAGTTCAAACTTTAAAATGCACATGGCAAATTAAATGATAAATTAAGTTGACCGTCGATATGTCAAAAAAAGTGATACCTAGTTTGAACAAATAGTACGTGTATATTAAACTGGTAGTATTAATGAAGTGTGTGTATGTATTCTCATTCTTACAAGTTGCTGAACGCATATACAATAATGAAGATTTAGAGATCTGAATTGTCTGTCTTTTTTAATTCGGACAGAATAAAGAAGAAGACATAGCAAATACAATGTGTGCATAAACTTTGTTTACAGATACACAAATTTGAATGAGACAGAAGAAAATAAAACTGGGATGGGCATTCACCAGTGGCTTTACACATGAACATTTCTGGCTAGTATGGTACATGAATAGTGGCTTAGTTGCTGCCTAATACTAATTTGAAATTTGAATTGCTTGTAGGCTTATAGTACGTCAGGTGTATGGCATTGTGGTGAATGGTTTCAGGTCGAATTTTTGTGTGATTCTTCAATATAATTCTACCTGTTCTGTTATATTGTTCGTAATCCATATTTATTTTTATTTACTTTTGTTAACTTTATATCTCCAGGTGCTGCAGGAGAAGAGCATATGGGAATAAACAATGCACAAGATATCATAGACAACATATCCAATGCACTGACTGGTAGACACATTGTCACTATGAAAGCGAACATGCAATTACTGGACATAAAAAATAAGCGAACAAACAAACAAATAAATTCAATGTATTTTATTGTGCTGTCCATTCATTGGATACATTTAGCCAGGAAGCTGTGAAAGTGGTTAAAGTGTTTGAGGTAGAAACTGGGTTACTTCCAGAGAAAGGTAAATCTTTCATTCATCAGTACAACTCCCAAACACACAAAGCGATTTTCTGTACGGCGAAAATATTCAATGAAGAGTCGGTAGGTGTGCTTGGATTTATACAAGAATATTTGAACATGAAGGGAATTTCCAAGAGCTTGACAGAAACAAATGTTGGCTTTGCACGTTTGCACATGTTTCTTTTACAGCTGGCACAGTTACTATAAATGATGTTCATATGTGCATCTAGGCAACAATTAAAATACAACAAGATATATTCAAATATAAGTTCATCTTTTTTGGCTCAAATTCATCTGTTGCTAGACAAAATCTTTTCATCATGTTTCTTCCATACCCTGTCGTGTCTACGCAACCGGAATGTGTGAAATACGGGCTAGCACTCTGTGTTAACAATTAATGATTTAAGAACAGAGACATGTATATACTTGTGGGCTTTAACAGAACAGAGGAAACTATCAAGTTTGAAGGGTCATCACACAGAAAAATGAAGTAATTTTTATCAAAATCGTGCAAAATGGGTGTGATATTGAGGTGTCTTTAGGCTTGATACTGAGCCATTGGCAATACAGAGATCAATAGCAATCCACAGTGCCATGACGTAAGCATCGCAGCTTCTTGAATTCGACAGAGAAAAAATCATCGGTATGTTAGAGGCTGATTCTTCTCAAAGTGAGCGTATCTAGTGTCAATATTTTTGTTGTCTGCAAGTGCATGTGTCTGACTAGTCACTTGAGATAGTAAAGGAGGTACACACATGGAAACCTGATCTTCTTACATGATCTTTGTCGGAGATTCAACCGATGATGCATTGATCAGGAGTGACAAATACAAAAGATACAAACCTATCTGTGTCACAAATCTCCGGAAACCCGGTATTACTGTCGTACAGCATATAACACAATGGGAGAAGGAGGGGTGGCTGGACTTGTATGAACCAGGATTACATTCTCAACCGGATGATCTTTTGTTCACCAAAGAGTCAAAAATATATTTTTATATAACACAAGTGCCTTCCGCTGTGCCCAATTAACAAATTCAACTGACGTCGAAGGAGGCTATGTGTTCAATAGGAATGAGCACCTATTTTAAACATGTTTCAACAAGCATCCAGGTTACCTAAAGCCAAACAGAAATATATATATATATATATATATATATATATATATATATATATATATATATATATATATATATATATATATATATATATGTGTGTGTGTGTGTGTGTGTGTGTGTGTGTCTGTGTGTGTGTGTCTGTGTGTGTGTGTGTGGTTCCGATGAAACGACCGAACCCACTCAAATTGAAAAGGCCAGAGTGCTGACCCAAATAATTTTGTATGAAATATAAAATAAACAAAAAAGTTTTAAGCCGCCCTCTCCTAATAAAAAATGATTGACTCTGGCTAAAAGATTTTATCGAGAAAGTGTTCCGTTACTTTGCAGAATGACCAGATATATGATAGGATGAGAATGATGATTAGTGATATTCAGCAGCAGGGTTACCAGATTATGATAGCTGGGGATTTTAATGGACACATAGGAAATGGAATGAGTGGTATTGAGGGAGGGGATAGTGGAATCAATGGAAATGGAACCAGGCTACTCAACTTCACAAGGGAATTTGGTCTGAGGATAGTTAATAGGGATATACAATGCAAGGGAAAGTGGACATGGGCATCTGGAGAAAGACGGTGAATAATTGACTATATTCTAGTAGACTGTGAGGTATTTCAAATGACACAAGGATGCGAAATAGACGAGGAAGGTAGATTGGATATAGGCAGTGATCATAATTGGATTATAGTCTCAATTAACATACAGTGTCAAAGAAGAAGCGGGGGGGGGGGGGGGTTAAATGGGTGTGGGATATAAAGGAGGGAACAGACTGGTCAGAGTATCAAGAAAGCCTAAAATTGGAATTGCAGGAATGGAAAAGTAGATGGGATAATGAAGGGGAAGTACAGGAAATGAATGGGGATCTAATTAGAAGGATTCTTAAGGTAGCAAAGGAAAAGATAGGTAGAAAGAAAGTTCCAGTTGGAAGTCTAGGGTATAGAATAGACCCAGAGCTGAAAGGGGCCATAAAAAGAAAGAGAACTAAAAATAGAGCATGGAGATTAGCCAGGAAAAATAAATACCCTGAAGGTGTAACAGAAGAAGCTAAGAGACAGTATATGGAATGTAGAAGGAACGTAGCAGAGATGAAAGCAAAAAGGAGGGCCAGTAATATGAAAGAATGACAAAGAAAATAATGGAGAATGGCGGAGAAGGGTCAACCATCTTTTGGAAACAGGTTAATCGGCGTAAACAGAATTAAGCACAGGAAATTACACACAGAGGGAAAAGAACAGATAACAAAGAAGAAATACAGGAAGCTTTAAGGGAGCATTGGCAAGAAGTTAATAATCCACACTGGGGTGAGGGAACAGTACCAGGGTGTCAAGCAGAATACACACAGGATCAATGGGATCCAGAGATGTGTGGCAGAGTCAGAAGGATAGAAGTTGAAATAGCAATTGAGCAGATGCGACTACGCAAAGCACCAGGGCCAGATGACATACTGTCGGAATTCATAAAGAGAGGACCAGAAGAAATTAAGGATAGCTTGCAGTTGCTGTTCAATAGGGTTATTGAGAAAAGACAAGTACCAATGGAATGGAATAAACTCAGGATCTCGTATATCCCAAAGAAGGGCCCAGGAGGCCAATTGGATCAATGTAGGGGTATTGCCATTTCATCAAATGTGGGGAAAATATTCAGTAGGATAATGTACAGGAGATTAAGTAGAATAGTCGAAAGGCTTGGACTTCTGGGGGAAATTCAGAATGGATTCAGACCAGGCAGAAGGGTAGGTGATCACATCTTCACATTGACCCAGGTGTTAGAGTTGGCAAGGCAGAAGTGGAAGAAAGTCTTCATGGGTTTCTTAGATGTGAGGAAAGCTTATGACAGGGTATGGAGAGATGCCCTGTGGGAAAAACTAAGTGGACTAGGATTTGGTGGGAATTTTCTAGAAATTCTGAAAGCATTATATAAAGATGTAGACTGTACACTTTCATTAGGAAAGGTAGAAGTAGAGAATGCACGCCTGGATATAGGTCTAAAACAGGGATGTGTGCTGTCCCCGATTTTGTTTGCCCTGTGTATAAAGGAGCTGGGGGACCAGTTAATGGAGTGTAATAAGGGAATAAAGGTAGGTGACCTGAAAATTCCAGGTCTGTTTTTCGCAGATGACATTGTACTCATGACAGAGTCCCAGAAAGACCTGCAAGAAATGCTGAACATAGCAGGGGAATACGGGAATAAATGGAGGTTAGAATTTAGTAAGGATAAGAGTAAAGTGATGACTCTTGGGAAGAAACCAGATTGGAATATAAAATGGAAAATTGGGCAGTTCCAAATTCCAGAAGGTAATGAACAATTAATTGAAATTGGGGAGGTTGATGAGTATGAATACCTAGGTGTTAAGATAAAGACAACAGGTAAAGGCATGTTCAGATATCAGGTTGAGAAGATTAAACAGAAAGTGAACCGTACAAAAGGAATGATTAAAGCTACTGCACTGAACAGTTTCAACAGAGCATACACAGCAAGGGTATTATGGGATAGAGTTGCGATACCAGGGATGATATATGGCTTAGATGTGATTTCAATAAGTGAAGGAGATATCCAGGGAATGGAGAACGTACAGAATGAGATCGGGAAATGGATACTGGGAGCACCACCATGTGCAGCAACAGAAGCAGTCCTAGGAGAGTTAGGATGGAATAAAATTACAGACAGAATTGCCAAAGCAAAGCTTAAGTACTGGGGATATTTACAATCAGTAAATGAAGACAGGTGGTGCAGGAAGGTTTACAATGAAGTAGTCAAGGAACAAACAAGATGGGTCAAAGATATAAATAAGTTGGCAGAGAGATACGAATTGAAAGGATATGATGAGGTTGAAAACTGGAAAGTGTATATAGGTAGGACTGTTACAAAGGGCTGGAAAGAAGACTGGAAAAGAGGTGTCAGGGAAAAGAGTACACTAAAAGCATACAAAGTACTAGAAAAAACAAAGAAAAGTGTGTGTTGGGATGGAGGGAAGGGATCCAAGCTTCTTTTTCAAAGTAGGGCAGGAGTAATCAATCTAGAAAAGAGAAAACAGAAGTGGACAACAGGGAGTAATGGTAAATGTAAGGTATGTAGACAAGAGGCAGATGAGACAGTGGATCACTGGCTGTTGTGGTGTGATGCATATAGAGAGATAAGAGAAGAATTTTTCAGAAAGTGGCACAGGGAAGACTATAATAACAAGGGTCTAGAAGAGGTTCAGTGTTTAGAGGAAGAGGAACGTGTAGCATGGGTTTTAGGTTTGAAGGGTGGCTTTCTGGGAGGCAGGAAAGGCACTAAAAGCGTAGAGGACTACCTGGTAGGGTGCTGGGAGAAAAGAAATGAATTGATAGGGCTTGATAGCAACAGGGTGAATTAGAATCTTAGATGCAGGGAGGAGAGGGAATGGTGGTAGCCCTTATAAGGGCTCCCATGGGATCCCCCATGGGAAATGCCTGAGCCTTAGAGGTGGGGATAGGGTGTATGAGGGAAGGTTTTTCTGTCCTTTTATGGGGGGGGGGGGCTACAAGCGATGAGTGTTGGGGGATATATCCAGGGCCAGGGGCCCACCACAGCTGTGTGAGAGTGTGGTGGACTCTTTGCCTCGGCTCTGGTCCTGGTAAACATGGCAGCATGAGCTGATTAGCATAATCATGGTTTCCTCCATCTCATCATCATCATCTTCTCTTTTTTTTTTCCTTCCTAGGCCACCTGTGTCACACAGGACCGCGGCGCATAAGCGGAGAGCCACTGTATTATTATTAGTAAGGTCAAGTCAAACACCGTCACAGCATATGAAACATAAAATAAAGTTTCAAGCCGCCCTTCCCATAGAAGAATAAAATAAAAGTTAATCGACCCTAGTTGAATGATTTTATCGAGAAAGTGGCCGTCGTTTACCGTGTTTTTGCTGAAAAGTCAACTCAAACACAGCATTTTATTTCAACTTTTGGGCAGTGGAGGGTTAACTTGGGACAGGGAAATAACATAGCTGCAAGGGCTATAGCCACGGTTGTACGGTGCATCGAGCTCCATGGTTGGGTCTAAAGCCGTTATCTTCGTCAGTCACAAATCCAAATGCAACACGATACCTCGACTGTCAAGCCATTTTGAACATGGCGCATAGCAAGAGCCATACATGTAGATCATGGAACCATCGTCCAAATTTTACAGTTAATCATGCCAAAACACAATCATATTTAAATGATTAGTAGCAATGATGCACTGTGCATGGGCAGCGTCACCCGCTTAAATTTCGAACAAACCCAGAAACTGTCCGAGTTACAAATTTAATGTCCGTGTTGCAGCTATCGCGCACATCGGGGACATTTCAAGATTGTACTCTTTGCTTGCGGGGGCAGGCGGTGATGGTGGTCATGGACAGTCACCCTAAAATACAGTTCATTTGGATATCAAAGTGAATCGCGGCCACAGCATATATCATATTGTTATTGATGCTCTGAAATATTTTGCAAAGTATATACTTTTGGTTTCAAATATTATACCCCCCCCCCCAAATGGTCCGAATAATATCCTCATTTACAAAACCATTAGGTGCGGACTCCACAATTTTCAAAATGGCAGCCACTCTGGGTTAGTCCTGATTGGATATTTTAAAGAGGTATTATCCAAAATTTATGTGTGACCAGTGTTAACGGAAGGTTAATTTGTCGAATGAATGTAAAGTAAAATATAAAATGGGACTTTCTCAGTTTGAGCATTGACTAAAAATGTAAATACAACAGGCTTGGTATGGCCAGTTGTTGACTGCGGTGGGCGCTAGAATCGGGATATTGTATCAGATACTGAATGAAATGAATTAAGTGGCACCACTGGGTACAGCAGTCAAGAGCTCCGCTGAGCCAAAGATGGAGAAGGTTGCCCCGACAGCAGATACAGGTCCGAGTGTACCAGCGGGTTTTTATATAAGTGGTAATTAGTGAATGGCAAGACATTTCAATGAGGTCCGTGACCATAGAAACTTGTGCAACGTACACCAGTTGAACGTGACGTATGCTTAATCCAGTCCGGCAAAATAATGTCGTGACTCTGTTTTTCATTCTTTTCTTTCAATTTAATTTAGTCGGATGGCTTTAAGTTACTTAGGAGGTCCAGAAAAGGGGCACATTATAATTTATATAAAAGAAAGTAGAAATTATCTGTAAAAGTTAATTTCAAGGAAGGTCATAACATATGAAGACAACCATGCAAGGTCTTCACACATGAGCAAACGCATACATTTATACGCCACAGATAGAAAACTGAAAAAAAGAAAACAATGCCTCAGACGAGAAATATGTGTGTGTGTGGGGGGGGGGACACAGTTCATGATTTCTAGATTAAAACTGTATTGTTTTAAGACCCCACTGAACAATGCATTTGTTATCAGTCCTCATCCCCTGTGCTGTCTGAAAAAATACCAGACAGCGTACGATTTCAGGCGGACGCAGTGTCAACAGACTAAATGTGGCTCGATACAGACACGCGTTCCCTAACCTCAATATTTAAGTTACAAATACTAATTTGTAATCAGATACATTGAGTGCATAATTAACGTAGCGTATTTTTTTTCTAAATAGGTGACTTTTAGTATATTACATTTCGCAAGGTTGTACATTTTAACAATCAGAATATCACCTAGCCACTGATAACATTAAATCGTAACACAGGCGTGCAGATTCCATTTAAATGGCTGTATTCGTGTCAATATAATCTGCTTTTCTGTCATTATAATCGACAAGAATTACTTTATGTAGTTGAAAACGTAATTCTACTGCCATGACGCTGCGTGTCACATACAATACTGCGTGAATTCGGAACGTATACGCTACATCTAAAACACTGTCGACAAAGTTGCGACGCAGGCATAGAAGAGTTCCCTGATTTCAAACTTTTAGATGATAACATTCATAACAATGGCTTCTGTTATAATATTTGACATCTCAGATTAAAAAAAAAAAAAAACCGCGAGCTATGTTTTTTATCATCTTAACAAAATTAGTAATTATTGTTTGTCTGGTGGCTCACGTTCGCAGTGTTGGGACAAACGCGGAATGAAGCTTCGGGAAGTTCCAGCACCACTGCCACTATATTGTTGCTAAAACGTTAGTCAACAATTTGAATGAGAGTGCAGCCCATAGTTGTCCATTTACAATGTAATGGCCATTGACCAACATAACAGCCAATACAAATGTTCGCATTCAACGATAATTGCTAGAATTTCAAAAATCGTTTTCAGCTACCCCATCTAGTATGGATTTTTGTTTCACCCTTCCACAAGGTACCGTTTCACCGCATTATGGATCATGGTTTCTGATAAGTTGAAAATAACGAAAACAGTAAAGTAAATCTCATAACAACATAGAAAGAATGTCCCGCAGGCGTAATACTTTGCTTGGCACATGCTTGGATGCCCACAAAACACAAACAGGATCTTGAAAGTTTGTGACAAATGTTAGATCTCTATCTACAAAATAGAGCAACCTGAATCGAGTTTTGTGGTGGCTAAAATGTATGAAGATCTTTTGGTGAATTATGACGATCTTTTGTCTGGTTCTTCTGTAAACATTGGGACCATCTGATATTACAAAATTTTAATAAATAGAATTTGCAGTATCTTAGCTTTCAAATTAAATATATACTTATAACACTTTAAATACTTATTTTATGATTGTATATAACACTTTGTAAAAATCACTGATGACCTAACGTATAATGTTAAGTTTTGATACCCATGATGCTGCTTACAATTTATAGCACTAATGAGGCCATAATAACTCTACGTGTTTCTTTCTAAAAATATTGAAACTAATGCGCTATCAACATATTTGGGATCATGTCTTCGGAAATATTGCAGGTGACTCACCTACATTTTGGTGTGTGTCCATGCTTTGGATCGATTAATATTTCTATAGTCTTCTGAGTTTCGTGATGAATCATGGAAAACTTGAAAAATTGTTATTCTCATAATGTTCACTTTTTAGTCAATATTGCATAATACTGCAGGTGGCTCCACCAGTTTTAAACTCAACCTGGCTTTTATACCCCTATTACGTCCTGGATGCTATATGGAATTAAAATAAAAAGTGCGGACTGTGATGCGTGCACAAAACAATAACCAATAAATAAAATAATACAGATGGATGGAGTTAAGGACGGAAACTGACCACATAACCACAGATGATGACAGGCAACTAAGCTCTGGAATTAGTGATTTCTGATTTTGTTCTTACATTTTCTTACTATAATAGTAATTTTTCGCTGCCACCAAAGTATACCGTTGCTTCCAATGTATAGTTTTAAGGAACCGACCTTAACCTTGTTCTAAATGTTACAAGCCAACACTAGCGAATTTGAATTATACATCTACCACTCCACTACAGATCCTGTGCATCTGTTCCTTTTGATTGCAAAGACATTCACGCCTAAATGGTCAAGGTGATATTTCGTCACACACGTTCACACATACAAAACAATAATGTATGGTGATATTTACTCGGCTGCATGCAAAGTAACCTAGATATTAGCCCGTCACAATCGCCTTGTTTTTTTTGGATTATTTGATTCATTAGAAACAAGCACAAAAGTTGCCATGTCCATAGCCAAAAAAAAAAAAAACAAAAAAAAACAAACATATATCACTGTATTTTATACGTGCTGTATAAATAACCGACAGAATCCCTGCTATCTTTTCTGAGACCAATGAAACAAGACCTTATTCTATTTAACGACAGGAGAGTCATTATTTGATTTGCATGGGAAGCACAAATTTACATTTTTACTGCTCAAAAACAACGTGATATTTGAGATCGAAATTCAGCTTCGTGTGTTGTTGGTCTAAATGTAGCCCGCATTATGGAAGAGTACCAGTCATTTTAGGTTTTCATCGAATAAATGAGCTGAATGGTCCTCATTCATTTCTTTGGTTTTTAAGGGTCCGCCCCATGGGGTATCCTTTATGTTTTCGAGTTATCCATCCGTCCGGAGTTGGTCCATCCAAATATGCACATTCTCGTTACCGCGAAATCCATAGAACTCCTCCATGTATTTTGCTCAAATTCGGAAATATGCTTATCTTACCTGACAAGATGGACTGATTTATATTTTGGTGTCAGCATGACCTAATTTGAGAAATAACAGATTTTTTTTCATGGCGGACCCTTCAGTCAACCCTTTGCATTGAGGGTATGTCTAGTTTTAAAAAGATGTTACGGAGGCAAACTATGAGACATTTCTTACTTATCAGTTTTTGGAACCGTACTAATAAAAAAACAACACATTGTATCAATTTCTGTCATTGATTTTTTTTTTTAATCAGTTACTTAAGTCAGTAGTTACGTACCCGTCGCAGTACAATGTTTGTGTGTAACTTATTAGATGTGTAACACACAACAGCCGCCAGATTTATATTGTTCTGTGACGTGCTTGTATTCCTTCCGTGACTGAGTTGTAGTAGTTCTGGAAAAGTAGTTTTACCACGGGACATTGTGCAGCGCGGTAATGGCGTGCATACGAAGACAGGGCCATGGACTGTTTCAGGCAGCCTCTCAGAGTAAAACTAATATTGATTAATGTTTCGATAGAAATAGTTTATGCTTCCATAAATAGTGGAAGCTTGCTTTTAGTGCATTCCCCTACAATTAAAACCGAGACAACATGTTTCCTTGGCCTTAGTAGTGCCCAACCCAGGTCAAAATACGCTGTTGACCTGAATCATGCTTTCTTTATAGGCCTCATCTACAATTCTCATTCAAGTTGTTTTTCATTACTCTTGCAGATGGTGAAAAACAAGTTAATGAATATTGCAGAGCAATACATAGTCCCCCGCTCGTCGCCCACGAGGTTGAATGGACTACTATATAGGGGTGTGACCTAGATGAAAAAAAAAATTAAAAGTATGGCACATTCTTAGATTAAGCTTCACATTTGTGTAAAATTTCATTCATCTAAGTAAAAGGACAAAAAAGTTATGGCCCGGACAAGATTTTGAATGGATTTCACAGTGACCTAGATATTTGACCTAGTGACCTACTTTTGCCATGTGACACAACAACTCCCCAGGTAGTATTAAAATAATAAATATGGTAGCTGTAGGTATTATAGTAAGGGAAATATGGCATGGACAAGGTTTTACATGGAGTTTACACTTTTGACGGACGGACGGACACACGGACGGTGCCAATTACCATATCCCCTCTAAGGTCTACCCACCATAAAAAAATCAAAGGGCTGGCATCAATAATTTAGAAGATATGGCCTGGACAAAATTTGTGTTGTATCTTGAGCTTGCTTAATGAACTTCGTTGATTAATTAATTAATGGAAGTAATTAGCCACAGAAAACAATGCGTATGCACACCTACTACCTAAGGTCTACACACCATAAAAATTTCAAAGGGCTAGCATTAATAGTTTAGAAGAAATGGCCCGGACAAAATTTGTCTTGCTTAACGAACTTGGTTTAATAATTAATTAATGCAAGTAATTAGCCACACAAAACAATGCCTATGCACACCTACTACCTATGGTCTATCCACCACAAAAAATTCAAAGGGCTAGCATTAATAGTTTAGAAGATATGGCCCGGACAAAATTTGTCTTGCTGAACGAACTTTGTTAAATAATTAATTAATGCAAGTAATTAGCCACACAAAACAATGCCTATGCACAGCTAAGACCTAAGGTCTACCCACCATAAAAAAATTGAAGAGGTAGCATTAATATAGGGAAGATATGTGCCGGACAAAATTTGTTTCTGTATATTTACATATCAATCGGTGACCCAAATATTTGACCTAGTGACCTACTTTTGCTTTATAACACTTTCTTAGACTAAGCTTCACATTTGTGTAATATTTCATGACTCTAAGTAAAAGGACAAAAAAGTTATGGCCCGGACAAGATTTTTCATACATATGTATTCTGTGACCCAGATATTTGACCTAGTGACCTAGTTTTGGCACACCATACACCTCTATCCTAGGAAGTACGAACACATTAAATTTGGTAGCTGTGGGTGTTATGGTGTTGGAAATATGGCCCGGAGAAGCTTCGGACGGACGGACGGACGGACGAGGTGCAAACCTATAGTCCCCCACCAAGTGGGCGGGGGACTAATAAAGCATTGAAGCAGACATTTGACCAGCGCCTAGTTTTGGCCGGGTTCAGGGGGAAATGTTTTAGTGGTATAATATTTCAGAAGAGAAAGAAAAAAAAATAACTTTGGACAGGATATTCTCCATGAAATGAAAGTATGAACGCCACCTACTAAAAAGCCAAGGGGGTCAATTGTAAAGGGGTCCTTGCAGGTATCACTAACGCTACTCTGGGCCTAACATGAAATTGTGAGCAGCAGGAATATCGTGGCCATTGTGTCTGTCAGAAAATTTCCATTGAAAACCATGGTGAATGGTGTTTTCCTAGCCGCCAGTGTAGAAAGATTTTCACAGTTTACTCAACAATCCAGCATGCTCCCTGGAGCAGCCACCTTGTACTCGTGGTTTAAAATTCATGTTGATAGTGCACCATATATTCACCTTATGTACCAAAGCGGATTTTATGACGCAGACGTTTTAAAATATCAATTGAATATAGGTATATATCAACAAGTTATGTATATGCCTCTGCTGGTAAGTTGCACTCAGTTTTATAGGTGCACTCTTCAAGCATTATTTCTTTAAGATGGAAAAGAGTCGATGCAAATTGAGTTGGCAGAAAGTAAAAGAAAAAAAATTCGACTCCGATCTCGGATGTGGCTCCTCAATTACGATTCCACTGTCTTAATGCACTCAGTGAATGTTTTGGCTCCCTGAATGGCATTTACTTATGTCTTGAAACTACCGAGTCTCAATACAGCCAGATTATCCCTTTTTGTGTCAAAATTAGCTTGGATCAACCGCTTTTCTCTATGCGGGCTGGGCAAAATGGGCCCGACCCGGGCGTATGCGAGAAAAGAACCTGAGTATGCCACCAGGAAAGGTCTTATCTACAATCCTGGGCAAAAAAAATCTAATGATATGAAATTCAATTAATTTTTTACGTGATGTTGAATAAATACCAAACTGCCATATTCTTGACCCCTATCCCCATACGAAGTGACAATTTGCCTGTTTCTGTGATAGTACTGCTTGCATCCATATTCATAAATCAGGGCTTGGCTCGCAATGTACGCACATATTTCCCTGTTCCGAAAGGACATTGTAGACAACAGAATGACGATTATAAGGCATTACTTAAAGCTAAGTTATCCCATTTTTTTTTTTTTTGTTTCCCTTGTCAATCTTTAAAAGGCGATAGTCACTAACTACGTCTATTCTTTGCTGCTAGGTACAGGGGACTGTACGTCCTTTGATGTAAGTCGGTATAATTGTTACTTATGCTAATGAAAAGGCTGATTTTTTAAACATGTACTTTGAAAGTCAGTGCAGAGTACCGCTCGGGCAACCTCCGCCTCCTTTACCTGATTTTGAATTTATTGCCGACGCTTGATTGGAGCTCTTCAAACATCGAGGAATGTTGTTACAAGAAACTTTGATGATCTGCCAAACCACACAGAGCAACAGGCTTTGATCACAATGAAAGTTGAGTATTAAACAAAATTGAACCCAACATTTTCAAGTCTTCCACAAAATGTTGAATTGTCCTTGGCAAGAAGGCACTTTCCCGACCAGCGGAAGAAAACTAACTTGTGCCCTGTGTACAAGAAGGGTGACCACCAGACACAATTCAACTGTTGACCAATATCTCAGTTTTGTAACGTTACTAAGATAATAGACAAACTAGTTCTTAGTACGTTCTATGAATAATTGACCAAAACAGCCTACTGGCAAAAAGGACCCTGGCCTTAAGAAAGGTGATTCTACTGTCAAGCACATTATGACTATTATACACGAAATATACAATGGGGTTGATAATAGCAGCGAGGTGAGCGTGGTATCTTAGATGAATCGAAAGCTTTTTTCAAGTATGGCATGACGGTTTTCTGTTGAAATTATACACATTTAGGCTCGACAAAACTTATATTCCTTTGGGTAAAAGATTATCTTTCAAACAGGTTCCACGGAGTTGTTAAATTAATATTAGGTCAGGAATCCTGATGGTCACCTGTTGAAGCTGGCGTCATCAAGGGTCATTTTTTTTTCTCTCTGTGTTTCTGATTTTGTCTAAGGTATTTAGTCAATATTAGTACACAGTGTCGACCCTTTCCTGACGACACATGTTTGGATATTTTAAGTGTTTATTGTAAAGATTGGAATTTAAGTACCAATATTAAAAAGTCCAAAACTATGATTTTCAATAAAACAGATAAAAAACTAAATCGATCATTTATGTTAGACGACGTTGAACTAGATATTGTTTCTAAATATACATATCTTGGCATTGAAACTTCGGCTTTAGGCTTCTTCGATGGCACAATCAAATTATTACGTGATAAAGCAAGTAAGGCCCTAGCGAGGCTTAAGCATGTCCTTAGAAATAGTAATGTGCGTGTCAAAATGTATCTATTCATGTTTGATAAAGTCATTTCACCAATATATTGTTATATGCGTCCGAAATTTGGGGAGCTTATGCGATTAGCCCATCCAAGTCAATAATACCTGACAGTATTTCAGGATATTTCAGATTTGGTATCGAAAGGTTTTATATTGGTTTTCTGAAGTTTTGCCTTGGGGTAAATCGGAAAGCATGTAATATAGCTGTCATTGGTGAGTTGGATGTACCCCCATTTCCCTGAAAATAATGAATCTGGTGTATAAAAATTGGTTTCTGATTACGAACAGTGAAAAATATTCCCTATTATCAGATTCTTATTTGTGTAATATTGAAATGTCATATGAAAATCAAAACCAGTCATTGTGGGTGAGAAGCATCAAAGATATATTGTTTGCGACTGGTTAACAGGAACTTTGGCATAATCAAGGCAACAGATCTGGCATATTTCCATCCACGTTATTTATGAGCAAACTACAGGAGGAATGTCAGAGAGAGTGGGAAAATGGTATGTCACGACAAAATGACAGTGAATGTAACTTAAGAACTTATGTCCAGTACAAAAAGAACACTTAAATTTTGAAATATATCTAGACATTATACACAATTTTCATAATCGCAAAATTATTACTAGGCTCCGTATCAGTGCCCATAATGTACACACTGAAACAGCCAGACATAGGCGTCCCCGAAAACACCAATTATCCTCAGAAAATGTAATACATGTCACCTCATCGAGGATGAAATTCACTTTGTAATAATTTTAGCCAATTTAAAATACGCCAAAATGTTATGTTGAAACAAATAGAAGATATATTATTTTGTAGATGTGAAACAAGACAATACGAGACAATTATTTAATTTCATAATGGAATTACGAGACATTGAATTAATCAAAATTGTGGAAAAAATATATAATAAATTGTCTAGCCATAAGAGGGAAACCACTAAAGTAAGGAATTTAGAGGCATTGCTGTGCTGTACATAGACTTTTTTCTTCTTTCCATATCTTGTTGGCTTCTTGATTAATGGTATAAATTTATATCTCTAATTTTAAGAAAAACGAATGAAGCCTACGTTTGGTCCATTATTTTCAGATGAAAACGAAGACCCTAAAGGGATCTCTAATACTCATTTAGGTTTTACCTTGTGTTCAAACTTGTGTTGGAAGGAACATGCATCACGCACGATGAATAAATTGTACTCGTCTCCTCGTTACTCTTGTTTGGAAAAACTGGCTGTTAGGCGAAAGCACTCTAAACTTATACTTTTGTATAAAATGATACATAAATGCGTCCCTCCTTATATAAGCTTTTTACGTCGTGGAATTTTACGCATTGAGTTCAAAATACCCCGAGGAAAGCTGTTGACCCAGTCTTAACCAGCGCTCTAAGGGTTAAAATCATTGGGTCAGTCCGCAATGAAATACCATCTGCACAGGGTAAACATTAGTAATCGTAATATCTGTTCATGTAGGTGTCCTGTTGAAGAACATACATATTATTTTCTGTTCATTTGTCCCTAGTATGCTGGCCCACGTACATCCCTTTGGAAAATTACCTCCTCAATTCTTGCACCGGAGTTGATCCTTCCTTCCCTTGTAATCCATTCACATAGAAATTATTTTTAATAGCATGCATAGGAGGAATCCCAATTTGGATATCGAAGCCAAAGTAGTGTTCACAGTTATAGAGACTTGTATTTCAAAAACTAAACATTTAGCCATGTGACAAAGTGCTGTAAATGTATATTGACTGTATTGCTTGCTGTTGCACCTTTAGTTTTTGTTTTGTCCTATGTGTATTGAAAATTTATTATGTGCGTTCTGTGCATCTGGAAATCCTTAAGATTAGCCTTGTAAGCTGTTAGAACATCACGTTTAATTTAGTATGTTTACAATTTTTAATACCTTGTATAACATGAGTATCAGTGACGCCGATCCAATCGCCATTGATGCTCATATCGAGTTGACAAATGATGCCATTTCAAGAGTTGCAAAGAAATCATGGTCCATGCTAAAAGAGAGTGAATAATCCCCAATCATACTTGTGTCCTGGCTTGTTCCGTCTTATGGACAGAAAAATAAACGTTTCTGGTCAGCAGTTTAGGTAAAGGTAAATGCTGGTCGATCCGGAACTGGACAGAAATGCATTACATCGACATCTGTATATAAAAAAAAAACCTTCTACTGTTGCTACTGAGGAATTCAGTCATTATTATATGAACATCATGCAGCATGTTTCGCCCGAGTCTTTAACTTCTCAACAGAAGCATATGCACGTTCTCTTAAAAACAAGTAATAGGAGCTGATAAATACTATGGGTGGCTTCAATACCACACCTCATAAAATTGGTTCTATGTCACAGCTACCTATTGGGTGGCAAAAATGCGACCGGAGGCTTTGGCATCACAATTGAGCGTATAAAGTGACAGAAATTCTGCGCCTGTGAGGCTGCATTTGTCATCAATGTATATTTGCATGCTAAACCAACGTATAGTCCCCAAAGTCTTGAGAATGGACACTGAAAGTGCCTCATTTGGCTCCAACAATGTGGATAATAACAGACATATGACACTGAGCTTGATGCATGCCATATTGAATTATGCCTCTTACCTGCTAATAATTTATGCGATTTCCCCGGTTTTTGTCTGGTGCTTGATGCGACAAAAGGTTTAATAGTATCTGGCACGATGTTCTTTTCTCAAAGCTTTGGGAAAGTATACCTGATAATTCCTGGATTCATATACAATGAAACGTCATTATAATGATACGCATCTGTTCCCTGTGAAACTTGCCAAATATCTGACCATTTCAGCCAACTGAATCAATACCGAAAGAACTTGACTTTATGTCTCACAAAACTCGTGTCCTTAAGACAATATGTCGTTTATCTGAGTAGCGATAAAAAGAGGTTTCGTCGCATAATGTTGGTAGAAGCAACCGAGACTGAGTCAGTGAAGTGAACAATGGGATTAGTCCTGCATTTTCTATCACTTGTGAGCGCTCTTTGGCCGAAGTTGTTTACTATCTTTATTGACGAGCTGCTATGTAAATTTAGCAGTTTTCCTTGTGGCATGAAAAATGGCAAGAGTATTCATATTCTTTAGCTCATGCATAGGTTTATTCGGCTAAACCGAGCCTCAACTGTAGCTTTTGGTTGACTTATGTCATTCTTACACCTGCAAGTGGCATTTAGATTTCAACTTGAAAGAATCTGTATGCATGGTCACAGATAGGGTAAAATTTGGTAGTTACCCACGAGAGGTGTGAAATTTCATCCTGTTGATGAACTTGAATTTATCTGAGTTATTTTTTTCTTTTGGGACTTAAACCCTGTCTCTATTGTTAGTACTAGAATTTGTAAACCCCAACGGGCTACATACCGAAATAGAGGAAGTGGTATTAGGTATCCATGCCACGCTTCTGTAATTAAAGCTCACATAAGGCGTTACCATCCCTAACGGGTGGCCCTAACTGTATTTGCCTCACTCCCACGTTTCTCAGTCGATTTTTAGTCCTCCAAGGGCTGTGACGTAGCACCTCTAATGGGAATAAGGCGAAGGTCACACCATTCTGCTAACTGGTTGCCTTAAAAAATCGAATATTGGCGATGTTTTTAAAGACGACACTTTGTCACTGGGTAATCGGATCCTCTCAGTTGAGTCTCCTCAGAAGGATCTAGGTGCATTTCTTCAACTCAAATATCTTTAAAAGGTTCCAAGAGCGCTCTTGTAGACCGGATTATTAATTACTAGTCCACCTCCACTCGTCGCCGATAACAGTAGGGAACGTCACGCAGTAGAGCCAGATCCTGTACCAAAAGGTGTCGCTGATTCTCCAAATGTTGTTTCAGGTTTTTCACTGTCCAAATATATATTTTTTTATTTTCATACATTCATGTCATGTTTAAACGTGAGTATGTGGCTCTTAACTATGTCTTTGTATTTACGTATATGTATTCTGCTTCTGAATGTTGAATTTATTTGCGTTTGTTTGCTCTTCTTACGCTATCGTTCAGTTTTACTCCTGGTCTGTATATGTGGTTCTGCAGGCCCGTAACCAAGGGGGGTCGAGGGGGTCCCCACCCTGTGGCCCAGCAAAGATTTTGTAAGATATGGTTCATCAACACTTCAACACTTCATTCCTGTGAAGAGAGTGGCTAAGTCTCTATGTAATGTATGACCAATGTAGAACAGCTTTAATGTATTAGTCAGATCAAAGACACAATGCAGACACATACATGACTATATCAACTGCACACGGAAACTATTAATGGGTACACTTGCATTTAGGCCTACATGTGAATTTAATGATTGTGTTCATTACAAGTTATAGCAATTATACATAGGAAGTAATGCTGTTCTCTTATAACAGTTTGTTTTCACAGCTTTGACTTGCAGATCAGTCACCACTCCCCATCATCTTGTGGTTTTGTTCTCAGCTATTATATGTTGTGTGGTAATTGGAATCTGTTACTTAAGACAAACCCTTTTTCTTAATTTCTGCTGACAGGATGTCAGTACCTGAGGTTCAGTTCAGAACAGAGCTACAGTAGGTACATTTACATCATAACATGTGCACCAAGTGCGGAGTCATATAGGCATTATTAAGTTAATATACAAGTCCTTAGACTTCAGTTTAATAGTATTAATAAGACACGGGTAAAAAGATGATGAAGAAAGGAAGAGAAAGTGCGGTGCAGCCACATCTCAAAATTTGTTGATCATATTTGCCAAGATGGCACGAAAAGGTAGGTCTTTAATATTGCGAAGGGTTGGAAAATCTAACATTTTCTCAACAGAATTTTGTAACAATTTTTTTTCTGACTTGTAGCAGTATACAAAATTCCATTTTGCATATAGGGATCTGCTGACATTCACTTGTAGGCCTAACATTGTGTGATTTATTCATATATTTACCCAAGGACATGCAAGCTCTTTCTTATCTCTACCCGACGGACGTCTATAGAATACAGGAGAAAATACTTAAAATTTTGACATTCAGTGAATATAGACCTAATGACAATACAGATCTCCTTTACAAAAATCTCAACCAACTCAAAGTACATATATACATTTTTGTATTTATGATTTCAAAACTGAAAGTTTATGGCAACAGTATAAAAAAAACTCCCCAGTAACTTATTAAAATTGCACCTCTACTTTTCAACTCTTCTCTGCATTTGAAACGGAGTCAACAGCTTGCCTCGGCGCACTTTGCACGCACTGCAGGCAAAGTGCGCCGAGGCAAGCTGTTGACTAAGACAATGATTTCTGAACTAAGTTTAGAAGAGGCATGCTAAAACTTGTATGAAAAGTCTCTGTATGTAGAATCTGAATATCAAATTAACTCATAGGTATGATTAATCTTGAGACAACATTTGAGATGAATAAAGTCGCATTTGGCACTGAAAGAGTTGATGCAAAATATACAACACTAGGGCGAGAGATAGCTTTTTTTTTTTTTTGCCTTATTGATTGAATTTCCCTAACCTAACCTATGGTAGTTAAGTATCAGACATTATGCAATCATGTTGAATAAACTAGCTTATGTGAAGGGGGTAACAGGTTGTCCGTACTGGCGTCCTGGGCTTTTTTTTAACCGTACTGGCGTACTGGAAGCCCTCTTATTTAGCGTACTTCGTACCTGCAAACATTTTGAAAGATTTTTATTTTTCGTACTGCATACTGTAGCAAAATTATTACCTGTACCAACATACTGGAACCCCCCCCCCTACCCCCTTCTATTTGGTGCAGATATTAAAATGTACTTGTTCATATAGCAGTCAGCTTGCATGCAGTGTTTTACCTTAAAATTTCCATCACATTTGATGAGAAATATAAAAGAGCTGTTTTAGCTAAAATATTGGTGAATGTTCAGGCAACATCATGCATGCCATTTATCTGACACACAAAAAAACGGAATTGTGTGGAGATGAACATGATTAGTATAAAAAAGTATAAATAAAACTCAAGTTTTCCATCAGCAGTGAAAGAGGTAAAATGTGCTCAAAATTCAGGAAATTCCGTATTTGAGGTCCCTTTTTCAAAAAATTTCCGGGTGAGCATGCCCCCGGACCCCCCTAGCACCACTTCGTGCCTTTCGCACTCGCTCATTTCCACAGAAAGACCCCCCCCCCCCCCACCTGAACAAAGCTGGTTACGGGCCTGGTTCTGCTTTCTGTATGTTTGCAAGTTATGCTGACTGTACTGTCAGGTTTTTCGACGTATGCATTTTGTGTTTTCCTCGTTCTGCACGGGTTTTAATACAAGTAAACATGTTGTTAGATTAATGGAAGCGGTTTTAACAACTCCAGTAGAACAGGGGTGTAATTCTTGGTCTCAGTATATCCTGAGAATATTCCCAAACTGTATGATTATCTAAACACTGGCTGCATTTGAAACTTTGTATTCTTATCCGAAGATAAACTTGAGTTGGCACCCAACCAATTGCGACGAACCTGCAGCGCTATGACACACTCATCGAGCTTACTTGGGACTGCTTTCACATTCTAATCTTGCCAGACATGTCAATAAACCCCATAGCAGAGACAACGATTGGAAACTAAACATCAAAACACAAGCACACAAAAATGGGCAAATTAATTTAATGAATAGCTTACGTGATATTTGTTTGTTTGCTATACATATATTAGTCACATTTGAATGATAATTTTTGTGTGAGTTGAGAAGTGAACGTTCTTTTGATTTTAGTTAAGGGAGTGTGATGACAACTTGCGACAGGCATTTTTATGACATTTTTATCATCTATTTCCTGGCTGAGCACACCATTACCGTCGCTCACCCATGTATAACTGCCATTACGTCTGCCAGCACGACTTTCTTCATGTAGTAACGTCACTGACACTTCTCACACTGCTCGAATGATTGCTAATTCTTCGTTTCACATGGCTACCCCTGCCATACCGTTGAACCGTTGACTTTCAAACTTGTTGTTTCTGAACTGGATCTATCACTGTGGAGTTCTCTGTTCTTCCGCCATAACATCCCACTCATATTTTAATAAATGGCATATTTTAGGACACAGCTCTACACCTGAAGCAGTTAAATCTCCCAGTTCTGTAAGTTCTTTTACTTTACCCTTCGATTCTATTATGGATTTTGGACACTTTTTGGTAACTAATTTTTTCTGTGTCGTCATTTATTCTGAGCCGCCGAGTGGGCGTGTCGATGGTATTACTGGTTGCGAGGCATCAGGTAAATAAATGGCTGTCGTTTTTATTTCTTTACTTGCAGTAAAACCAACATTTCCTTGTCCAAAAAAAATGTACCTCACAACTGGAAGAAAGCAACGCTAATATCAATATAAGTATTAATATGAATATAAGAATTTAAAGCGCTTTTGATTATACTTACCGGAGTGTGATGATAACTGGCGATAGGCATTTTTTTTTCAGGACGTCGCGCCAGCGACGTCATGAAAAAATGCCTCTCGCCTGTGTCATCACACTTCTGTAACTACAATCGAAAGCTCTGCATTTAAAAGTAAAACTTCATAGCGAATTTATCATTTGCCATGTTCATATTCATTCATTATATGTGGGCTGGCTTTGCTGAATATTTAGCTTCGACAAGGAGCCGCTTCGCAGAGACATGTACGGTTATAGGCTCTGAAACATTTTCTGAGTAGTTACCCACTGAAGACCCTTAGATTTATTTCGGCTAATACAGCCTAATTCGAAATTCTACAAAGAACGTGACAATACTACTTCCATGTATTTAGGTCAGAAAGCGACAGGCTAGCTGATGGAGTGTAGAGAGTTCGGGCTACGGAATAGGGTAATGAATAACAGGAAGTGGTTCTGGACGAAAAGATACAAATACAATGCCTGTTCTGTCCCACAAACATGCCATTGACATTTGTTAAAAAAAAAAAAAAAAACTGCCAGCACAAGTAAATTCAGTACCATCCGGTACTTTAGTTTATATGTGGAATTGGTGAAACCTTATGGCAATATTGTATTATAATTAATACTATATATACTCTCCGCTGTATTTGTGGGCATAATATAACTCATGTCTAATTGACGAAAGCAAAAACCAGAAAGGAACTATCTGCTTCCAAAGATAGTTCACAATCTGAACAGGACATGTTTCCCGCCAGCCCTGACCAACAGGTGTTCAATGCATTTCGTCCATTGTGATGTCAGCGCCCAGACAAAAAAAAAATAAATAAATAAAAACAACAACAAAAAAACAAAAAAAAACAAAAAAACAAAAAAAAAACCAAAAAAAGAAAGCAAAAAAAAAAAAAAAAAAAAAAAAAAAAAAACGGTTTGGAGCTAGATTTTTCTTGAGAATTTTACACCAGGTTACAAAGTCATTCTGGATGGTCTGTATTGGTGGTTTCCCAGAGGTACCCTTGCCCGAGGGACTTGCATAGAGCTAGCTTCCCGGAAAATTTGATATCGTGGGCTGCTATATGTACCCGCTTGTGCTCTGCACGTGGGTTTGGCACAAGAAGTTTACCTTAAACGTCAGCCTGATTGAGCATGTTTCAAATGGATACACAGGTGACTCATGGGTTGTTCTAAACGTACGGTACACTTAAGAAAAATAGATTTGAAAATACTGCTTTTGTTCTCATTAAGAAAAAAAGCAAACAAACAAAAAACTCACTAGGACTTCATTCGCCGTGGGTAGTGTACGAGACTTAACGGGGATAATGTATTTTAAAAACTCGGTCTGTCTGGTATCAGTTAACGAGAACATGGTGGCATGTGGGTCAACCATAATTCCAGTTAATACATTAAATTGGAATGGAGGCACATTTCATCTTCCGTGTTTTTTGTAGAAGAAAAAGAAGGAAAAGAAGTGAAGAAGAAGAAGAAGAAGAAGAAGAAGAAGAAGAAGAAGAAGAAGAAGAAGAAGAAGAAGAAGAAGAAGAAGAAGAAGAAGAAGAAGAAGAAGAAGAAGAAGAAGAAGAAGAAGAAGAAGAAGAAGAAGAAGCCAGAGGGCACATAGCTCTATACTAACGATGCTAAAAAGTACCCGCATTGATCGTTCAGAAATAACAAAAGGCATGCTCTTTTTCTTTTCCAAAGTAACATACACCCCCATAATATCCTATAGTTTGCGTAGTAGTGTTGACTGATGGGTTCTGTCTTAATTACTTTTGCAATAAACAAATCCATCCATCCATCCATCCATCTATCCATTTATTGTCTGTCTGCCTGTTTGGATGTCACACTAATGCCAACTCAGCTGGCATAAAATTGTAACAATTGATTATAAAAAAACAAAAAACAAAAAACAACAACAAACAAACAAAAAACAAACAAAAACAAAACAAAACAAAACAAAAATCTGAATTGTATAATTCTGATTTATAATAGTTAAATATGTATCAAATTTTTTTATGCAGCTGTAATGTACATCATAAACATTTTGATTATTCCAGTTGTAATAGTTTTTCTGCTGTAAATTTTAATGCCTTAGCTGTTAACTTCAGTGGGACTTCACACGATCTTTCAAACTTTAATTTATATTTTTTTAGTTGAGTGCCGCTTATGTCGGTGAGCGGTTGTTGCACTAGATGTTCAAAAGAGAGCTTCAACGATTGCTTTTTTTAAATCTTGTTTTATAGAAACCAAAGTCAAGGGACCAATCAAATTAGCACCACTTGTGAAAAATAAATAAGTAATTATATAGGATAAAACATATAATGCGAATGAAAAATAAATGAAAATGCACTTAAAATGCACTTTAGTCGCACTTGAAATATTATGAGAGATAATACCCAAAGAGTTCACGTAATGGTACATAAATATTGCATGTGATGCCATGCGATCTCCGAGGACTGCTGATTTGCAATAGCACACGGCACCACGTACAATATGTATTTTATGATGTGGACTTGCTATCTTGCTATCATGGTTTATTGTTTTATACCATGTTTTATTACAAAATAGTAGCTGCTTCATGTGTGGCTTTTGGCCAATCACAGAGGAAGCTCATCTTATCATAATAAGCCCATATCATAACTAAGAAAGATGATTTGCTGCATAGCAAATCAGTGTGTGTGTCTTCAAAGCATATTGGTATGGCAATGTACAACTCTTCCATGACGCAGGAGTAGAAGTTGGAATGGCATCTCTATCTATTATAGCTTTTCAGTTATTCAAGATTTAAAATTCCTAATGGTGCTTTTTGACATAATTAAAATTGCTGCAACTTTTATTTTTAATTCATTAGGTGCGCGATGGTCCCCTTAGTAGAAGTTGGAATGACATATCGATCTATTATAGTGTTGAAGATATTCAAGATTAAAAATTTCAAATACTGCAAATTAGCATAATTTAAATTGCTACAACTTTTGCTTTAGAAAGGGGCCCCTGACCATCTTCTGTACATTGGAAGAAAACAAAATGGACAGTCGCGATGGAACAAGCATTCCTTCTGTGTTATAAACTACACCGCTCAAAGTGCATTATAAGAGGAGTTCACACTCTACTCGAGACAATGTCCTTCGACAGCATTTTGTGGGCATCCATAATGACTTCAAAATCCCGGATGACACTTTAGATGAGTCACATATTTTGTATGAACCACGATACCTTTTCTATTGTATCTGAAACTGATCCGGTCTGCAACAAAAGTATCACGCCCTCTTTTTGTTGATCACCGTGACACGGTTTCAAACAAACATGCCCCGTTAACAAGGATTTACTTGGTATCAGATGATGATGTTGCTTGACCTACGTGATTGCAGCTATGTCCCAGCGCGCTAGCTCATGGATGCTATAGGTTGTTTATCTGCTCGTGCTCACTCCACAATGCAGAGATCAATGTAGTTTTACCTTGGCTTCCCCGCCCGATACTACATATGTAGGGATGTATTGGTATTGTGTGGCTCTGTTTAACTACATTAACCATTTCCTGGTCAAAATATGTTTTGAAACAACCAAAAATCTGAGAGCCCTTGCTCTCAACATGAGTTGGAATACTACAAATACTGTAGAATTTACTTCCAAAATAAACTGTTCTGACATATTTACAAAATTTCTGCAAAAGCATTTTAACGTGTTGCTGTGACAGAAAGGGGGCCTTATAATTTCAGTACAATATCGATATTAAATGTGTTAAAGGCGATTCACATTCCCAGTTTAATCCATTTTCATCCGGGCGCAAAATATCTTTAACACCGCTAGAGGTCCTGATCTGTCTTCACTCAGGTACAGCCATCATCTTTGCTCGCATGTAAGGAGGTACTTGAGACAATTCTGACGATACACGTGAGGCTGGGTGACTCTGAAACCAAAGATTGAAAGTGATTCTATATGTATATAGGATGATTTACACGATTCAATGTGTAATTTTACTTCCATACAAGACAGCTGTATGTTCTAAGGAGGGCTTTGTGCAATAAAGTGCAAATGATAACATACGGAAGCGTGCGGCCTAACGATCATACACACAAACACACACACACACACACACACACACACACATACACACACACACACACACACACACTCACACACACAGATAAACTATATATATATATATATATATCAAATGCAATATACGTCGGTAGGTGTCACGAATGTGTATTGCTTTCATTCATTATTTGTCGGTGAAATGTTCCTGGAATGGTGCAGATTCACCGTCCGCATTCATATTTTTTTGCCTGCTTAGACAAAGTCACGCTTTGGTTACTGGTTATACGTGGAGTGCAGTCAGACACGCGGAACAATGGTCGGTTTAGCAGGCAAACATATTTTGGATAAGCGCTAATTCAAAGCGTCATGAATGACCTAATTACCTAACTGCTCGGAATTTAACAATAAACTATTTGGTGCTCCTGAACATATAGAATAGTTTGCTTTAATACATGTCTCCTTAATGGTTACGTGTTACAGAAGTTTCTGCCGTCATTTGTGGTTTTTATCTATAAAGAACGAGGCTGTTTTACAAAAAGGTGTGGAGACTTGGTGATACAATTCTGTCCATCTTTTGGCACATTTACTCACGTGTCACGCAATGGACTGGTATAAATAAATCTTCTTATCCGGCCCACATACCGTTCCATTGTCCCTTTCTATTGAAAATATGGTCCTCTGTGCAATCTATCAGACTGTATTGGTGTTTCGCAATTTCCATGTTTGCTTGTTGTATATGTACAACAGGCCTTTATGCTGGTGCGTCTGTTGGCCAATTGTTTTGTAGTAAAATATGTTTAAAAACAATAAATCTTCGTAGACAGAAATTTTATAAAGTTCGTGTGGCGATGTTGCCATATATAAAAAGCTTTTAGTTACAAAACTAAGCAAACTTAGCTGCATTCCAGGCCCACAATAGATAACTTGTTAGTATTTCAAGGAAAAAAGTGCCATATTGGACAAGCCAGATTGTTATAAAAAATAAAAAGCTCACCAGGTGTTTCAGTAAACTCTGTATCCGCATTATATATCCCTGAACAAATGTAGCTGTCACCCATCGGGAATTGTAGCATATTGTCCACATAAGCTTACCGTGGAGAGTACAAACAGTATGTAGGATGGACGAGGAAGTCGTATCACCAAATGACCGGAAGTAATAATGTTCCGTCATGCAAATCGGCTCAGGGTCTGCCTCTATATCGCTTCTAAGACTGCCCCGCATTCTCCTGCTGGAACGCGAGTCAGGCACATAGGTATCAAGACGACCTAGGTTACCCACTTCTAAATGATATTTTGATGGGAAATCCTCTAAAACCGCCCAGTTGGAGTTCTTCTTTGTGTACTGCTTCAGAACATCTTTACAGGTCGATAACACTTTCCAGGGCTTCCCATACCTCTGTTCCTCTAATACTTGGGCTGACACTGCCTTCACAATTTCCCAAAACTTGTCTAGGTTCATTGTTTTAGGGACCTTAGTTTTCACTTTTCCGTTCCCTACCCACAATCCAAGTGGTTGCGGCGTAGCAAGTGTCCTATACTTTCTGAGGTCTATAGAAAACCCCACTGTGATCTCGTCCCTGGTACTCTTTATCTCTTCTCGCAATAACTCGTATAAAATAACAGAAGAAATCGAGACGATAGTTGCATGAACAGTTACCTCATTGCGCTTACAAGAACGGATAAAGCGACGGGTCAAACCATCTGGCAGAGCAAAGCTCATTATTTTGGTTCTGTTTTCACAATCACGACCGGTAAGATCAGATGGTACATAAACTAAAGGTTCCGAAAATGGAATTCGAGACTTGGACTTCGAGTCGGAACTTGAAAACAATTTTTTATACCATGGCGTATCTTTTGTCTCAGTGTTTTGAAAAGATTCGTCGGCAGAGTGCATCATTGAAACAGACATGGCACAGTTTGATAAGTCTCCACTTTTCAAAATGGTGGAAATAATTGGTATCAGCTGTCGATATATCAGGTCAAACACACTGACTCCATCGGCGATTGCATGATGAATTTTAAATAAAAGAGCTCCTGAGTACTTGTACCCCGCAGTTATTTGAGGTTTGTGTCGCATTATCTTTAAACGCTGTGATTTTTCAAGGATATCTTCCTCATTTTCGGCATTTGCAAATTCCACGTATCTGACATTCCACAGAGGTCCTTCTGCAGTCGAAAGTGGTGCAGCCAGTTCTTCCTCTGCCACGGCCAGCCATCTCCGTGAATCAGCGTTGGATATTATTTCTAAATCTATGGTACTCTCCTCCATTTCGGTAAAACGTTTCGTAATTTTGCCTTTCTTGTTGGTTTCAGTAACAATTTTCATCCCGAGGGCAGGTTGGCACATCCAAAGGGTATGTAGGGCCTTATGAAGTATATCTTCAGTTAGGTGTGCATTGGTCTGCAATAAGGCCACATGAATTAGCACGTTTGCTCCTTGTGCATGCATGATGTCACATAAAGTCTCAGATGGCGACAATTGCCGCGACCGAAATTGGTACCGGGCAGACATTCTGTCATATGCCAGACCTGAAAGCAAAGATGATTAAAACCTGTTTGAATATATGCATTTTTTTGCGTTTGCGATTTCGTAAAGTGTGCAACTAAACCGCTATTGGCCGTCTATGGTTAATCCATTGTACTTTCCGCGTGCCAGGTTATGCCATGAGACTCGTTATTTGCATCGTGATGTAACATACAGTATGGCCACACGTGCAAGAGTTCATAACAAATTTTATGCAAACCAATGTTTCTTGAAAATTATATCATAATTTGACAGTTTGGTGACATATAAAAATTCAGCCAATAGCGTTGAATGACATTTACCAAAATTATGGAAAGCCAAACATAAAAAAAAAATGATCGCCTGTCTCTTTAGAACCGAACTTGCATAGCACAGTTATATGTACACCTAAAGTTGTATTGTACATTCTGTTGATCTGTTCATATGAGTTTCAATCCCACCGCGAATTAGGTAAGTGGAACGAATTTTGAATTTGGTGGACTGAAACCGTTGCCAAGCAGCATATACATATGTATGTATGTATGTATGTATGTATGTATGTATGTATGTATGTATGTATGCATGTATGTGTTTTTGTATGTATGTGCCTATGTATGTAAGTATGCATGCATGCATACATGTAAAGACATGCATATATATACAGTCATGCACACATACATACATACATACATACATACATACATACATACATACATACATACAAATCACTTGGTTCAAGCTGTATTGTTTGTTGATTTTTACGGATTCACCCATGCAACTTACTTGGGTGCTGGAATTCTGTAATTCCGGCGAATCTACGTTGAATCTCAGATAACCGGGAAAAGTAAGAGAGAGAGAGAGAGAGAGAGAGAGAGAGAGAGAGAGAGAGAGAGAGAGAGAGAGAAGGAAGGAAAGAAAGAAAGAAAGAAAGAAGAAAAGAAAGAAAGAAAGAAAGAAAGAAAGAAAGAAAGAAAGAAAGAAAGAAAGAAAGAAAGAAGTGGAACCGTACTCAAATGCAATTTTGTTCCCTTTGCATTCCAAACCACGAGCTTTTATTCTAAAAGCAAGCCATCCTTTCCCATGAGATAGCTCAAATAGTTTTATTTCTTTATACAAGTTACAAGAGTGGCATGTGTTTGCGATTTTGGTATTTCTTTTGCTCCAAGATAACATCATCAGTTTGCTTATTTTCAACATCATTTAGCAGTTGTGCAACAATACCGACATTCAGCTTAATGTGAAACCTCTCAAATGAAAGCTGCTAACGTTGGGCGGAGATTGGTAGCTAATATATATGGGGACATTTGTTTCATCCTACTCCACCCCCCCTCAAAATAAAAAATAAAAAACTAGAGAGAACTGTCCTACGCACCTGAGTGCAAATAGGCACAATACTGTGTCGTTTGCTTCAATATTTATACTGTGTTGTCTAGTAGATACGCTTTGTCTTTTCAATACGGCACGTGAAGACCTAACATGATAGCATTCCTTAGTCGACTATTTTCGGTGCGGTGCGTCGGTCGGTAAGGAGCCCTGTTTTTTATCCAATAAAAAAATTGACAGTTTTACATAAAATTACAAAAATACCTCAAGCAAAATCCCAAACAAAAAAAAAAACAAGAATACAAAAAAAAAAAAAAAAAACAAAAAAAAAAAAAACAAAAAAAAAACACCCGCTCCCCCCCCCCACACACACACCCAGCCCCCAAACCCGCACACACGAAATCAATTTTAGATTGGAACGTCCGAAAGTAAGCGTGTCCCCTGTGGTCTTGGCCTTACGTAACATTCATGCGGACAAGATTATATTGTGCTTTTTCCGCGCATGGGGCAGTAAATGACTGTCAAGTTAACAGACTTTTCATACCTTATGATCAAATATAATTAAACTAGATACGGCATCTGAATAATCAACAAAACTGGATTCACGGTATAATTTTTGCTTAACTAACTCTTGATACTTAAACACTCAGTTCTGACGAGATAGTCAGATGCACTGATAAACTTTACAGCGACCTGTGGAACACATTTCGTAGTTTAAATTCAAATGGCACAACCACAGATGGAAAGTTGCTGTGTATAAGAGGCATTTTCAAACCCGTACATGGTAGGCGTTGAGTTCAATCAAACTTTTTGTTTTGTAACGTCGGCGTTGTCATTCGGTAGCGCTGCGTGCCATATTGGAACCACATATTTAGTGAGTAGAAGGCATTTTCCGGCATTTTGCCTTCTACTCTAGTGATCTAGGCCAACGATTGTGATGCCATAATACGCATTGGAAATCAGGTATGAATAGACCGGGAGGTGGATAGTCTAAGTTTCAAAGTTGCCCTTTCGTCCTCTTGCCGCCCAGCGATTATGTCTGTACCTTTGCGGGTGAGTGAGGAAGAAAGGAAACACAAGCCTTCGGAGTGGCGGTGTAAAACACTCTGTTTTTGCATACCAGGTGGTAGGCCGAGCATGGGAGATACCGGTTCAATAAAGCCGTTTCACAACAGTTGAAAGGGATTCTGTGGGCGGCTAAGGTGATGGATCAGTATTCATTTGAAAACCAAATGTGTGCTCTGTCATTTGTTTTTGTCAGATAATCACGATGTAAAATATCATTTTGGTTCATCTTCATGAATTTCAGATTTCATGCAACGCATAGCGAAATGTAAGGGGAGAAGGGTGACTTAGGAGTCACTATTAAAAGAAATATTAGATAAAATTCAGTAATGGAAAAACAAAAACACTAAAAAATACCCTTTTCGCCGACTCACTTATCGAAAAAGGACATTATCTGTAACTGTTACGATGGGATACATTATCGCAAAATGATTAATCACAAGATTGCATAAGCCTGTGCATTTTTGTTGGTGCAACGCGATCTGATCGACCCCGGACATGTATGCAGTGTTATCACATATTTCCACTCCCTCCAGAAGATTGCCCCAAACGCACCGAAATATATTGATGTCTATATGATATTTTTTATCAAAAATTATTGTATATATATATATATATATATATATATATATACTGTAGTTCTAGAAATTTTCGCGCGTGTTTAATTTCGCGTAGCTGGCAAATATTGGAACAACAGCCAGCTTACGCAATGGAATTTTCGGGCAATTTATTGAAGATGAATATCCTGGAATCCTATTCTCTAATGACAATATCAAACTTTTCATTGATCAAAGCTTTTGCTATGTAGATGGTATTTTGACTTGAGTAGAACTCTGCCGACAATATTGCATTGCCTTTCCACCCCCCCCCCCCGCAAAAAAACAGTGACTAAGAAATTTATTTAGAAAAAAATGCAAATACAGATATTAAATGGTTCAAAGACAATAGAATTCAGGAGGACCCAAGCAAGATCCACCCAATGCTTCTATATAATGAATAATATTTATGAAATATCAATTTTCGAAATTGGAGGGACAGCAATAAAACCTGGAATTTGCAAACAAATATTTGGAAATAAGTTGATTGTATATTTTATGACATTGTATGAAACATGAACATTCAGGTAATGCTTTCAAATATTACTCACAGTCCTTGTCGTGTATTTGCTTGCACTTCTGAGATCAATGTCTTCAACCGCAAAGGCACAGTGAATGGGGCTTCATACCGGGAATGAGCACCTGTGCCAAGAATATTTAAATAAGGGTGCACTACACATGCTAAACAATGCAATTTTAAGGGGGAAATCGCCTGCCAGATTTGCGCATCCGTGGCATGAGAGCAAGTTCGACACGTCTTTTGTAAATCATGGGAAATATATGGCTCTATAGCTTCATAACCGCATGCAGGCAGAATAAAAACATGTTCACAGAGAGTTAAACAGATGCGTTGCCATGCATATATCAACTGTTCCCAGTATTTGGAATAAGTAGCCAATTGAAAAAATAGGATAAGGTGTTTTCTAGCTTGTAACTTAACAAGTTATATCTCAACAGATTGTAGGCATAGGTCACAGCATCATACAGAGGTTCATGCATTTTATGTTCATTTTATCCATTGAAACAGACCAATTCCCTGGTTAACTCCACACCACTTACGTAACGGAGCTTGGTCTGCTTTGAAGGTAAGCATCGTATGAAATTTTATTTCCTATCAGCACCTGAACGGGGGTGGGGGTGGGGGTGGCACCATATTTTGATACAATTTTATACACTACCACAGAGAATTTCTGTATTTAACGTACATAAAGAGAAGGTTTCATGGCAAGAACTTGCAGTTCAGGAAAAGAAGCGGTTGAGTTGCAAAGGAAACAAAATTGCATGTGAGTACGGTTCCACTTCATTTCTTTCTTTTTCTTTCTTTCTTTCTTTCTTTCTTTCTTTCTTTCTTTCTTTCTTTCTTTCTTTCTTTCTTTCTTTCTTTCTTTTTTTCTTTCTTTCTCTTTCTCTTTCTCTTTCTCCCTGTCTCTTTCTCTGTCACTCTCTTTGTAGTCTTCAAATTGCAGCATTTGAAGGACCAGGCAAATGTCATGGGAAATTGAAAACAAGGCCTAATGCCTAATGTTGAGGCGTAAAGAGATGGAATCAATGAGTAATATTTATTGATATTATCCTAAATTGTTGGAAGGACACCAAAGTGGTTGCCTGCTAAACATCCGTTCTTGGCGGTCTACTACCCCCTGGCGAACGTCTGCCTTTCTTTGGCAGCGTCACTGTCTGGAAGCAGGCAGCGCCGTCCTGGCATCGCAGCCAGCGAGTGGCCAGGTGTGGGGATGCGCGCAGTGGATTGTGGGATAGTGACTTTGTGAGCGCCATTTTGTTTCTAGGCTATTACACGGCCCAGTGGGTATTGACCACACGCCTCTCAAGTAACTGTTTGGGTTCACCTGCTGGGAAGGTGCAAACAACATAATGGGGGTAACGGGATTAACACCTCTGCTATGCGATATCCAGCAGGGGTCACATTAAGGATTTTTCAGTGTGGGTCCGTTGGACCCATCTTTCTCCATTTTCAGGAAAAATAGTGGGTCCATGAACTGAATCTATGGGTCCAGTCTGAAATTGTGCAAACTGGACTTCATTTGATGTAATTTGATTAATTGATTTTATTTGGTATAATTAACATATATCACAATGATAAATATATAAAACATGCATGTAACTTAAGCCTAGAAACGAACAGAACATAGGGTCTGTCTCATTATTATACAATTTAAGATTGAAAAAAAAGTTACCAATATGCCAACTTGATGTAAAAGGGTCTAAAAGTTGTTGACGGTACCAAGGATGGATTCAATCTACCCAGGAACCAACTATTACGGCTAAGTCTGTATAGCACATCCCTGGTCTACCAAAAAATTGGTTGTTAATGGGGCATAAGCCCTAGCACGCTGCCACTGTACCAGTATCTGGTGCTGTACACCGTGTGCCACCGGACATTTTTTTAACTCGCTTGCACAACAAGCGGCATGCGTGATTGAACATGCCTGGGCTCTGTTATTTTTGCAATTGATTCAACGTGACGGAATTGTCAGAAATTATATGATTTATATTTCTGTGCACTTTCTATTTCAATATACCTGAAAAATTTGATACCGTAGGCGGTGTTAAGAGTCTGATCTCAATTGCGGTCAATTAATTCACCAAGCAACACGGCAGACCCAGAAGCTGTGCAACACACAAGCGAGTGTACACAGCCTGTCACGGGCATGCACACAGGCATGGTTTTCCGCTACACATTTTTCCAGCCTTCGATCATAATTTTTTTAAATTCCTACAGATTTGTTCCATTCAAACATTTCAATGAAATCAAAACAGCCAAATTTTGTTTCAAAAACACCAATTACAACGTGAACCAACGGAGACAGTGATGAACAACACCGTGTTACGCTGTTAGGCCGGGTAATGCAAAATTTCGCTTCGTCCACGTGTAACCTTGCGATGACTAATCTGCGTATTTTCCTTGCCGTCCGTAATGAATTTTCACTCGTGCCTTTATCTGGGTCTAGATTTTTTCGATGGAACTCTTCTTGGTGAAAATGTGATTTGAAAATTTAACATCTTAGTCTAATAATCTTTGCGTGATACGACTTGTGCCTTCCCAACATTGCGGACATGAGACAAGCACATGGGGAACAACGAATTTGATTGGACAGTGAGCGGCACGTGATCAAATCCACCCAATGAGGAGCCTGGAAGTGCTCTCAGCATTTATAATGAGGTGAAGTGACGTCCATCCATTCCCATTCTGGCAAATTTTTGGAGGGATACCCCACGAATATTTTTTCTTAGCAAATAAGAGAGCTTGTAGAAAGACGAACATCAGAGGATTCCATCAGTATAATAAATAATCACGAGATTGATAATGGTCGATACAAAACACCGTGACCACTTGGGGTAATTTTTGCAGTTGTATCTTTCAAAAATGCATCGCGTTTATGTGCGTGCGTCCACAGAGACGCAAAATGACAATGTTTTATTAATTTCCAGGCGTCATTTCTTTATTTTTTGCGTCTATGACGCAGGACGCAAGCTTAATGTGACCCCTGATCCAGCTACTGTTCTGCCATGTACGGCAACTGTGTTACGCACTCAGCCCAGTTGTAATTACTAAATTAGCTGCCTACGAACAGCGTCAATGTTACGGGAAAAAAGAAAAAAATGGATGAGAAAAAATTCCGGGAAGTTCTTGAGGATTGTTGGCAAGAGATGGGAGTTAATTATCAGGCGACCAAACACCAGGAGCAAGCATTATTTAATGTTATTGTTTGTAATTTTACCAACAGGCAGTGGAAAAAGCCGAATATTCCAACTAATACCTGAACTGGTGAAACGGAAAACGCCTATTCCAGCCAAACCTGTAGGCCTAGTAATCTTAGTTTGCCCGCTCGTAAGTCTAATGAAATCTCATCAGCAAGAACTGAGCAAGTTAGGGGTGTCGTCTTGTATTCTGGGTGAAGGTGACGACGGGAACATTTCCCGATCGCAATACACAGCACCCTGTTCCATTCTGACATCTTTTACTCCAGTAAGTCACAGATACACAAGCAGGTAAACCACGTTTGAGAAGGTGTCAATTGGATTACTCCCTTGGGTCCTCGACCTCGTAGAGTTATTTTGACTGCTGTGTGGGAAGTGACGTGTTGC